>JAVYIG010002685.1:0-89533 GCA_035222895.1 Strongylocentrotus droebachiensis | reverse complement strand
ACATGATATATTGCGACACTTTCAAGGCTACTTATTATTTCAAGTTTATGTATATACAAACGGCAACAGCTTCAATATTAAATGAAGTTCTTCTCACTTAAATCATCGGCCTGGAAACAATTATTTGCCCATTGTTGTATATTGTATAACATTTTCACTAACGATGAATTTACATTGTAATGCAATTTTCAAGTTTCTTAGATTTATTTAGGAGAATAGAAGATTGATATTGTTTAAGTTGTTCGATAACATCACTAAATTTGATTTGATTGGAGATACATCTCAGTAAAGGCTATACAGTGCGTCCCAGAAAAAACGAAACCGAGAAGTATCGATGTTCTATCATACCTTAATTACAACTATAATTAATGAATGATACATATTTGGAAAGCTTAGAGTCTCCTCTTTCATGTGATGCTACTCAGATAATGCATATTTCACGCATGAGTGATTAAAAGCAATTTGAAGGAAGGAAACCAAAAAGACATTTGGCGGGCGGTATCTGAATTTCGAAGAAAAATTCACATTTCTAGAAAGTTGAGTTTCTGCCCTTTCATATGACACCTCAATCAGGAAAAATGAGCGAGGAATGACAAAGTTCCGTTTGTTTAAAGTAGTACTTGCATTTCCATAATTTTATAAAACGAATTCGTTTTCACTGGCTGCCTGCCGTATCAATAAACGAAATTAACAAAAGACTTAACTCCGTTTCGTTGACAATCAGCCGTAGACGAGAGTCTTCATGCATGGCTGATTGTCAACGAAACGGAGTTAAGTCTTTTGTAAAATCTGCTTTTTGCTACGGCAGGCACCCAGTGAAAACGAATTCGTTTGTTAAAATTATGAAAATGTAAGGGCTACTTTAAACAAACAGAACTTTGTTATTCCTGGCTCATTTTCTTGATTGAGGTATCATATGAAAGAGCAGAAAATGAACTTTCTAGAAATATGAATTTTTCTTTGAAATTCAGATACCGCCCGCCAAATTACTTTTTGGTTTCCTTCCTTCAAATTGCTTTTAATCACTCATGCGTAAAATATGCATCACGTGAGTAGCATCAACTGACAGAGGAGACTCTAAGCTTTCCAAATATGTATCATTTATTAATTATGGTTGTGATTAAGTTATGATAAAACATCGATACTTCTCGGTTTCGTTTTTTCTGGGACGCACTGTATAGTCTCAACAAATCTACACCATTAAACTTCAAGCTCAATCACACATGATATATTGCGACACTTTCAAGGCTACTTATTATTTCAAGTTTATGTATATACAAACGGCAACAGCTTCAATATTAAATGAAGTTCTTCTCACTTAAATCATCGGTCTGGAAACAATAATATTTGCCCATTGTTGTATATACTTGTCACTTGTTATATTTGTTATTTGATACTAAAGCAAATCGTTACGCTTATCGATAGGATAATGTGAATAACGTGTCGAATAATAACATCATTGCGTGCTACAGGGGCGTACGCAGGGGGGGGGGGTTTTGGGGGTTCAAACCCCTCCCCTTTGGTATTTTTATGCATGTAAACCCCCCTAAAAAAACCTAAAACCCCCCCCCCTTTGTTTTTTTTTTTTTTTTTTTTTTTAATTATAAAAAAATAAAAAATAATAATACCCACGGCTAACCTAAAAAAGGTGACCTTACCCCCCCCCCCCCAACGAAGAAAAATGTCAAATTTTGAAATTTCGAGACCAATAAAAAAAAAAAAAAGTGTCCGCTTACCCCCCCCCCCCCCCCCCCCCCCCCCCCCCCCCCCCCCCCCCCCCCCCCCCCCCCACTGAGCGACTTTTCTGCTGGCTGAGTCGTTGCGATTTTTTTGGACTCCAAAAAAAAAAAAAGTGTCCGCTTACCCCCCCTGAACTGTAACAGTTGTCTTCTAAAGTCTTCCATATATAAATTTAAAGGAGGTCAATAATCATTATGAAGGTTGACACATCAATTATATTGTGTATACATGTAACAATTTGAAAATATTTTTTCTTTGGGGGGGGGGGGGGGTGAGGGCGTGGGCAATTCAGAAAGGGACCGATATGTGAAAAATTGGGTAGTACTACTAGCCCATGGACTGTGGCCTAAAATGGAGGTTTACTAATATCCTTCAAAATGTACGAGTAAATATTGTAGAAATATGTATTCTGTTGGTATCACGTAAACACAGTTTACATTGTATGTGTACAAGATTAAGAGTTATAGAATAAGATCTGTGGTACAAAAATGAATATTCAGCTTGCTCTTTTAAAAAGTCCCTTCCTGCCTACTTACTAACATTTACCTAATATATATTTACAACCCTTCGGAATGCACACTAGATACCGGCAAAGTAAAATTGAAGTGTGAAAAAAGTATATTGCTTGTAATTTTTATACTATAGTTTTGCTAAAGAATGTAATTTTGTAATACAACAAACCTGTGAGGGGGTAGCATAGAGCTATATAATAAGACTTATCATATGGCTCTATGGGGGTAGTCACTTCCGTCACCTCCTCCCCGTTCACTGGCGTACTCAGTGGCGTAGACAGGTTCGTACACCTGGGGGGGATGACTCAGGGGCGGATCTAGCTTTTTGCTAAGGGAGGGGGTTGACCAAAATAATGACGATGCGGAGCATCGTCCACGAGCCGCGAAGCGGCGAGCCGATTTTTTTTGGGGTGTTTATTTGAACCCCGTAAGTGATGTTTTCCTGGCATCTATTAACACAATGGAGACCATAAAAAGCAGTGCATGATAACGTCTTTTTAAATCAAGTAACAGTTAAATACACAGTTATATCCAGAGTTATCATGTGTTTGGTTAAGTTACCAGATGAGTTGAATATCTTCTCACAATATTTGCACTTGAAAGGGTTTCTCTCCAGCGTGCGTTCTTTTTTCTTTCTTTTTTTTTTTTTTTTTTTTTTTTTTTCCTTTTTTGTTTTTTGTTTGTTTTTTGGGCCGCCCAAGGGGGGGGGGGTTTAAACCCCCTAACCCCCCCCGTAGATCCGCGCCTGTTTAATCTTGTGGTTATCTTGTGGTTTCCAAACCACAAGATAACCACAAAATACTTGTAAGATTTTCTTTTTTTTACCGTCTGAATTGGCTTTCACCGTGTGAATGCGGCTAATAACAATAAACACAATTACAATAATGATGAGGATTATTATTATCATCATCATAATTATTATTATTATTAATATTATAATTGTTATCATTATTATTATTACTATTATTATCATCATTATGACTTATTAAGTAAGCAAATATCATTCCCCAAAACCTGGGGGGGATGATTGTACATGCCATCCCCCCCCCCCCACCTTGTGAGGTGGGGGGGATGCATCCCCCTCATCCCCCCCGTTGTCTACGCCCCTGGGCGTACTGATGGGGGGGGGGACCAGTAACCCCCCCCCCCCCAATAAAATCAAACATGGTTTATTTCTAATTTGATACCAGCAATTTACAAATGTTGCTAAAATGGCATTATATTCCCCTGGAATCCCGGGGCTCTACCCCCTGGACCCTTCCGAGGGCCCTTAGGCGGCCCCTAGATGCTCATCCGTCTGATCGTAATTTGATGCCTTAAAACCCTGAGATTCTGGGGGCGCCGCCCCCTAGGCCTCACTCCAAATTAGTGACCTGCCAGTATCACAAATAAACCTTATCAAAATGCTCATCTGACCGTAATTAAATGCCTAAAGAACTCCTGAGCTTCATGGGGCTCCGCCCTTGACTCCCGCCGGGGCTTTGCCCCTGGACCCCACGCCAATTTAAGCTTTTTGCTTCGCTCGCTTTGCTCTACCTGATCGTAAATACTTGAGCCCCCCCCCCCCCCCCACACCCACACACACACACCCCAACGTTTCTGCTCATTACGCCACTGGCCCCTCTTGCTCACTATGTTCCCTCGTTCCTCGCATTTCGTCCGTCCCCCCCTGGTCATGAAAAGAAATCGCCGCCCTGATTAAGATTGTAGAAGCCCTAATTGATTGGAGAGCCAGTCAGCTAGCTTAAATCTATCCTCTTTTCTGTCGTCGTGTATTTCTTTGTTTTTCCTTTGATCTATCCTCTTCTCTTTCTTTATGGATTTCCCTGTTTGTCCTTCTCCATATCCTCTCCCCCGCCCCCCCCCCCCCCCACTCAGGGGTCGGAATGACCGCATGCGTGTTACCAAAATGTCCGGTAAAGGGGTACTTTTCACGCACCAAAGTCCGGCTCGTACATACACAAAATTGACTTTACACACCGGACTTAGGGGGTGTTTTCAAAAGGAGGGAACACGCATATGCGTACCCTAAATAACACTGAGTGGGGGGGGGGCGGGTCCTCTCCACTCTCCTTATGTATTTCTTTGTTTTCCCTTTTCTATTATCTTCAATTCCCTGGGTGTACGTGCTTTATACACATGTACTATATTGCTGCTGGTGATTGTAAGCGGTGTGCGTTGATGACTTAGAGGCTGTTCAGACCATCGAACTCAAACCAAGTAGAAGGATTGTGTCCGTTCACGTTTTACGCAGCGCAATGGCACCGCTCGAGTGCGCCCGCCGCCATTTTGCGTAGTACAAGAAATCGCCTGCGCATACGTATTGTGTACAAGCTCCTATTGCAATTGGAGGAAGGGACGTCCAGAAACCAGGGTTTTATTGTTAGTTTTGGTGGAAAATATCTTTACATATATTGTTTATGCCCTTTTCCAAGTCCCATACAGATGTTTGATGACTTGAATATTGGACGAAAGTTGAGCATACACATAGCACGTAGTCGCAGTTCGCTAGTTCTATCCAAGATGGCGCACGGCGGTGCAATCTAGCGGTCTCGGAAAATCCTTCTACTTGGTTTGAGTTCGTTGGTTCAGACCGGCAGAGATAGCGCGGTCTAGCGCGCTATCTCTGCGTTTTGGAAGGTACAACGTCGTTTCGGTCCGCCCAACAGCGAGCCACGGCAAGCCAAAACGGCGTGCCACTGGAGCACCTCTTGGGGGTGGTCCACGAGAGATAGCGCGGTCTAGCGCGCGCTAGAAAAAAGGGGGTGCTACTAAAGAGGAACAGGACCGCATCTTGCGTTGTCTTCATGTTGTCTTCACTATATGGGTCTTGTCTTTTTGTGCATGCTACGTGTCTTCAAAACATTTGTATCATCTAACTTGAAGTATAATTTAATGACTGGGCTTTCTGAGAGCAAGTTTGACCTGGCCGGGCCGGGGGCGGGGGGCGTAACATCTAGGCCACGGAAGGTCCATTCAACGGAAAAGTTTTACTGGATAATCACTTGCATTTAAATAATAACGCTACAAATTTGCTACTCTACTGAATTATAATTCATGCAAATTTGGTATTCTATTTTTAAATATTCATTGAGAGAGAGAGAAAGAGAGAGAGAGGGGGGGGGGGGTTGAGTACCGTATACGAGAGGAAAGATAAAAGGTGAGGAGAACCATGAAGGACAACCACCCCGATGACAATTACCCCCCCCCCCCCCGAAACTTACCACCCTTTTCATTATAGGGGAAGTCAGTCTCCACAAGACTCTTCACAAGTATACATGAAGTATTAGTGATAATCAATACTATGGAAAACAACATTACACAAAATAATTGTATAATACTTTAAATATGAATATATTATATAGAACATAATAAATAATGAATTCGTGCATTAAGAAAAGCGAAAATTATGCACGCTAGATAATTATTAATATACATGTAAAGGGAGAGAGAGAGAGAGAGAGGGGGAGAAGGGGGGTCGGTTAATAGAGAGGGGAACAAGGAAAAGCAAAAGTGGTGGCGGTAAACAGATGTGAGCACTGATACGAGAGGAAAGATAAAAGGTGAACAAAATATATTCGGCAGTGAGAACGAGAGAGAGAGAGAGAGAGAGAGAAAAGATAAAAAGAAAGAGAGAAAAGTAATGGTATAATGACATAAAAATAGAGAAGGGAGAGCCCGAGAGGGATGAATGAAAAGATAGATGAAGCTGGAGGAAGACCAGGGTTTGTGTGAGAGAGAGAGACTGGAGATATGCACACTCTAAGTCGATTTTTAAGTTGTAGGACGCATTTCGCCAGTGGACTGATTTCGTCGTGATATACGCGGCGATATGCGTCCGACCCAAGACACATATCGCCGAAGACGGACGCGTATCGCCAACCAATTTTCGGCGTTCTGTGTCTTAGGACACAGAACGCCACCCGGTCACTCTGGCCCGTGACACCGGCGTATTTTTTATTTACACGCTAGCGAGGGGAATTTCTCGATTAATTCCAATGGAACCGCTTAAAATTCCAATGAAACCGCTCGCGAAGAGTCTAGCCTGGATCGGAGAGCTCGCTAGTGCTATACGCTAGTGTAAATTTTTAAAGGCAATTTCTAAAGACAATTTCTCTCTTGAAAAGGCTCTGCTAGGCCCCTCAAGCTCTGCCATGTTGTATGGATCCATTCGAAAGCAAAATAAGCCCACTCAATAATTAATATATATTAAAACGTCATAGCGATTCATCCAAATAAGAAATCTACGTAAGAGGCATTTTGAAAGTTTTAAGAAAATTCCTTCAAATTCCAGGATATTGGGTGTTATTTTTCAGGAAACTTAACTTTATTTAAACGAGTGGAAGCACTGGCGGTTCTGTTTTTTTTTAAACTGTAACAATTCTCCTTGGATCAGATATAGACCAAAAACAAGCCTCATTATCTTCAGTATACAAGTGTCATTTCGGACCTTACAGCTTTCATAGAAATCGCTTCTGGACCGTCAAAGAAAAAGTTTGAGAACCCCTGGTCTACGCATTATACACATCAGGACCAACTTGACACAAATTTGAGGGGGGGTTCGACCCCCCCCCTTGCGTACGCGCCTGCATGTGCATCCCTTTCCTCCTTATTCCCTTATCCATCGTTACCGTCACTACCATTTGAGTAGGGCCGGCCCCCTCCTTAATAACGACTCCCAAGCCATCAAGAATGACCCCATAATTTATAGATTACCATTCTGCCGTTCTTTGGAGGGGCCGGCCGGCGGGCGCGGCCTTTTCAGAAGTGTTTCTACACTAACCTTTTCATGCACTACGGCTTAACATAAACAAGCATGGTAAGATTTTTTTGAAAAGAAGCATAATTCCGACTCAGTTTCGCATAACCTAAAAATAAGAATACGGCCAGTCACCCCTCCCCCCCTCCCCTCAATGCATCCGCCTTCACGCACCCCCCCCCTTCCCCTTGTCTTTCCCTTATTCGTCGTTACTGTCACTAATTTTTAGTGCCATTTCGTTGTCTTTCTTTCTCCCCGGCTCCTCTCTTCTTTTTCTTTCCTCTTTTTTGAACTCTCTCTCTTTTCTTTTCTTTTTTCTTCTCTTTTCTTTTATCTTCTCCTTTTTTCCCCCTTTTTTTTTTTTTTTTTTCTTCCTCTTTTTTTCCATCTCAATTTTTTTGCGCCGCCAATAGGGGGGGGCCGCGGCCGTTTCGGCCCACCCCTGGATCCGCCACTGGGCTTTACATAATGTATATCTCTTCAACGAATGTATATAGGCCTATTCACTACTTTGCAGGCACAACACCTTGTAATCTGTAATGCATAACAGATGGTCTGAGTAAGCAGACTATACAGAGACTGCAGTCAATAGGCCCTGTACTGTAGCTGCTCCAGACACATCAAGCGACTGACAGAGTTTAGGCTGTACTCAAGACTTTATGGAATTATGTTTAAGGGTCAATTAATGAGCCTCTGCCTTTAGACTAACTATTCATTCACCATGGAAACCGAACGTCTAACTCCTGAGTTTACAATTTAACAAATTATTATTGAACACTTTACTGTTTTTTGTATTGATATTGATGATCATGTTTCATACTCAGCATTACAAATGTACGAATATCTGTAGGCCTATAGTCACATACAATCGTACGTAGAATAACGGGGTGTTCATAAGCACAACTTGAAATGACGTCCTCATCATAGGTAGGCCTAGACATTTTCATGCAACAATACATATATTTATGTAAACAATGTATGATATAAATCGGATAGCCAACTTAAAATGAAACGGAGAGAGAGAGAGAGAGAAAGAGAGAGAGAGAATTGAAAAATGGAAAGGGAGATGGAAGAGTTGCATTCAGATATTTTCAAATGGAACACTCAAATTATGTGAAAACCAAATACCTTGAAAAAATGCCTGTCAACTGAAATATTCATATTATAGGGTACAAGGATACATGCTATAAAATAATAGCTGTAGGTAATTATATATATGTATATATACTTTCCATGCAGAAATACCAATGTAATCGATGAATTGTTTTGTAATAATTATAAAACAGGTTTAACCACTTGACTGCTACCCACGTACATGTACGTGCTTAGGGCATTGCACTTTCAAGACCGTTGCACTGCATAATGCCATCCCTACTGTGTAATTAACACTGCAATGATGTTATACAGGTCTTGAACAGTAGATGGCGCTCTTCCAAAAAAAAAATCTGGCTTTTGATGTGTACAGTGTACAGTTTTTGTCAGGTTTTTGTACAGTACAAAAATGCTGTAGCACAGGGGGAATGAACACGTTTTAAGCCAATAGCAGTCAAGTGGTTAAGGGCTGGTCGGACCCTAGCAACAACGACAACGAGATTTCTCACCAAAGGCTCACACTACATTCAACATTTTAGGGTGAACCCTGAATCGAAAACCTCGATGTCAATATCATATGATTTATTTTCTTCTTCTAATAGGTTCTCAGTGTATATATGTATAGCCAAGGTGGATTAATTGTTTAGGTATGTTAATTCCTCGTCGTAGCTTAGTTATTTATTTATTTCTGATATATAGACAAGGTGACTCATTATCACCAATTATGGTGGTCTTCCATGAGGCCCTGTTAAACATAATAAGAAACAATAATAACAAAATAATGAACATAAACTCATAATAGCAACAAAGAATAAGTAAGAACATGTATAAACATAATATACTAAGTATTTTGTATACTCGTAATGAATGAATGGTTTGTTTGTTTTGTTTTGCTTTGCTTTGCTTTTTGGTCTAAGAAAACGTTGTTGCACATTTATAATATCTTAAGATAACATTAAAGTATAGACGGTAATTAGATTTTAAATCCGATGAAAAGTAGCTATTATCATATATAGTTATGTATTAGACTTTGAAAAAAGGCAACATAACAAGTTCATAAACAAAGATTAGGCTCAGTTAAGAAATACATTAGGAATACCAAAATTGTTATATACTTATTTTACTAAAAACTAAATATTACAGAATAGTAAATTACTGGATAAAATGTAATCTAGTATAGCAATTGAATGTGCACTCTTAAATAACACTAAAAATACAAATATATTTATAACTGATAATACGTTATATGAAATCATTCTTTCAATTTGAAAAGCATTATGTTGTCCTACATTCAGGGCTAAGAAACAGACAATCAACATTTTGTGCAAGCAGGACAATTATGTCATATCCTTGAGGAAATAAAACATAAAAACGTCATGTGAAATTTTCCTAGCAATGAGGATGTATATGAATACCACATTTCATCATGTTGTTCTGCAACCGCATCATTAACCAATCGTTTGATTTTTGCAAGAGAAATGTGCCGGAAAGCTAAAAGGAATTAAAGTAAAACTTTTGATAAGGAAATAAACACAATTCCTCTTGTCATTTTATCTTATTGGGAATCGATACTGCAGGATTGATTGAACATGTATTTAAAGGTGTTCAACAAGCTAGCTTGCCGCTCTCAATGATCTTTCCAACTGATTCCATGCTATAATTGAAGTTACGAGGGGGCTATGTTTAAAGCATTCTGTTTTATACTTTGGCACAGAATATACACCATCTGCTTGACTCGTATTATACTGATGAATGTCACTTAAATTAATTAAACTTTCTTGTAAATAGGATGGCGCCAGATTGTGTGTGCATTTGTACATCATATTAACATACTGAAATTCAAAATGTTTCTCAATTGGCATCCGTTTCAAATGGCTAATCAATTTACTTGATGGAGTCTCGAAACTTTTGTTTGAAATTATTCTAGCAGCTCGTTTGTGAACTTTCTTTAGTTCATCCGTTTGTTCCTGATTTCGATTTGACCACACAGAGGAACAATAATCAAGTGAGGCAATGCGAGTGCATTAATTATACAGCAACTTTAAAGATGTTATTAGTAAAAAGTCATTAGCTCGTTTTATTACACTGATATTTCTTTGCGTTACTTTTGTTACTTTGTCAACGTGCTTGGACCACTTCGATTCTTCATCAATTAATATACCAAGACATTTGACGCCGTTAAGTCTTTTCAGTACCTTTCCATTTATAGAAACGTTGAAGGTTGTTATTTTGTTTAAATTTGCACGCGAAGCTATGACCATGACGCATGTATTTTCTGTGTTTAGTACAAGGTGGTTTTGATTAGCTGAGATAAACATGTTTTCGTTTATTTTTGTACTAACTGATTCTCGTTTTTTGTATTTAAGATAAATTGTTTATGTATGATTCATGCATTGAATGGAATCAATAAAGAATATTGAACAAATATCATGAAGGAAGAGGGGCACTAGAAAACTTTTTTTCTTAAAATTAATATTTATAATAATATATTTCATTGCGCTTGTTGTGGCTTAACCAAGTACATAAGGGATTGGAAAAGTTGTAGAGCACTCAGTCTCTTTGTCTCTCTGTGTGCGTAATACTCGGTTCAGGTTCATGCCCAATGAACCATGCACTACAATAATTGGAAGTTTGCATTTCAGGACCTGTGATTATTTAGTTTTCCAAGGACATTTTGTTTTCAGATACAGATGAAAAAAGCCAACCAATGGGCGTTTTTGTCCGCTCGATGAACACAACAACAGATCTTCGTAAAACTTTGGAGTTCAACTATTTACTTTAGCCTTGTAAAGCTGTTATTCCTTTTCACAAAAGAGGTAATCGCGTTGCTGCTTTTGCGTGGGTATGTTGAAGGTCACATTCAATGGCAAATCACAAAGGCAGGTATTTATACAAGCGTACTCATTGAGTCCAGGTTTAAACCCCAACTAGATAGAAAGAGAAGAGGATAGCCCAAATGTATCTGGGCAAGTGTGGACTCAGTCGTTTCAAGGTAATGCTATAAAATGCAGAAATGCGAAAGCGAAAAACACTGACGTCATCTTGGAAAAAACCCGCCTCAGAATTACTGCTTCAAATCTAACAAAGGCTTTTTTTTAAAGTGGACATTCAAAGAAAATCACAAATATGTCAACTAATTTAGTGCTTGCATTTCCATAATTGTATTAAACGAATTCGTTTTCACTGGCTGCCTGCCGTATCAATAAACGAAATTAACAAAAGACTTAACTCCGTTTCGTTGACAATCAGCCGTAGACGAGAGTCTTCATGCATGGCTGATTGTCAACGAAACGGAGTTAAGCCTTTTGTCAAATCTGCTTTTTGCTACGGCAGGCACCCAGTGAAAACGAATTCGTTTGTTAAAATTATGAAAATGTAAGGGCTACTTTAAACAAACAGAACTTTGTTATTCGTCGCTCATTTTTCCTGATTGAGGTGTCATATGAAAGGGCAGAAACTCAACTTTCTAGAAATGTGAATTTATCTCCAAAATTCAGAAACCGCCCGCCAAATGTCTTTTTGGTTTCCTTCCTTCAAATTGCTTTTAATCACTCATGCGTGTAATATGCATCATCTGAGTAGCATCAACTGAAAGAGTAGACTCTAAGCTTTCTAAATATGTATCATTCATTAATTATGGTTGTGATTAAGTTATGATAAAACATCGATACTTCTCGGTTTCGTTTTTTTCTGGGACGCATTGTATATAGGGTGTGATTGTAGTGCGATTTAATTTTCTTCAAGAAGTGGTTATTTTTTTGGTGCGGTTTGTGTTTTTAGAGAGACACGAAAGAATTTTTAAAAATTTTGTTTTACACTGGCTTTGTGCCGCGCGGTCTTTCCCCTCCAGTCACCAGGGTCACACGTCCCCCCAAAAAAAACATTAGGGGTTGGGGACACAATAGGGTATGTCCCCACTCTCCGCCGTTAGATCTATTGGAGTACCCCAGGTCAGATGAGTATCAAGGGGCCCGCCTTAGGGCTCTTGGTTGGGTCCAGGGGACAGAGCCCCCGGAAGCTCAGGGGTTTTAGGCGTTTACTAACGGTCAGATGAGCAATTTTTGATATCTTATTATTTTGTGACACTGGCAGGACACTATTTGGCGTGGGGTCCAGGGGGCAGAGCCCCCATAAATCAGGGGTTTTAGGCATTAAGTTACCGTCAGATGAGCATCTAAGGGCCCGCCTTCGGGCCCTAGGTGAAATCCAGGGGGCAGAGCCCTCGGGGTTTTAGGCATTTTATCAAGGTCAGATGAGCAAATTTTGATACCTCATTATAATGTGACACTGGCAGTTAACTATTTTTCTTTCTTGCTCTCTTTCTTTCTATTTCTCTTTAATATTCTTTTTTTTTTAAAGTGTGGGGGGGGGGGGGCTCGAGGATCCCGATCCCCGCCGTTCCGCGGGCCCTGACATGTAGGCATCTCAAGAAGCATTTTCTTGCCTGGCTGTAAATTTAGGAGTTTGTCATTTTCCAACAAACGCATACAAAAAGTATAATTTACTTAAAAGTGAGGAAAAATCTCGGAAAATTATGTTATTCCAGCATTATTTGTAAACCACCGTTATGGAATTAAAAATAAATCACGTTTTTATTTTATTTCCCTAAATCCCCCCCCCCCCTCCCCTGTCAGTACGCCAGTGCCCCCCCCCCCCCCGATCTACACCTTGTTGGCGGAAAAATTGCAACTGATATCCCTTACGTTTCTTCATTCTCTTTTTTTTCTTTCCCTTTCTCTCCTCTTTCCTTTCCCTTCCCTTCCTTCTCTCTTTTTTAGGTTTGCTGGGGGGGGGGGGGGGGGAGGAGGTCATTTTGGCCCCCACCCCGCTCCACACATTGTTGGCGGGATTAACCGCAACTGATCTCCCCTTTTTTTCTCCCTTTTCTTTTCTTCTTCCTCTTTTTTGTTCCCTTTTAGCTCTCCTCTTTTCCTTTTCCTTCCTTCTCTCTTTTTTTTTATAGCGGGGACGGGAGGCAAGGGCCTCCCCCCCCCCGATCCATAACTTGTTGGCGGGAAAATTGCAACTGACATCCCCCTTCTTTTCTTTTCTTATTCCTCTTTTTTCCTTCCCTTTATCCCCTCTTTTCCTTTTTTCTTTCCCTTTCCTTCCTTCTCTTTTATTTTTTGATTGGGGGGGGGGGGGGGAGGCAACAGCCTGGGAGGCAAGTCCTTCCCCACCCCCCCCCTATCTCCTTCTTTCCTCTTTTCTTTTCTTCTTCCTCTTCTTTTTTCCCTTTCTCTCCTCTTTCCCTTTCCCTTCTTTTCCTTCTCTCTATCTCCTTTTTTTTTTTTGCGGGGGAGGTGGGCCAAGGTCCGCTCGGCCCCCCCCCCTGGATCCGCGCCTGCATCATCATCATGAGATTCATCATATTAATCGAGAACAGCTAACAGAAATTAATACACAAGACATAGCAGTGGAACTTGTAGCCAATTCAGAATCCAGACATCCCAGACATAATTTCGTAGTCTTGGAACAAGCCGTTTCAGCTCAAAGCGCTAAACGACTTTTCTGCCATGAACAAAGTGATTGAGGAAAATGTCACATATTCAAAGTATTACTGTTCATAAATTTTCCCCTTACTTCTATTACGACTTTTTAAATTTACGTGAACTCATGCCGCCAGAATAGCTCCAGTATTGAAGATGTATTTAGTCGTCGTGTCAGATCTTTCCTGTGTAAATCATTGATTTTATTGAGTGAGTTATTAGTACTCGCTCCCGGTAGCTGATAATGGTCATATCGTGAGATTATTTGCTCCACCTTGAAAAAATTGCAAGTGTAAATCACGTTTGTACTACAATGTGTATATCATACACATAAATAAACTTCCAAAATGTGCCCTAAGCAAGTAAATTCATCAAAGCCCCAAATCACACCTGGGCAAGTATGTCTTGGAGGTTTTCCTACTCTAAACAAGCATGTCATTTATCATTAATTTAAGAAAATTTCTATACTCTAAACGAGTATTTCTGTTTCTACGGTTTTCAGCACACGATTGGGGCATTTTTGCAGATTAGCAATTTACATTTTTTCCTTTTTTCTTCTTCTCCGTACCTATCTTTTTGTCCAACTATAATCTTAGTTGGACCCCCTTTTTAGTCTCTCCTAACTGCACATCATCCTCATCTTGCTCTCTTCCTCATTGACACTTGAATAGTGCTCTTTTTATGATTTACGTACCCTTTTAACGTACGCGATGTGTGATTTAAACACCCCTTTTTCTTCAAAAATGTGGTTGTTTTGTATACCCCCACTTTCCGCCACAAACGACAATACCATTTTCCTCGGTGTTTGTGTAAGCTCATGATGTAATATAAGTTATGCCCAGGAAACAATTGCATTTGTTATTTCAGGATTTCATGTTTAAGTCATTATGACTAGGCTACTAGTACTTTTTATTCATAAATATTATTATTTCAGATCAAGAGGCACTTAAGATGGCACACATGTTCTTATTACGATCGTACCATACTAGTTATGCATTTTGTATATAGATACCTAGATGAAAAATTGGACTGTTATATCAATCGCATTCCTGTGGATTCATTTTTTCCCGAATTTAACATCGAATGTCCAAAATCATGATGGTCAACTTATTTTTATCTATGAATATCATTTTCAAGATAAAGACACTGACAAGTTTCCTAAAAATACTCACTTTAAATACGTTTTAGCACAGACCCTCATGACTATGATAATCGGGATGTAGAATTAAAGATATTTCCTTTTTTTGAAAGGTTTCTTTGTTATGATTACCTACCTTAATGTCATTATTGTGCATCCAATATTTTGACTAACTTGAAGCTGATGGAAAACATTCCAAAATGTCCCAAAATATTTGAAAATA
This sequence comes from Strongylocentrotus droebachiensis, assembly GCA_035222895.1. NCBI lineage: Eukaryota > Metazoa > Echinodermata > Echinoidea > Camarodonta > Strongylocentrotidae > Strongylocentrotus > Strongylocentrotus droebachiensis. The sequence continues at coordinate 74,580 of JAVYIG010002685.1, read as the reverse complement.
CCGTCCATTTCATTTTATAGGGGTCTTCTGAGTGGCTGTATACAAATGAGTTTATACTGGGGTCCCGAATTCTCGTGGGAAAAATAATTTAGCGCCCCGGGTGCCACTTTTAGAGGCGCGCCAAAGTAAAAGTGACAAAATGAAAATTGGTATTGGTTAAAACTGATGCAGCTTTTGTCATAAATACGAAATTCATCCTCCATTAGGGTTTCTAAAGAGGCTTAAGTGACAACCCCCCCCCCCCCCCCCCCCCCCCCTTGGGCACCGCCATTTTTTTCTCCCTCCGTGGGGTCAACGGAAAACAAAAATCCTTGGAAAATAATTAAATTTTGGTCAAAACGTTACCAAAAATAATGTGGTTGGTGTTTGAATGGGCTTTGGGAGTTTATCTAAATGTTGACTAAAAGTGTTCACCAAATTGCATGAATCCGGTAAAAAAAAAAAACTCAATTAATTTACGTCACGGTGCCTACATTTCTGTACTTAAGAAACTTTAGTATCACTTATAAGTACCGAAATGTTAGAATACCCTCGAAATCTATCAAGTTATTTTGATTTGTTAAATAATTTTAATTTTTGGAGTGAAATGGGTGTTATCTTGTCGAAGCGACTGTTCATTAAATCCATAAAGGCCTATGGAAAAAGGATAGCTCGTCCGGCTATCGAAAAAATGTCAAGGTGAGACCTAAGTGGTGCTGTATAATAACGCGTATCACTGAACTAAAGTAATGAGTCCTTATATCAACTTAATTTTGCTGCAAAACTGGTTTGGAAAATTTATGCCTATTAAGGTCTGAAAACCGGTGAAAATCCAAGCTTCCGGTGCTCCGCCCCTGGACCCTACGCCGTATAACGCTACGCTCTACTTGGACACCCAGATTTCAGTGCCCCCCCCCCCAAAAAAAAAAAAAAAAAAAAATATATATATATATATATATATATATATATATATTTAAGGATTGACACCCCTGAACTGCGTAAGGGCCCAAAACTTCGGGGAATAACGTTTCGATTGAAACATTTTGGTGAAAACAGAAATGGTCACTAGGCCTAACAAAAAATGTAGATGTTGTATTGCCCTTTGCGACCGACCCCAAAATCTTGAAATCTACGATTGGCTTTTTTCTTTTTTTACCATTTATTAGAAGAAAGAAATGGATTAAAGCTTTCAAAACTGAGAAAAATCAGCCCTATAAAAAATAAATTGATTTTTTATATTTTTTATGAAGATTTCCGACCGACCGACCCATGTTTTGGCACCTAAATAAAATAACCTAATAAAAGGGCAATACAACATCTTCCTTCTTTTTTAGGCCTTACGCTTTACCACGAGAGTGTATCGCTGCAAATTAAGACCGTAAATATTTCAAAACGATTAAGATGGCAGTGCCAAACAGAGCAGACCGAGTTTATCAAATTTTCTCTAGTTTCAGAAAAGGAAAATGACAGCTACATGTGTTTGCATTATGTTGAGCGTTAAATGTCACCGTAAGATCATTAATTTTAGTGATGAGCGTGATTTAAGAAGAAAGCTATGATTGATCAAAAACACAAAATAGATATAAGTGACGCAACAACTATGTATCCATTTCATTTTGACGAGAGTGAGCAGAGGCCGATCTACGAGGGGTTTATATAGGAGGTTTCAACCCCCTGCCTCCTTGGGCTGCCAGGGGGGTTCAAAATAGCAACAACAAAAAATCAACTCGCCGCTATGCGGCTCGTGGACGATGCTCCGCATGTTAGTAGATGCCAGGAAAACATCACTTACGGGGTTCAAAATAGCAAACAAAGAATTGCCTCGTCATTGGGTCAATTTTTAACCCATAAAAACCCTCCAATCTCTCTCTCTCTCTTTCCCTTTCTGATTCAGTGTTTCTCTTTTTTCTCTTTTTCCAGCCAACAGCCTGGCCTTAATCGGTACCACAGGTGAGTAGTCCTACAAATATAATAAAATCTTCCAAAAAAGTTCGGTAACCTGAGTGTGATAGAGGGTCATTATTTTAGTTGTTTGATCAAACTCGAATAAACAAAATTCGTTTAAATTAAATTACTTTGAGTAGTTAACAAAGCTAAATACATTGTTGATCACTTCGGATCTTCAAAAATTAAATGTGTTTGTTTGAGATTTAGAAGCGCAAACGCATTTACTTACCATTCATGAGAAAAAAAAACTATATGAAGAATTAAAACAGTATCATATCTCTTTTGTTTGGTCCACAAAGAAGACAAAAGACTTGATGCACGAAACGGAGTTAAGTCTTTTGTCAACTCTGTTTGTTGCTACGGCAGGCAGCAAGTGAAAACGGATTCGTTTAATCTAATTATGGAAATGCAAGCATTACTTTAAACCTACAGAACTTTGTTATTCCTGGCTCGTTTTCCTGATTGAGGTGTCATACGAAAGGGCAGAAAATGAACTTTCTAGAAATATGATTTTATCTTTAAAATTCAGATACCGCCCGCCAAATGTCTTTTTGGTTTCCTTCCTTCAAATTGCTTTTAATCACTCATGCGTAAAATATGCACCATATGAGTAGCATCAATTGAAAGAGGAGGTTCTAAGCTTTACAAATATGTGTCATTTATGTGTCATTAATTGTGATTAAGTTATGATAAAACATCGATAATTCTCGGTTTCGTTTTTTCTGGGACGCACTGTATAACACGCGTAGCCGGGCGGATTAGTTCTGAAATTCGATTGGGAATTTTTGATAGATGTGACCGGCCCACTCGACCTGTCATTCGGTCCTCAGAGAACAAAGTGGCTAAGCCTCAAGCTTAAATATAATAATAACAATAATAATAATAAAAATAATAATAATAATAATTAATAATAATAATAATAATTGGATCATTAGGGAACTCAGTCACACCGTACCAGATTGCCACTTGAAATCGTATATTTTATTGTATTCAAATCTGCAAAGATATAAATCGAAGGACTCATAAATATATGTATGTGATATGTTATCAATAAATGAATACACTCTCTAAAACATGTATAAGACTAAAGAGTTTTCCTTTCCTTTTCTCAAATGGGTTACAACTGAATTCAACTAAACTCTCTATTTCATACAAATACAATATACTTCTGTTTGTATCCAAATATTCTATCACCAAATCTTCAAACTATAAATTTCACTTGCCCTCCTTGGTTCTAACAAGTAACAAATTTAAGACCTTGTCCATGGCATTTTTGGATGAAACAATTTATACATTACAATTCATCATATATTTAATATTTCTTTAAGGATCGATATAAGCGATCATATTTTATAAATACCACATTCTAAATTGCTCTAAATGCATGAACTGGTTATCTTTCACTGTTTTATAACCAAAATAGATCATTAATAATATCATTGGAACTTTCCCTTTTAAATTACGAGCCACGTCTACAATTCGTAAAACGCCACCTACGTTCAAACCAAATACCTTTACACGTATGCAATAAACTCAAATTTCATGTACAAATATAAATGTACATTTCAATACCAGCTTATTCTTTTGCTTGAGCTCTGAAAATAACATTTCTCATACTTCTTTCACACATAAATGAAATTACTGAATGCTCAATGTCAACTATACAAAAACTCACTTCTTTAGGCGACAATCTGGCGTCACAAGTAAATAAATTACAGTGACAAATAATTTATTCTAAACATGATTTTTATGGGCAACTTATACAATAGAGTATTGATATTGCCTCGAGGTGGTTTCTTGTCATTTTAAAGTCTTTGTGAATCTTATGCTGTTTGATGAGGCCAGTAAAAGTATTCTGTTAGATAAGTCATGTTGTAAGATAAAGAGGTAACAATTCAGAGTGTGAAATTTATACACAGTGCTGAATTTAACGTCTTTTTATAGTTTCAATATTACGTGAATATTGTCGAATGAATGTTACATTTTTTTAATAGTGATTACTAAGTAATTAATTTTCCTCTATGCTAGATGCATATTTCCTGTCTTACGTTTTTAGCCAATGATCACAAGGAAAATAAGATATTTTGGAGTAGTATACAAATAATACACAGCAGTGAGGGCATTAGTAAGAATCACCCACAATAACATGCTCGAGGCGATAGCCGAGGATGTTTGGACTGTTTTTAAGGTACCGAGTGTGGGTAGTTTTACTAATGCCCGACGTTAAATGGAGGCCCCGTGTAGAGAACAGTCACTACCTTTGCACGTTAAGAACCCACTGCACTATTTGTATAAGAGTAGGGGGAAACCCCGGTGTAGTGGTCCACCTGCACACACCCCAGTATAGTACGATAATACTCTGTAAAGAGGTATGTACTCAAAATAGAAGAAGAAGAAGAAAAAAATTGTCTCTCGACAACTGCTGACGTCTTGCTCTGTCTTCTGTCAAGTAGCGTAATAAGGTATCTTTAAAAACCCAAAACTTAAAGCGATTAAAACTAACTTCCTTTGACTGCAAATCTACGGTATCTTCAAATGACCATCAATAAAAAGAAAACATTAAATAGAAAAACAAAATAAGGTTTGTTCATCAAACCATCCTCCCCGGCCGCGAATTTTTTTTCCGTACTCGAGAGGGCAAATACCGGTACTAACCCTAACCCTAACCCTAACCCTAACCCTAACCCTAACCCTAACCCTAACCCTAACCCTATGGGATTTTTGCTCTCTCGAGTACGGAAAAAAAATTAGCTCCCCGGCCAAACAAGGGGATTTTTTATCACATATGCATAATATCAAATCTACTCGTCTTCGAAACCTTCGGCTGGGTATAACACTACTATCTTAGTTATGGGTCGCATATATTCTGTACATTTAGTTTTGACTCTGACAGTTCGGACTTTTCCATCATCTCCTGGATATACCTGTACAATCCTACCCAACGACCACTTCCCACGCACAGCATTGTAGTCCGCTAATATTACTATATCATCTACACGAACATTGCGTCTATCTACATTCCACTTTCTACGCGGGACAAGGAGTGGAAACACATCGCGTAGCCAAATTTTCCAAAAGGCATCCACAATTCTCTGAACGAATTCAACGCAATGTCGCGGGTTAGCTGTGTCTTGGAATGGTCCTTGAGGTACTGCTGTTGAAGACCGGCCCAAGAGTATATCATTCGGACTAAGATATGCTCCATCGTCTGGATCACTAGGCACTCTCCCAATGGGACGCTGATTTACTAGATTAGCAACTTCTTGTAAACACGTGTAAAGCTCGAATGGTGTAAGGCGTTGATCCTTGATCGCTTTCTTTAGTGCTAACTTGCAGCTCTTTACTAACGCTTCCGCACAACCATTATGATGTGGCGCAGACGGTGTGACGAACCTCCAGCTAGTTCCTCTCTCTGCGCAGAAATCCTTCAGGTTGTCGGCACTCCATCCTCGTACCATCTCCCGGAGCTCTTTCTCTGCTCCTACAAATTGCGTACCGTTGTCGCTTACTAACGTCGCCGGCTGTCCGCGAATGGCATAAAAACGCCGTAACACTTGTATGAACTCCATGGTCGAGCAATCCTGTGCCAATTCCAAATGCACTGCTCTCGTGTTGAGACACGTGAATATTACACCATAGTTCTTTGTCGTCTTGTTGCGTCCTATTTTGACTTGAATAGGACCAAAGTAATCACAAGAAGTATGAAAAAAGGTGGTGTGAACGGAGCTATCCTCTCAGAAGGCAAATCTGACATCAGTTTAAATTCAGCCCTTTTCTCTATCTCCCGGCAGACGACACATTTGTACTTCTCAGACTTCGCTAGCCGATGAACTCCTGTTATCCAAAATCTCATACGGATTTTTCCTGTGGTGTTGGCAACTCCACCATGCCCTTTCTGATGAAAGAAACGTGTGATGAGCTTGGAAATGTAGTGATCTCCTGGAAGCAAAACTGGATGCTTGGTGTCATATGAGATTCGTCCTTTCTCAGCTCGTCCACCTACTCGGATAACTCCTTCCTCAATGTATGGACTCAACATTTTGAATTCACCAGATTTTACACGTCCATGAAGAGGCTTTTGCACCTCTTTAATCCAGTACAGCTCCGCTTGCTCCAATTCAGTTGTGTTAAGTGGGCCACTGCATTCTAACTCTGCTGTTTGCCCCCTCTTTCTGTTACAGCGGATCTTCACATTGCGTAGGAATCTATGAACATAGGCTGTGCTTCTAATCAGCCTTCTCCAGCTGCAGAATTTCGTACAGCATATTGGTTCCGACTCTGCAACGTGGAAGATCTGTTGGACTCGGCGTTTCTCAGCATTAACTGCTGCTTCTTCTGGTTCTGTACATCCCTCAGGCCACTGCTCTTCCGGAAGACAAAGGAAGTATGGACCACTTCTCCATCTACCTTGAAGTGCATCAACAGGTATACCTCGGGATATATCATCAGCTGGATTCTGAGATCCTGGCACAAACCTCCATTGAAGTGGATCAGAGTTTGACTGAATCTCGCCAACTCTTGCTGACACGAACGGCTTGAATTCTCTCGCCTTACTCCGGATCCATGACAAGGTAATCATGCTATCTGTGAAGAAAATGATCTGACCTACTTCTCGTCTCAGCTCTCTCATCACTGATGTGCTCAGTCTAGTGGCTAATACAGCAGCCTGTAGTTCGAGACGTGGTATTGTCAATCTCTTCAATGGCGCCACCCTGGACTTTGCAGTTACAAATCTTGTAACAAACTTTCCATCGTTGAGTAGCCACCTCAGGTAAATGCAAGCACCAAATGAATCCTCTGATGCATCTGCAAATGCACAAAGTGTTGACTTCTGTACTGCATCAGGAGGGGTGAGGCATCTATCAAGTTCTATACTTGATTGTGGAAGCTTCATTCTCTTGCTTCTTCACTCGGTAAGAAAAGGTGTCTTTCTCTTCATTCCAAACAACACCCAGCACCTTTTCTTCGTTAGCTGTCTCTAAGAGATTGGCATTGGTTTCCAATTTGTCCCCTGCTTTCAGCCTTCTGTTGGACGACCAGCCTTTTACTTTGAACCCTCCTTCCTTCAGTACTTCATCGAGCTCCTTAGTAACCTGGACTGCCTCATCCTTTGTGGGTATGGAGAAACAGATGTCGTCCATATATGTGTCCTCTTTGATTATTCTCGCTGCCTCAGGACAGGAATCTTCTCCATCTTCTGCAGTTCTTCGTAGAGCGATTTGGGCCATCGCTGCCGAAGGTTTGTCACCAAACGTCAACACTGTCTTGATATACACAACTGGCTTAACTGGCGATGTCATTTGCACATGTAGAACTGTGCCTTGAGTAGATGCATCTAAGCCTCTAGAACCGAACAGCACCCAACCAATTGGCGACTTCCGGGCGGTGAACTGATCTGTTTCCCGGGTTTCTCCCCCATGTAATCTTGAATGATCGATCCCAATGAGAAGATCTATACTGCCACTGCCTCTATGGATATCTTGCATGTCGATCTTTAGCTTAGCAGCAATGTCAGTAACATCTACCTCCTTTATGTCATCACTTATGCTCGGCAGTCCTATCGCAGTAATCACATAAGTCTGTGAATGGTTCTTTACGGATCTGACGGGTATCTTGTAGATTTCAGTCTCTAAATCTTCCTCCGCGTTGCCGACCTTCCTTATTGTGATGGAAGATTTCTTTCCTTTTAGGTTGAGTGTCTTGGCTACTTCATTCCGCACCAGGCTAACCTGAGCACCACTGTCCAACAGCACGTTTCCTGTAATTTCTTTGTTGGCGTTCCCCATCTTTGCCTTCAAAACTGGTAAGAAATTGTTCATGTTGGAGACACAGGCAATTCCAATCTCTTTCCTATCTGATGGTGCATGCAACAAAGGGTGGTGGAAGGAATGGCACGGTACCCCCATGTCCTTCTCTGTGCACGGCCGACGTCTGCGACATGTGGCTGCACGATGATCTCTTCCTGCCTTCTTTAGGCAACTGAAACATGCATGATTTTGCATCATCTGCTGCCGTCGTTCCTGTTGACTCATAGCCAGCAGCTTTTTGCACCGATCAATCCAATGATTGTTGTCTTTACAGATCCAACACTTGAAGGGTAGCTGCCGTGGTGGTTGGAAGGATTCTGTCTGTTGTGGCGGCCGGAAAGATTCCGGATGTTGTGATGGTCGAAAGGATTCTGACTGTTGTGATGGGCGGAAGGATTCTGGTTTCACGTGATGGACTTGACCACTTCTGCTTTGGCTAGTGCGTATGGGTGCTGTCGCTCGGATACGTGTTTTCATCTCGGCAGTCATCCATTCCAGAAGCGATGATAAGCTAGCTTCAGCTTTTGTGTACTGTAAATGCCTATACCACACCTTCCTGTCATCTTCGTTGAACTTTCTCTCTATGAGAGCTAACATTTGGCTATTCTCCATGTCCCTTTCACAACCCACCTCCTTCAGCATGTTGTAACTTCGTCTTACTATGTGAACGAAGTCACAAAATCGACCATCTTCACCACTCTTGAGATTGCGAAAAGCATTTATGTCATTTATTACTGCATCCGCTACAAATTTTCTGTCTCCGTACACAGAGTCAAGAAACTCCCATGCTGCATTGTAGTCAGACCCTATGCCCCTTATCAATTCTGCTGGTCTCCCTTCGAGACAGGACCGCAACAGGGAAATTGCATCTCTTTCTGCGTAGTTAGTTGTTAGATGCTGAAATTCCGATCTAAATAGTCTCTGACGTCACCTTTGAATTTCGGAGCTTTGATTTTCTCTAACTGGAATCGTTCTGTCTGAGTAGGCGACCTTACTGTCTGAACAGGCGAGGGTGTGCTTTCCTCAGCTGCGGGCGTTTCTTCAGTGGGAACAGGTACTGACGCTGATCCCATCTGCTGTATCTCTGTCTTGGAGTAGCTCTTATATTCTGCTCTCAAGCGTGTCAATTCCTTATGAATGATGTTCATCCATTCTTCTTCTTGTTCATATTGCAAATCATCATCTATTTTTGATGATGAGAATATCTATAGTATGGTTATTTATATAGCGTCTGGGAAAAAAACGTGTAAAAACGCGTTAATTTTACCTTTTTTTTGGAGATAGGCGCTCGAGGGGGGGGGGGTGCTATTTTTCAAATTTTCGAGGGCCCTGTTACACCCACAAATGTAATAACGCCCACAAATGTAATAACGCCCACAAATGTAATACACCCACAAATGTAATAACACTTTACCCACAAATGTAATAATTTCACCCACAAATGTAATAACCACTTTACCCACAAATGTAATAGTTTTGAATCACCCACAAATGTAATAATGACTTTACCCACAAATGTAATAAATTTGAAGTGATATTTTGTCGAATTTGTTCAAAACTAAAACCCTGTAATAAAGCATGGGTATATAACTACCACCTAGCTAACTACCCCCCGGACATCTACCCCCAGTCAACTACCCCCTCCCCGGACATCTACCGCCGGACATCTACCCCGGACATCTAACCCCATCCAACTACCCCCCCTGGACAACTAACTCCCCCTCCAACTACCCCCCCCCCCCGGACATCTACCCCCAAGCAAATTAAGGTAGTTGGGGGTAGTTGCCCGGGGGTAGTTGGATGGGGGTAGATGTCCGGGGTAGTTTTCAGGGTGGGGGTAGTTGGCTGGGGGTAGTTGGAAGGGGATAGTTGGATTGGGGGGGGGGGTAGATGTCCAGGGGGTAGTTGGCTGGGGGTAGATGTCCGGGGGTATTTGACGGGGGTAGATGTCTGGGGGTAGTTGCCCGGGGATAGATGTCCGGGGGGTACTTGACTTGGGGTAGATGTCCGGGGGGGTATTGTCCGGGGTAGATGTCCAGGGGTAGTTAGCTGGGGGGGGGGGGGTTATCATTCTAGGGGGTAGTTAGCTGGGGGTAGTTGTCCTAGAGGGTGGATGTCCTAGGGGGTAATTGTCCTAGGGGGTAGTAGTCCTAGAGGGTGGTTATTAGGGGGTAGTTGTCCGGGGGTAGTTGGCAGGGGGGTAGGTGTCCTAGATTCTTGATTAGGGATTATGTCTGAAATTTCTTTGGGGGGAGTCCCCTCTCTCGTGGTTGTAGCTCCATGGCTTGAATGAGCAGTGTCAGAACACTAAAGTTACAACAAATCACAGCAATAAACAAAACTGTGACGGAGACGTTCTTAATATTGAGCACTTAAATCAGGCAGATATATCAATTACTTCATTGTAGTACAATATCCAGAAAGACCAGAAGATATTGTAGAAATCAAAAGCACCGGCTGTTGGCATGTTTGGTGTTCAATTTTATTATTGTATACATTAGTAGTTTTACCATTGCCGTTGCCATGCTATGACATGTGTGGTGACAATGTACACTTTTACATTTGGTAGGCAACATGTTTTTGCATTTTATGGTTATAACAGATTGTTTAAATTGTGGGCGAAATGTTTCTATATTTTGTGGATGTTTTGACATTTGCGTGTGCAATATTGTTATAATTTATAATACATTTGTGGGCTTTACAGGGATAAGATTGAGAGGGTTGAGAGTTGAGATCTACCACAATAGTCTATGGGGGACAGTATGTGATGACTATTGGGATTACCTTGACGCAAGGGTAGTTTGTCGACAGCTTGGATACTCGGGCAATGTTGGTTTACCACTTCGTGGCGGTACATACCCAGAAGGATCTGACCCGATATACCTTGATAATGTCAACTGTTCGGGATCTGAATCCATGCTGACTGATTGCAGTAATCGCGGATGGGGCATCCACAACTGCGGGCATAGTGAAGATGCGGGAGTTTACTGTGAAGGTAGGTTGTAGGTTGTATAGGAGAACTTGTTATTCCAATATTCTTTATAAATATCTTCAAAACTGTTGCAGAGAGCTCCAAATATCTTCATGTGAACTTCTTCTTCGACTTAATCACACTCTCTACCTAAACCTTAACCAGAGCATTTGGGGACAGCAAAGCGTGATTTATTTTTAGGTGGTCTGTCGTTTTCGACAGATCACCTATTGTTTTCGTCAGAATTTTCTTTCTTATTAGGTGGTCTGTCGTTTTCGACAGATCACCTATTGTTTTCGTCAGAATTTTCTTTCTTTCTTTATTTATTAGGTGGTCTGTCGTTTTCGATAGATCACCTATTGTTTTCGTCAGAATTTTCTTTCTTTATTAGGTGGTCTGTCGTTTTCGACAGATCACCTATTAGTTTCGTCAGAATTTTCTTTCTTCTTATTATTAGGTGGTCTGTCGTTTTCGACAGATCACCTATTGTTTTCGTCAGAATTTTCTTTCTTTCTTTATTATTTATTATTTATTATTTATTAGGTGGTCTGTCGTTTTCGACAGATCACCTATTGTTTTCGTCAGAATTTTCTTTCTTTATTATTAGGTGGTCTGTCGTTTTCGACAGATCACCTATTGTTTTCGTCAGAATTTTCTTTCTTTATTATTAGGTGGTCTGTCGTTTTCGACAGATCACCTATTGTTTTCGTCAGAATTTTCTTTCTTTATTATTTCTTTCTTTATCATCAAATTTTCATGACGTCATCCAGGCGCCATTTTGTGTTTTTTTTCGTACTTTCAACTCATGATCATATCTTCAAACGGAAAGGCATTTCTTATTAATATTTATCATGATTAAGGTCAATATCTGTCCGGTCAATTTCAGGTCAAAAAACGCGCGCGCATGCGAACGTCCGCGCGTCAGCGCGCGCGCAAAAAATAAAAATCCTCGAAATCGTCTCAAATTCATTTTGCATACGTTCTAGGCCATTTTAAGCATTTTGCCAAAAAACGCGCGTTTTTGCGCGTCTTGGCATTTTGCATCATAGAATCGCCAAATTTTCTCTGTCATCATATTTGGCACATTTTTCAAGGCATTTTGATACCTTGTTCACCTTGTTCTGCCCAGTAATAACGGAATGAGCGTCCGTTTAAGATAATGTCCGTGCGTGCGAGCTCTTGTAATACATAGCATACATGGGCAAAAACATGCCTATACAAAATCCATTGTAGCGCTTTAGGATGTAAACTGAACCCAATTTTTTTCTTCATATTTTGATAGAGTATGCATCGGAGATATGATTTCAAGTCTCATTTGACCCTCAATTAACTCATGACGTCATCATAATGGCCTCCGAACTCAAATATTCAATTTGCATAATATGACGTCAGAATATTTTTGGAAAATTGATTGTATCTCTGTAAATATTGATCGATTTTCTTCCAAATTTTGATATGTTCTAGCTGAGACAATTCTCTACAAATATAATTACCACGATATTTCATTTTGGCAAAAGCATCATGGCGTATTTTTGCGATTAAAGGAGGCATGTCAATTTTTCACATTTTGCGTGTATTCTCTATGGGACATGACTTTTTCTCAAAACTGGATTCTACATTCTCGTCTTTCGCGAGCAATATCTCCGTCGTTTTATCTTTGTTTACGCTGAGCTTTGAGTATGTTGTAGCTGAGACAATAAGCTATCACAGGTGTGCCCTTTATTTGTCGATCAGTTGCCGGGATCATGCTTATATTTCACTTGCAAAGTGGGATTTGAGAATTTCATTTTCCGTTTACGTGTAATCGCTATGGGAAATGTTTTGGTATATCGGTAACGCACTTGACTTGGGACCTCGAGATCCCTGGTTCGAGTCCGGGAGTCTCCAACAATTTTTTTTTTTTTTTTTTTTTTTTTTGACTTTTCAATGATCATACAATTGAAAACAGACCACCTAATTCGTCCCCATGACGAATTAAATTTCTAGTCAGGTGGGCTGTATCTAATACAGACCACCTTATATTTTTGTTAAAATCGCCTTTATTTATTCTTTATTATTTATTTTTCTTAATTCTTACCACTTTTTTGTTAGCAAGATAACTTGAAAATGGCTTAATCAAATAAATTGAATTGACCTTGACTGATGACGTCATCTAGGCGCCATTTTGTGAAATTTTCTGAAAATTTACTCATAAACATATCTTCATAACCAAAAGGTATTTCTCATTCATATTTATTATGATTAAGGTCAATATCAGTCTGGTTAATTTCAGGTCAAAAAACGCGCACGTGCGCGTACGTCCGCGCGTCAGTGCGCGCGCAAAAATGTTCAATGCTCAAAATCGTCTCAAATTTATTTTGCATACGTTTCAGGTCATTTTAAGCATTTTATAAAAAATCGCGCACACGCGCCTGCGCGCGCGTTTTCGCGCGTAACACCATTACAAAACATAGAATCGCCATTTTTTTTTCCTTTCATGATATTTTTCATATTTTTCAAGGAATTTGATACCATTTTTATCTCTTTATGACCATTAATAAAAAGATGAGCGTCAATTCAAGATAAATATCCGTGCGCGCGAGCTCTTTTAATACATACCATATATGGGCAAAAACATGCCTATACAAAATCCATTGTAGCTCTTTGGAATGAACCGTGACCTTCAATTTTTTTCATATTTAGATAGAGTATGAGTCGGAAATATGATTCCATGTCTCATTTGGCCATTAAGTGTATCGTGACATCATCATAATGGCCTTGGAACTTAAAATACGAATTTGCATATTATGAAGTCAGCATATTTATGGAAAATTGATTGTATCTCTGTAAATATTGGTCGATTTTCTTCCAAATTTCGATATGTTGTAGCTAAGACAATTCTCTACAAGCTCAGTAACCATCATTTTTCATTTTGATCACGTCATCATAGTGAAAATTACGATTAAATGGCACATATCAGAAATTTCTTAAGTTGCGTGTAATGCCTATGGAAGGTGAATTTCGTTGACATCATTAATGTACATGACATTGTTTTTTAGCAGTATCTCGCTTATTTTTGCTCCATTTTGTGTCAAATTTTAGTTGACCAGCCCACCTATACTTGTTCCAAACAAGTATTATATGTCTAGTCAGGTGGGCTGTATCTAATACAGACCACCTTATAATTTTGTTAAAATTGCCTTTATCAGGTGGGCTGTATCTAATACAGACCACCTTATATTTTTGTTAAAATCGCCTTTATTATTTACTTATTTATTTATTTATTTATCAGGTGGGCTGTATATCGTACAGACCACCTTATAATTTCGTTAGAATTGCCTTTATTATTTATTATTATTATTAAATATTTTTCTTATTTCTAACCACTTTTTTGTTAGCAAGATAACTTGAAAATGGCTCGATTAAATGCCTTGAAATTTGGCACACATATGTATAGGCATATGTACAAAGCACAATAACGTTTTCAACATTGACCTTCACTGATGACGTCATCTAGGCGCCATTTTGTAAAATTCAACTCATGATCATATCTTCATAACCAAAAGCTATTTCTCATTCATATTTATCATGATCAAGGTCAATATCCGTCCGGTCAATTTCAGGTCAAATAACGCGCGCGTGCGCGTACGTCCGCGCGTCAATGCGCGCGCAAAATTTTGAAATGCTCAAAATCGTCTCAAAATCATTTTGCATACGTTTGAGGCCATTCTAAGCATTTTATAAAAAATCGCGCACTTTATAAAAAAATCGCGCACACGCGCATCCGTGCGCGTTTTCGCGCGTAAAACTATTGCACAACATAGAATCACCATTTTTTTTCTTTCATAATATTCCACATATTTTTACAAACAAATTGATACCATGTTTGTCTCTTTATGACTATTAATAACGGAATAATCGGCCGTTTAACAAAAATTTCCGTGCGCGCGAGCTCTTGTAATACATAGCATATATGGGCAAAAACATGCCTATACAAAATCCATTGTAGCTCTTTAGGATGCAAGGTGACCCCAATTTTTTTTCATATTTTAATAGAGTATGATTCGGAGATATTGTTTCATGTCTCATTTGACCCTCAATTAACTCATGACGTCATCATAATGGCCTCCGAACTCAAAATTCCAATTTGCATATTATGACGTCAGCATATTTATGGAAAATTGATTGTATCTCTCTAAATATTGATCGATTTTTTTCCAAATTTTGATATGTTCTAGCTGAGACAATTTTCTACAAATGCAGTTACTCTTTATGACTATTAACTCATATCCTGCCATGAGACTGCTAGCGCGCTATTGTTATAGTGCTCTGTGCACGCGAGCGCGCTATCGATTGATTGCTACGTTTATGCTAGCGAGCCACCGCTACTCTGCTTTGTGCACGCTAGCAAGCATATGTAATAACAGTCATTGTTCTTGCCCATTGCACCGTGCTGAGTGCTTTTGCAGCGCTATTGAAAGTACCATCGCGTGCATAAGATTATCGGCTTTGGATTACGCGTCTTTGTATACAACAGTCAGATTGGATTTTCTCGAGTAATTTAGCGATTTCTTTTTTGTAAAGATTTAAATAACACGCACTTGAACCAACCCTGAAATTAACTTGGCACACAGGAGATTTGTGGCTGGCACAATAGGGATTAGCACTGTGGCACTGGGTGCATTGTATGGGTGGCGGCTTAAGAGTTAATGACGGAATGATCGACCGTTAATATTAAACATAAATTTCCGTACGCGCGAGCTCTTGTAATACATAGCATATATGGGCAAAAACATGACTATTCAAAATCCATTGTAGCTCTTTAGGATGCAAGTTGACCCCAATTTTTTTTCATATTTTGATAGAGTATGAATCGGTGATATGATTTCATGTCTCATTTGACCCTCAATTAACTCATGACGTCATCATAATGGCCTCCAAACTCAAAATTTCAATTTGCATATTATGACGTCAGCATATTTTTGGAAAATTGATTGCATCTTTGTAAAAATTGATCGATTTTCTTCAAAATTTTGATATGTTCTAGCTGAGACAATTTTCTACAAATCCAGTTGCCACGAATTTTCATTTTGACAAAGGCATCATGGCGTATTTTTGCGATTAAAGGAGGCATGTCAATTTTTCACATTTTGCGTGTATTCTCTACGGGACATGACTTTTCCTCAAAACTCGATTCTACATTCCCATCTTTCACGAGCAATTTCTACATCGTTTTAGCTTCATTTACGCTGAACTTCGAGTATGTTGTAGCTGAGACAAAAAGCTATCTCAAATGTACCCTTTATTTTGTCTCAATTTTTTGTTGGATCAGCCCACCTATACTCTAGTTTATTTTTCTTATTTCGACCCACTTTTTGTTAGCAAGATAACTTTGAAATGATTCAATCAAATGCTTTGAAATTTGGCACACATATGTATAGGCATATGGACAAAACGCGGTAAGGTTTTCAACCTTGACCTTGACTGATGACGTCATCTAGGCGCCATTTTGTGAAATTTTCTGAAAATCAACTCATGATCATATCTTCATAACCAAAAGGTATGTCTCATTCATATTTATTATGATCAAGGTCAATATCAGTCCGGTCAATTTCAGGTCAAAAAACGCGCGCGTGCGCGTACGTCCGTGCGTCATTGCGCGCGCAAAATTTTTAAATGCTCAAAATCGTCTCAAATTTATTTTGCATACGTTTCAGGTCATTTTAAGCATTTTATTAAAAAAACGCGCACACGCGCATGCGCGCGCGTTTTCGCGCGTAACACCATAACAAAACATAGAATCGCCATTTTTTTTCTTTCATGATATTTCTCATATTTCTTCGAGGAATTTGATACCATGTTTATCTCTTTATGACCATTAATATCAAGATGAGCGTCAATTCAAGATAAATGTCCGTGCGCGCGAACTCTTTTAATACATAACATATATGGGCAAAAACATGCCTATACAAAATCCATTATGGCTCTTTGGAATGAACCGAGACCTTCATTTTTTTTCATATTAAGATAGAGTATGAGTAGGAGATATGATTCCATGTCTCATTCGGCCATTAAGTGTATCGTGACATCATCATAATGGCCTTGGAACTCAAAATACGAATTTGCATATTATGACGTCAGCATATTTATGTAAAATTGATTGTATCTCTGTAAATATTGAACAATTTTCTTCAAAATTTCGATATGTTGTAGCTAAAACAATTTTCTACAAGCTCAGTAATAACCATTTTTCATTTTGATGACGTCATCATAGTGAAAATCTCGATTAAAGGCCTCATGTCAAACATTTCATAATTTGCGTTATCCCTGTAGAAGGTGAATTTCGTTTACGTCATGAAACTACATGATATTTTTTATGTTTTATGTTTTTTTAAGAATTTTTAAGCAGTATCTCGCTTATTTTTGCTCTTTTTTGTCTCAAATTTAAGTTGACCAGCCCACCTATACTTGTTCCAAACAAGTATTATATGTCTAGTTTATTTCTTTATTTCTTTATTTCTTTATTTTTCTTATTTCCACCCACTTTTTTGTTAGCAAGATAACTTTGAAATGGTTCAATCAAATGCTTTGATATTTGGCACACATATGTATAGGCATATGGACAAGGCACGGTAACGTTTTCAACCTTGACCTTGACTGATGACGTCATCTAGGCGCCATTTTGTGAAAATTGACTCATGATCATATCTTCATAACCAAAACTCAGTTCTCATTCATATTTATCATGATCAAGGTCAATATCCATCCAATCATTTTCGGGTCAAAAAAAGTGAGCGTGTGCGCGTACGTCCGCGCGTCAGTGCGCGCGTAAAATTTAAAAATGCTCAAAATAGTCTCAAAATCATTTTGCATACGTTTCAGGCCATTTTAAGCATTTTATAAAAAATCGCGCACATGCGCATGCACGCGCGTTTTTGCGCGTAACACCATTACACAACATGGAATCGCCATTTTTTTTCTATTATGATATTTCTCATATTTTTTCGAACAATTTGAAACCATGTTTTTCTCTTTATGACCATTAATAACAAGATGAGCGTCCATTCAAGATAAATATCTGTGCGCGCGCGCTCTTGTAATACATAACATACATGGGCAAAAACATGCCTATACAAAATCCATTATAGCTCTTTGGGATGCACATGGACCCCAATTTTGTTTTCATATTTAAAAAGAGTATGAGTCGGAAATATGATTTCATGTCTCATTTGGCCATTAAGTGTATCGTGACATCATCTTAATGGCCTTGGAATTCAAAATACGAATTTGCATATTATGGCGTCAGCATATTTATGGAAAATTGATTGTATCTCTGTAAATATTAACACCTTAAATGAACACCCATAATGTATGCTTCTACTGCTGATACTATTCTCTTAAGTGCAGAGGATTGGAAATCCTTTTAGGAGTGATTAAGTAATATTGGGTTTAGGTTTGGAGGGGAATCCCCTCCAAGTGAGTGGCCGCGCTTTGGATTACCTTTTTTAGAGGGGATTTCACTCTTGTGACTGTGGCTCCTAACAGACCTGACTCCTAAAAGAGTGGATCTCACTCTTGTAACTCAGGCTCCCAAAAGACCTGACTCCTTAAAGAGTAAAAGACATGACTCCTAAAAGGATGGATATCCACTCCTGTACATTTAGATAGTACTACAAAGATGTCACAGTTATGTTTGACACGACTTGCCAAACTGTCTGACATACAGAACGTAGAGCTTCCCAGCATGCTCTCATAGCGAGACAAGCAGGTTTCCTATTTACCCCTCATGGCGGAGTGAAGTGTTTGTATTGTCCAGACCGGCAGAATGATTAAGGCTTCATGACAAGAATTGAAAAGCATGTCTTAATGCCACTGTTTCCTTGCAGACATTTACAGTAGAGTGAACTGAAGTAATGTGGCGATTATGTGGTGAACTGGGTTGTATGAGACATTCTCCAGCGACAGATGCTCCTTGGTCAATTCCTTTCCCTAATCGAATCTAAACTTCAATCCAAACTTCAACCCAAAGTTAAGGCTAACTTAAACCCCAACTGTGACCCTAACCATAATGCTATATTTTTGATGAAAGTTATCCTGAAGCAGTTGTCCCTGGAGTAAATGTGAGATCACTGGTGGACCTGTATTCTCATACATTTCCAATTCATACTTACATGTACGTAACATGATTAAGAGAAAAGCTGTAGGTGATATTTGTTGTGGTATTTGCTGTCTATAGTTTAATATCTTCACCTGATATACATGTAGACCTACTTCAGACATAAGATGTATCTTACAGGGGGGTGTTTCACAAAGATCCTAAGTTGAACTTATCACTAGGTTGGGCTTAACAATTATGGAAAGCTGTTAGCATCCTTTAAAATATTTTTGTAAAAGTTATTTTAAAAGCCATAAAATGTTGATTCAAATCATTCATATTTTTTATTATATCCTGCATCAAAAATTTGTTGGATTTTGATTGGTTGAGAGCTCGTCACATGACCAGAAATATTTGACCTATTTTTAGAAAGTACTATATGAGAGTACTATTTTGGTTTACTATTTGGGAGTTGAAAAAAAAAAATTAATGAAAACAAAATATTTTAAATCTTTTTAGATAAAAATTGACATTTTTTTGTTCTAAATTTTGTTCTTCCCCAAAATGTTTTTTTTTTTTTTTTTTTTTTTAAATAAATTTTTGATGCAGGATATAAAACAAATATACCATGCCTTCTATTCGAGGTACTGGTTAAACTATGGGCCTCGGTGACTCCAAAAGTACCATTTGCTTCGGGGCTGCGCCCCTCAGCAAATAGTACTATTGGAGTCACCTCTTGCGCATAGTTTTAACCAGAACCTCTCAAGGCAGTGTATATTTGTATATTATCATGGGAGATTTTATGTTCTTGATGTGGAATTTATGAAAAGTCTAAAATACTTGAATTTTCGCTCGTGAATATATTTCATTATAATCCTACAAATGGTTCTCCATAATATTTAAGTTAAACTAAGAGTTAAGTTTGACTTAGAATCTTTGTGAAACACCCTCACTGCTACAATATCTATATGAAACCTGTCAAGGTACAATGAACTCATAATAGTATTTGGTGTGTCTAAAGTGTGGTCATTGAGAAAGTTGTCCAACTTGTCTGAATGTGGACAAAGCCACTATGAAACACAGTGCTGTGACATTACATTATGTCTGTCGGTTCTCATTGTGTAACATCTTCTAATCAATTTTAATTTCTTTAATGAAGTGTTTAACGGAAGTAGAGTTCAAGAGAAGGGGATGAAGGCTAATAATTATCAGGAAAGTACAAAAAATAACACCTAAATACAGAAGAAGTGAAAATATGGTAATAATTTACTTTTTTTTTATCATGTATTGCTATTAAAAACATCATTTGCAGAGAGAGAGAGACGAGGGGGAAGAAAAAAAAACTTTCAGTAAAACCACAACCTCTCATACATTGGTGAATGGAAAGCACTTTCTCAAAATCACACTTTTTGTTTCCTTTTCAGACGACACAGACAGGCTGTTAAGGTTACAAGTGCGTGTTTGTAGAAAGGTGGTAGAATCTAAAAATTGCACTTGGTCTGGCCCCCTCGGGGCACTACATTAATTTTTTGGAATCGATAGCATGAGGTGAAGAGGAAAGATGGAGCCAGGAGCTAGGGGCTAACATGTGGCAGATTCAGGGGCGTAGGCAACGGGGGGGATGAGGGGGATGCATCCCCCCCACCTCACAAGGTGGGGGGATGGCATGTACAATCATCCCCCCCCCCCAGGTTTTGGGGAATGATATTTGCTTACTTAATAAGTCATAATGATGATAATAATAGTAATAATAATAATGATAACAATTATAATATTAATAATAATAATAATTATGATGATGATAATAATAATCCTCATCATTATTGTAATTGTGTTTATTGTTATTAGCCGCATTCACACGGTGAAAGCCAATTCAGACGGTAAAAAAAAGAAAATCTTACAAGTATTTTGTGGTTATCTTGTGGTTTGGAAACCACAAGATAACCACAAGATTAAACAGGCGCGGATCTACGGGGGGGGGGGGTTAGGGGGTTTAAACCCCCCCCCCCCCCTTGGGCGGCCCAAAAAACAAACAAAACAAAAAAAAGGGAAAAAAAAAAGAAAGAAAAAAAAGAAAAAAAGAAAGAAAAAAGAACGCACGCTGGAGAGAAACCCTTTCAAGTGCAAATATTGTGAGAAGATATTCAACTCATCTGGTAACTTAACCAAACACATGATAACTCTGGATATAACTGTGTATTTAACTGTTACTTGATTTAAAAAGACGTTATCATGCACTGCTTTTTATGGTCTCCATTGTGTTAATAGATGCCAGGAAAACATCACTTACGGGGTTCAAATAAACACCCCAAAAAAAATCGTTGTTTCCGTCTCTAAAGATGGTGGTTCATCTTGGTTACATGGGGACATTCTGAAAGCCAACTGATTTCTTATTCAAATTGGGGCTTCTCATATTTTCTCAAAAGAAAAACAATTTCAGCAGCATGCCAGTTCATAGAATGATGTCAATGAACCATATATTTTGAAATTTGGGAGGAAGGTTCTAAGGATGTGTGATAATAATATTCTGGGTTTATGTGGCGCTTAATACATCAATGATGTCTCTAAGGGTTCTACAGATATATTATTACCACGGTCATCGGTTTCAGATTTGCCTGGACACAATGTAATCACATTCTTCACTCCCTGGGGACCATTCCAGCCAGGCACCATTTTACAGACACTCACAATGCTGAGGGGATAACAATGACTGCTGCATCCTACTGGGTACCCATTTAACACCTGGGTGAAAAAATGGCAAATGCTCATTAACACCTTGCTGGACTGTGATTTGAACCCTAAACCTTCGAATTGAGAGTCAAATGAAAAAACCTCTATTTCACAATACCTCCACAAGTGTAGAATGGATCTGAAGGCATAGGATATACAAGTTATGGCTGAATCTGTTATTTCTAGAAACTCGTTTAAAGATAATGATATTGATAGTTGCTTTAAATGCCCAATATAAAGTTAGGTAATATGCTCATTTATACTGTCAAATACCCAATTTTAATTTGCCTAGCAAACTTCACCCAAAGATTGCAGTCAGGCCCCTGTTTGGCATCTTTTGGCATGTTTGGTTGCAAGTGTTAATGTTAAATGGCCCCATCATCCTAGACTACTTAAATTAGGGAAGCTGGGTCACAAGTAGCTAAACACAATTCATTACAGTTGCCATGTTATCAGAACAGCAACAAAAATACAACCCATGATTAGTACACAAAGAGATGAAAGA
This sequence comes from Strongylocentrotus droebachiensis, assembly GCA_035222895.1. Classification (NCBI taxonomy): domain Eukaryota; kingdom Metazoa; phylum Echinodermata; class Echinoidea; order Camarodonta; family Strongylocentrotidae; genus Strongylocentrotus; species Strongylocentrotus droebachiensis. Next base: position 52,567 of record JAVYIG010002685.1, on the reverse strand, counting down.
TTTTAATGTAGACTATATTATTACATCTGTCATTCATGATTTGTGCATGGATGGTACACTGTAAAAAAATAATAGTCGAAATAACTCAATAAAATTGAGGAAAAGAATTGCCTTATTTTTATTAAGTAAATATTACCTACGGCATCTTAAGTAGAATTTACTTATTTTGCTGAATAAATTTTTACTCAGTTAAATCGAGTTACATTAACGTAAATAATTTAAGTATTGTAATCATTTTAGATAATTAAAAAAAAGCTATGATAGGATTACATATTGCACGATTTGCTACCCATCTAATCTAACAAGTAACATCCACTAATCATTCACTACTTCTATTTAAGATTAATCACTAATCACTAACACTACTTCTATTTAAGATTTACATACGCTTCAATTCGACACATATTGAAAGGCTCCAAATTTTATATATACTTGATCGTAGCATCTTAAAAGGAAAATTGGTTGACAATTTCCTGAAATATCAAGTTTTGATTTGTTTTGAACTGGGTTACAATTAAAAATTGTCTTGTCTTTGCTTAGCCATGTTAAATGAATTATTAAATGTTTTAAAGTCCTTAAATTTTCATTCAACCACAAAAAATAATTGTTTTATTTAAAAAAGAGTTTAATTTGGTCTTAATGAATATTCATAAATTATGTAAATATTTCTATTACGCACTGCATCGGTCCTTACTTTAAAAAGATAAGAATAATCAACATAAATTGTTTGAGTAATACGTATAATTTCTGATTTTGAGTTAAAATGACTAAATTAATACAAGCTGAAATTACTTAAAGTTTTTATGTATTTGATTTTACTTAAATATTCCACGTATGTTCTACTAAATTGAAAGTTTGAGTTAGCAAGACTTAAATTTAGTGCGTAAGTGGCAAAACTAATGTTTTCAAGTAAATTCTACATGGAAAAAATACGTAAAAATTACCAATGAACAAATTATTTTTTACAGTGTATAGACAATGAGTTAATAGCATGATGCGTAGTTGGACGTCATGACATTTACGATTCCATTATAGTAGGAACCTGGAGCGAAACATTCATGCCTCGATCGAACCCTAGCTGGTCCCAATTAATAGCATAAGAGAAGATAAGGACGATAATCGCTAAGAAAAATAAAATTTGGAGCAGCGCCGCCGAGATGTAGTTTAATTGTAGTGACCCGGGCAGCGGCAGCGGCGTATTGGTCGCGAGGTGGTATTCTAGAGAGTTAGGTGCGTGCTGTACACACATGTCTTGTGTGTTTTGACAAGTCGCGAGTTAATGGGAGCCACGGCGTGGTTACATTGTATTCAGGCTAAGTAGAATGTAAAAAGCTTGACGGTAACGGATCAAATTTCGTCAGTTATGAGTGTACATCTGCCTAGGGTTGGGAGCCGCCTTGAAGAGTTTGGGAGTCTGATGACGGGGGATTGAAGAAATTCCTTCGCATACAAAGAATAGATTGGCATCTTGTTCAAAGAAAAACGATTATCCGAAATACCGCTTTCCTTAGTTTGTTTTTTCGTGCCGTGTTTATAAAAGAGTTGGGCAGTATTTTAATGTTTGAGTCATGAACCAGTACTTTGAAAAGTTGGATAAACTTTGGCAAATAATTGCTCTAGTTTAGCATGTTAACTGTAATATTTGTCCATGCACGTTAGCCATTTTTCAGAAAAATTATTTTGAGTTTGAGTTCATGTACTACCCAGATAGCAAAATGTTGTGGGGCCCATCTGGGTTTTATCTGGTTACAACTGGACTGGCCCACTTGGCCCAGATGGGCCAGCCCATCTATTGCCCACTTGGCCCATTTAGCCCATTTGGGTCCCAGATGGGCCCCCATGTGGGGCCCAGCAATCTGCACCCGGGTTATAGAAGGGCCCCAGATGGGCGGCCCAGATTGGACCCACTTGGCCCAGATGGGCCCACGTGGAACCCAGATGGCCCCACAATTGGCCCATCAATATACACAAGGGTTACCTATTGGGCACCAGATGGGCCATGTGGGTTATATGTGGGACCTACCACATTCTATATATGGGTCAAGTGGGTTCTATATAGGCCCCATATGGGCTATAAGCGGGTTTTTATATGGGATCCATATGGGCCAAGTGGGTTTGATATGGTATGGGCCAAGTGGGTTTGATATGGTCCCATATGGGCCAATGTGGTTCTAAATGGGCTTCATTGTTTAAATGGGTTCTATTTTTACCCAGTTGAATTCATTTATCCCATTTCAATTTCCAGGGTTACCAGTTGGGTTTAACTGGACCAGTCGTACCATTTGGCACAACTATCAACCAGTTGATAGCTCCAATTAGCAGACTTAATTAGTAATTTATGTAGCACTTGTACTAATTAATTTTGCCAATGGCAACAACACATTGTCTAAAATTTCCAATGTAAAGGCATTGGTATTAAGAAGACTTGGTTATTTTGCGGTGATGAGACATTTCCATATACTTGTATTTTATTAAATCTGTTTTAGGTCATAGTTAGTGTTTTTCCTAATTCATGTTTAATTAAATGTAATGTATACAAAGTAGTGAAATGTCCTAATAATTAGCAATTTACATTTAATAGTATTTTCGAAATGAATTGCTTATAACTAAATCATCAGCAATTAGGAAATATCCTGTAAATTCAGATAAATTGTAAAAAAACATAGATATGCACGCACCCCATATTCATTATGCAAATTCTGAGTATATTTTGTGGGTTTTGGGTGGGAAGGCCCATCTGGTATACATCTGGTTTTCAGCTGGGCGAAGACAATGTTCGACTTGCGATTTTCACCACCAAAAACCCACATGGGGCCCACAAGGGGCACATATGTGTTGGTACTTGTAGGTTTTTGGTGGGAAGGCCCATCTGGTATACATCTGGTTTTTAGCTGGGCCCAGCCGATGTTCGACGTGCGATTTTCACCACCAAAAACCCACATGGGGCCCACATGGGGCACATATGTGTTGGTACTTGTGGGTTCTTGGTGGGAAGGCCCATCTGGTATACACCTGGTTTTTAGCTGGGCCCAGCCGATGTTCGACGTGCGATTTTCACCACCAAAAACCCACATGGGGCCCACATGGGGCACATATGTGTTGGTACTTGTGGGTTCTTGGTGGGAAGGCCCATCTGGTATACAACTGGTTTTTAGCTGGGCCTAGCCGGTGTTCGACGTGCGATTTTCACCACCAAAAACCCACATGGGGCCCACATGGGGCCCATATGTGTCGGTAGTTGTGGGTTATGGGTGGGAAGGCCCATCTGGTATACACCTGGTTTTTAGCTGGGCCCAGCCAATGCTCGACGTGCGATTTTCACCACCAAAAACCCACATGGGGCCCACATGGGGCCCATATGCGTGGGTTCTGGGTGGGAAGGCCCATCTGGTTTTTGTATGGGCCACGTGGGCTTTAGCCATCCCATACAAAACCCAGATGGGCCCCAGATATTTTGCTATCTGGGTATTGATTTGTTTGATTTTAAGGGTACACTATGTCAAGCTACATGGCAATAGCATTTTACCCTGCCCCATAACTGTTTGTTTTTTTTATCGAAAGGGGAATCAAAATAACGTGATTGGTATGATCTGTTTTGCATTCTTGCCACCCTTTGGTCCTGCATCTGTTGTTTCATTTCATATCATATTTATATCAAGCTATATGATAGACCGTATCATCGCTATAAAATTAAGTGTTCCCTTAAATCCTTTACCAAAATAAGCGTTAAAAAAAGTGATCTGCATTCTTTCCACCCCTTTGGTCCTATGTCTCCACTCCTGACGTATCCAACTTTCGATCCTATTACGAGAACTGCATTTCTGATGTCAATTTCAATATGAGAAACCAAGGGAAACAATCATTATGTCTGATGTGGTTTTTGACCATCGTGACATGTTTGACAAGTTGAATTCTAATCGGCAGAGAATAGCCGTGAAATTCTCTACCCCAAACAGCACCCAGTGTGTGAAAATAAATAATTGCCTGAGGGAACAGGATTGAGAGGAGTCGAGAGGTGAATTCCAATGAAATATGGATTTGAGAAAGAGCTTCAGTCCCATTACTAGAACAGGGGAGTGTTTCACAAAGACCAAGATCGACGTTAAGTTGGACTTAACTATGGCAGGCCATTCATGCCACTGGTTGCTCTCACTATTGGTCTCTCAATTATGTTCTTTAGATAACATTTTTTCCTGCAATGACGTATTATCAAAAAATGTAAATTCTGTCAATTTGTGACCATGATTTGTATGTCCCTTCAGAGACCAATGCCAGTAAATGGTAAGAGCACACATTGGCATTAACTGCCTGCCATAGTTAAGTCCAACTTAAAGTCGATCTTAGTTTTTGTGAAACACGCCCAGGTCTCCAGTTTTGTTCTGAAAATCATATCAACCTCAAGGACTTGATCAATTGAACTACACAAGCAAGAAAATTGTACATTGTAGTTTCTTGAACTGCCAGTTAAGATATCCTAAGAAGGTAGCCACAGCTAGCCCCTATTCCTTTCTCTGTCAGTGACCTATAAAAACCGCTAGTTGATCTACTTTGCGTACTGTGTAATGTTTGTACTGGCTTTTTATGTTGAAAAACTCTTCTAACTTTGTATCTACTTGGATACATATCCCCGGTGATGTTTTTGTTGCATACGCTTTATAATTCTTCAATGTTCCCAACACCTTGTGATGTTTTCAATTGAAATGTATAAAGATTTTAGATGTTTCTATTGATATACTATGTGCACTAACTAAAAACAAATGAAAAGAAAAGTGTAGTTACGTGGCCTCCATACATTCCAACATGCTTCTTTTTAGACGTATACACTGTATCAACATTAAACATTGTATTGCCTGTTGTGTAAATTACTATTTTTGTTTCACTCCAAGTTGTGACCTAATACAGTCAAACCTGCTTTAGTGACCACCTGTCTACAAAGACAACCTGTCTACAAAGACAACCTGTCTATAAAGACCACATTTTTTTGTTTCCCTTGAAAATGGTTTCTCATTGAAACATGTACTAAAGGAACCTGTCTACAAAGACCCCTTTTTGTGTTTCCCTTGGGTGGTCGCTATAGACAGGTTTGACTGTACCAATTAAAATCTTTGTTATTCCATTTGTTTGATCATAAGAATGAGAATCCTGAACACAGTGAATTCAAACTTCTCCTCTACTCTCCTTGACATCACAGGTGAAACCATCGACATCGACAGCGACGTTCCCACGACCAACGCCCTCATCACAGATGATGAGGACTTCGGTGAGGGTAGCGGTTCGGCTTATCTGACATGTGATGATTGGCCGTGTGAGAATGGGGGCACCTGTTACCTCAGAGGGGAAAACCCCATGTGCACATGCGCCCTAGGATGGGAGGGAGCCATGTGTGAGGATGGTAAGTCAGTCATACTTTGCGTATTACCCGTTTCTTACAAATCATTCCAATGTAATATTTCTTTCATTGAATAGGTTATATACTCCTGTACATTGCCCTTTTAAACAAATAAACCGGACTTAATATTTTGTATTTTTCTTTGATGATATAGGAAAAAAATTTATGTACAAATCATTTAACTCTGTCATGTTTTTGGTCGAGCAAAGGAACAAACATTTATACATTAACAAATTCTTTTGAAGTATTAAAACAAGTATCTTTATGCATTCTAGGCCTACTCTTTCAATATGTATGCATTCATACACATATCAGACTTTATCGTTATTTAAATTTTTGTTATTTTGGAGCTGGAAGTAGGCAGTTGTCAAAAATGAAAGATTCGCCCAAATTTTATCAACTTTAATGTATATTTAGAAACAAATCATGAAGTTGTTTGGGCTGAAATTTAGGCTTAGAATAATCCTGCCATGAAGAAGTTGGCCCATTGCATCATATATTTGACAAAAGTTATATGGCACCCAGTCTCTAGCAGAGGGGCGGGTCAACAATCTATCATAATCATTCTTTTGCCTCAAAATAGGAAAAATGGGTAACTTATAAGAGAAACTTTTGTATAAATCCCAACTATCCAAGCTTTAAAAGCTCAGCTTTGAGTCATATGTAGAGAAATATACACACAGACGCCAACTGAGAAAGAGGTTTACTCTGTCTCCAGACCCCCTTTAGGTGTCTAAATATTTTGAATCGAAAGGAAAAATTGTCTTTGTTATTCTTCCCCAGAAACAGTCAATATTATTTTTATGCCAGCAAGCCCCTGTATGCATTAGGAAGCAGACGGCATGGTCCTTTAACAATGCAAATAAATCTTGAACTAAGGGTTAGGAAACCTTCCAGGCATTGAATCTGAAAAGAGAAAGAGAAAGTGAGAAAAAAAAAGAGAAATTGTACGAAGCACCTGCTCTTACTGTCAGGCACGGATCCAGGGGGGGGGCCGAGCGGGCCTTGCCCCCCCCCCCCCGCAAAAAAAAAAAAAAAAAAAAAAAAGAGAAGAAAGGAAAAGAAGGGAAAGGGAAAGAGGAGAGAAGGGAAAGAAAGAAGAGGAAAAAAAAAGAAAAGGGGGAAGAAGGAGATCGGGGGGCCGAAAGGGCCTTGCCTCCCAGGCTGTTGACCCCCCCCCCCCCCCCCCCCCCAATCAAAAAAATAAGAGAAAAGGAAGGAAAGGGAAAGAAATGACATAATTTCCGAGATTTTTCCTCACTTTTTAGTAAATACGTTTGTATGTGTTTGTTGGAGAATGACAAATTACTAAATTTACAGCCAGGCAAGAAATATGATTCTTGAGATTCCTACATGTCAGGCCCGAGGTGGGGCGGGGCTTGGGAGCCTCGAGCTCCCCCCCCCCCCCCACTTTTTTGAAAAAGTATATTAAAGAGAAATAAAATAGAATGAGAGCAAGAAAGAAAGAATAGTTAACTGCCAGTGTTAAAAATTAATGAGGCATCTAAATATGCTCATCTGACCGTGATTAAATGCCTAAAACCCCTAAGCTCCCGGGGGCTCTGCCCCTGGATTCCACCTATGACTCTACGGCGGTCCCTTAGATGCTCATCTGACGGTAATTGAATGCCTAAAACCCCTGATTTTTTGGGGCTCCGCCCCCTGGAACCCACGCCAAATAGTGACCTGCCAGTGTCATAAAATAATAAGGTATAAAAAAAAAAAGCTCATCTGACCTTAATTAAACGCCTAAAACCCCTGAGCTTCCGGGGCCGGCTCAGCCGGCTCGACCCCACCAGGGGCCCTAGGGCGGGCCCCTGAATGCTTATCTGACCGCAATTTATTGCCTTAAACCCCTGAGCTTGCGGGGTCGGACAAGGTATCAAAATGTGTTTATCTGACCGCAGGCGCGTAGCCAGGGGGAGGGGGGGGGGGGCGGTCCCTCCAAATCGGAAGAGGACGTAGGAAGAAAAAGGAGCAGACAAAGAACACCTTTGAAAAAAGGATTAAGAGTATAGAGAACGGTACAACGCATCGTCTTCTTTCTCTAATAATTTAATGAAACGTCAAAGCTTCGCTCAGGAGGGGAGGGGGGGGGAACTGAATTCAGACAAGGATTAAGAATCGAGAACGGTATCAGCGAATCGTCTTCTTTCTCTCATAATCTTGTGAAACGTCAAAGCTTCCGCGCGAAGCGCGGGAGTGGGGAACCTGAATTCAGACGAGGATTCAGAGGCGAGAACGGTAATACGAATCTTTAATGATTTAATGAAACGTAAAAGCTTCCGCGCTTCGCGCGGGATGGAGGGGAAACTAAATTCCGACGAGGATTATTTTTCAAGAACGGTACAACAAATCGTCTTCTTTCTCTAATGATTTAATGAAAATTAAAAACTTCCGCGCTTCGCGCGGCAGGGGGGAACCTGAATTCAGACGAGGATTAAGAGTCGAGAACTGTACAACCAATCGTCTTCTTTCTCTCATAACATTATGAAACTTAAAAGCTTCCGCGCTTCACGCGGGAAGGGGGGGGGGAGACCTGAATTCGGACGAGGATTAAGAGTCGAGAACTGTACAACAAATCGTCTTCTTTCGAATGATTTATTGAAACGTAAAAGCTTCCGCGCTTAGCGCGGGAGGGGGGGGGAAACTGAATTCAGACGAGGATTAAGAGTCGAGAACTGTACAGCCAATCGTCTTCGTTCTCTCATAATCTTATGAAACTTAAAAGCTTCCGCGCTTCGCGCGGGAAGGGGGGGGGACCTGAATTCGGACGAGGATTAAGAGTCGAGAACTGTACAACGAATCGTCTTCTTTCGAATGATTTAATGAAACGTAAAAGCTTCCGCGCTTCGCGCTGGAGGGGGGGGGGGGGGACTGAATTTAGACGAGGATTAAGAGTCGAGAACGGTACAACGAATCGTGTTCTTTCTGTAATGATTTAATGAAACGTAAAAGCTTCCGCGCTTCGCGCGAGAGGGGGGAGGGAGGGGGAACTTGAATTCAGACGAGGATTAAGAGTCGAGAGCTCTCCAAAGAATCGTAATAATTTAATAAATCGTAAAAATGTCTTGTGAAACGTCAAAGCGCGGGAGGGGGGGGAACCTGAATTCAGACGAGGATTCAGAGGCGAGAACGGTAATACGAATCTTTAATGATTTAATGTTACCTCCCGCGCTTCGCGCGGGATGTAGGGGGAACTAAACTCCGACGAGGATTATTTTCGAGAACGGTATATAACGAATCGTCTTCTTTCTCCAAAAGATTTAATGAATCGTAAAAGCTTCCACGCTTCGCGCGGAAGGGGGAAAACTGATTTCAGACGAGGATTAGTGTCGAAAACGGTACAACGAATCGTCTTCTTTCTGTAATGATTAAAGGAAACTTAAAAAGCTTCCGCGCGAAGCGCGGGAGGGGGAAAACCTGAATTCAGACGAGGATTAAGAGTCGAGAACTCTCCAAAGAATCGTAATAATTTAATAAATCGTAAAATTTTCCGCGCTTCGCGCGGGAGGGGAAAAACTAAATTCAGACGAGAATTATTTTTGAGAACGGTACAACGAATCGTCTTCTTTCTCTAATAATTTAATGAAACGTCAAAACTTCCGCGTTCGCGGAGGAGGGAGGGGGAAACTCGCCCCTCCCTGCACCGACCCCCCCCCCCGCATTACGTCACTGTTGGTCACCATTACGTACCAATATTTGGCTCGCATAATTTCAAATTTGGGCCCCCCCCCTAAGAAATCCTGGATCCGCGCCTGCTTACTGTTATGTTTTTGTTTGATGACTAAATGTTCAGTTGTTCAGTGTTCATGAAAGGTTTGATATGACAATGGAACACCTTCATCAGGGTATAAAAATATATGCATGTACATGTATTTGTTTGAACTTATGATTAATCAAGAACATTCTGTTAACAGTTTGTTTTGTAGATTTTACTTGGTCTACAGCTGCCTCTTCGGTAGCTTACAATTATTTGATCGAGTGCTATCAGTGTCGCATTGATGTTTAGCATACAATAAGTTTGAGCATGATGCATTGCATTGGAGAAAGAGAAATAGTGAGTCAGACATTTAGAGAGAGAGAGAGACCAATAGATAAGGAAAAGAGAGATACAAGAAGGAAAGGGTTAACAGAAGAGGAGAGAGATACAGAGAGAGAGAGAGAAGGAGAGAGAAGTTAAACAATGTGAGTATCTCTCATGCATACAATAAAATTGTCATCAGTTACATAGTATGCTGTCTTTATTATAACAAGAGAGTGCATAGAAGGACATTGAAACAGCAGGAGAGAAGAGACAGGGAAAAGATTGAAAGAGAAAAAGGAAGATGGTTTGTGTGAACATCAGCATCTCAACATCAGCATCTCAACAATGCTGTATTACTCATACACAATAATTGAATTAAAGACCAAGCAGTCTTTGGAAACACCGAAGGCTGTTAGATGGGAAAGCTCTGCCAGAAAGAGAACATATATATGAGTAATGCTTACATATCTCTTTACCTCCGGAAGAGAAGGCCACCAAATGCACCTATAATTTATCAATCATACCTCCCCTATCAATATGTCTTGTCAACAGTCACTTTTCACCTGACATCATTTCAGACCGACAATCATCTGCCGCCCGCTGCCCGCAGAATATGAGCACAGTATCTGGTTGGCCATAGCTGGGTGGTTGCAATAAACGGGCAATTGTAGCTGGCTCGTTGGCAACCCAATATTTGTGATAACGATGCGATGAGAGCAATATGATTCGCCAAGTGCTATAGATAGTGCGTTATGATACAGACAGGACATTCACACTACAAGAAATATCTATACAAAGTTTGTTAGAATAGACATTGTGTAAATAGTCATATATGGCAAATTGGACATAATAAGATAGGAATATCATATAGAGGAATTATATACCTGACATACACCACACGGTACAAAGAAATTTAGGTTTAGGGAGATCGGCTCATACTATAGGATTAGTACGAGCTGAAATCATGGGCATTGCTCGAGGGTATACCAACTAACAAGCTGTGTAACTCATATCAGCATATGTTCACAATTATCCGTTCTCATTTAAATAGTAAAATTTACAAAGGATATGACTAATTAAGTTGTTAACTGTATATTTGGATATTTGTTTAGCTGTAAAATATTTGTTAAAGTCAGAATGGGACCTAGGGGGTAGTACCATGGGAAATGAGGGGGAGTAAGAATCGGTCTGGTATCAAAGCCTTACAACCAATTTGAACTTAATGCCCCCTGATCGTCATACCAGTTGTGTGTTTGTCTGATAGTTGAGCAGTGAAATTGAACATGGTGCTCTACACTATTCGTCAAAGAGAAGAATATTGCAAAATTTTGTGAAGAGGAGGTAAATAAACATACCATTTGTTGCTTGATTATCTGCCCTAGTTATTTCTCTTTCTAGCACTGTAGCACAGCTCTTATGCATTCAAACCTTAAAGCACAATAGTCTCAAAATCGTGCTGTTTTGACCATAACCACTTTAAAAGTACATTGGTTCTGTATTTAAAGTTTTATCCCACATTGTTGATTTATTGCATAGCTTGTACCTAAAAGCAAAGCAATGTACATTGTTAAAGCTTTTTTTGTACTGGTAATTAAAACTCTCTGGGATGAGATTCCTCCGCCGATCGGCGGATTTCCGCCGATTTCGAGATTTTAGTTTGAAAGACAACAACCCTAAACCTAACCCTAACCCCGTATTTAGTGGGCTCTGTCCCCTAAACCCCGGACCCCCAACTGATTTTCCTCCTTTTGGGGAATTTCTCTGTCTCACCCCTGATTTACTCTATTGTCTTTGGTCCCTAGTCTAATAGCTAGTAATCTCTTTTCCAACTCATCATTCAAATGATAAATTCTTCCTCTGCTGGAGTATGTTTCCAACTAGATGGGACACATAGTTACGTCATTCCGCCTCTGTCATGCCGTACAACATCAGTCTCCCACTTGATGGGGATGAAGCGATGTGTCTCTAATATCCCTTAGAACTATTTGTTGACTTTCTGCACACGCACTCAAGTCCCCTTTGAGGCACTACGGGTAGCATGTATGATTGATTATTGCTTGAGATGGAAAAATCTTTGTACTTGGTGATATTGGTCCACTTGGTTTGGAGTTGAGAGATTGGATGCTAATGTCAATCATTTAGCACAAATCTCCTATTGGATAGTATAGTCTCTTCTCTCAACGGTGATATCCAGATTGCACTGTGGAGGAGCTAGGGAAGCACTTGTACCTCATACTAAATCTTAGTACTTCAAGGATGAAACAAAACATTACTCCTTCATGTAAAAATTTCTTACAGAAGACGTTATTAGCATATTTTTCATATGTTGATATGTGGAAATAAAACCACTGCAATCTAAGCTAATGATTGGATGCCTATTCAGTATTTTCACATAACTTATTTATTAAATATAACAAGAATTAGTTTCTGGTAAATGTCACATGCTATCTTTTGCTCAAGATATACAGTTGTAGGTGCAAACAACTTGGGTAAAGTCAAGGTAAATCACCTGTACAAAAACCGCACATGGAGATGGTTACAGTGAATGATAGCTGTGCCATAAACTATATAGATAATTAATCAATATATAATGTAATTCAAATTATGTTTGATGTACAGCAGAAAAGATTGGATAAGGGAAGGGAAACTTATGACTCCCTTCCCTTTTCAAATTTGTGAACTTTATATTTTACAAATATTTTTTAGATTGTCTTTTGCCTTTTGCTTTGAGGCCTAATTTCATCTCGCCCAAGCAGCCCAAAATACACTTTTTGGATTGGATTGTCAGAGATTTTTCGACATTGTGCCCCTTCATCAAATGATCTGCCAATATTTAGTATTTCATTTTAGCAAATTGAGTGTAATACACTACCCTGGATTGCTGGAAGGGATCATTTCCCCTTTAAGTGTTTTTGGTTCATTGTGTGATAGATACCCGACAGAAGTCACTTGAGTTGCAGTCATCCTAAATGGAAGGGACCTACTTTTATGATTGCTTGGATACATATAGATATATATATCATCTTGGAGAGGTTTGTTTCCATGTGTGAGCGTTGGACTTGCCATAAATTATCCTCCAACTGTAAATAATTAATCGGGGCGCCCATGGCGTGGACCTTTTAATTGCGGTATCCATGTTGATGGCACTCTGCACAACTCTCTGATGTGACGTGATCCAACCTCATGTTCCAGGGTATCTATTCAGTAACTATGGTGCATGTTCTTTGTGTATCCAGTATTTGATATTGAAGTGTATCAAGGTACTCTCCCTTTATGGAAAATGTGTGGCCAGAGTGGAAACAGTAAAAGCTAAGAGCTTATAAAACACAACCGCAACTATTTTCATAAAATCAACTGAAGCGCATTTTCAATACCCCATGTCTCATAGAAATTATGTTCACTGAAATCAAATTAATATCATCTTCAGAGACCCTTAACGGTGTTAAAGGGTCCCATGTATATGATGACACTTGTGTAAATCTTGTGACAAATAGAATTCTCTTATTTCTCTATCATTCTCAAACTTAATACAACTCTACAAGAACAAATGCAATAGTAGAAAATTTTCAGAAAATTTACACAAGTAAATTCGAAACTTCACCAGATATAAATGAGGCAGACATGACTGTCTTCCATCTCAATCTAAGTGATGACCAAGTGAGGGGAAGTTTACACTGGTGCAACTCAGGCATGCCAAAGGGGTATCACGCTAGCAGGTTACGACAACAAACGAGGGGCTCACGACACTGGCTTAATCATACAAGCTTTCAACACGCAGGGTCAGCTCCAATACTCAAACCTGACATAGCGATGAAACGTGATCAGTTTACTTTCAACAGTCGGCACATGGGCTTAGCCATTACAGGGGGAAGGCTCTAATTATTAGTTTTAAAAGTATTTCAGCACAGGTACAGTTATGAGGGGTCACTAGAAGTTCTAACATTTCATTTATGGATATAAAACCTAGTATAAAGAGGACTTCATGTTTTAAAAACTGTGACATGAAGTGTAGATGCTTTATTAACTTATGATGACATGATAAGTCTTTAAAATATTTTATTGGGGTATGTATCTGATTAACCTTGGTTTCCTCATATTATGGATTTGTTTAACTATAGGCCTACACAACATGCAGGAAAGTCTATTAAGTTTGGTTTAAATACATGATACATGTAACATATGCCAATATACAGAACAGATAAAATAAAATTCAATCGTATATCTTTCTAAATGTACGATTGAATATTATTTTATCTGTTCTGTATAAACATTATGCTTTTGATGTAAATATGTTCATGATTATTCAGGGCCCCACGGAAAACCACTAGTTATTGGTGAATGGGCTACCCTGACAAAATATTATAAATAAATAAATAAATAAATTCTTTGACTAGAATCAGTCTTCTTCTTATCGAGTCACTACACAAGTCCCGTCCAGTGGTCCACACAGGCTTTGGCACGGCAATTCACGGCTTCCAGGTCATCTTGGGTGCATGGCTCTGGCAGGAGTGGGCAGACTAGCAGGTGTTCCATTGTCTGTTCCTGGCCGCATTCACATGCCGTTTGTTCGTCTCCTAGACCCCACCTCTGCATTAGGACTCTGCATCGACCGTAGCCAGTTCTTAGGCGGTTGAGGCTAAGCCAGGTAGGCCAAGTCTCACTGGAGCCGGTTGCGAGGGATTCCTTCGGGCTGAGGGAGAGTTTATGTGGAGTGGTCTGAAGGTGGTTAGACCACAAAGTCATCCTTTGGTTGTGAGGGCTAGTATTAAGAGGCTCTACAGAGTGCAGAAAGATGTGTCTGGATTTGAGCCGCTTGCCCACTGGCTGTTGTTCGAAGAGTGGGTGGAGTGGATTGTTTTCTTGTTTGTCCTTTTCTTTCTGGGACAAGACCAACCTTCTGACGTGTGGAGGGGCAATACCGCAGAGCAGGTAGATGTCTTCTACTTTAGTTGGCCTAAGGCATCCAGTGATCGCTCTGCAAGATGAATTTAGAGCTGGGTCAATGTTGGGTGCATGGGCCGACCTACTCCATACTGGTGATGCATACTCCGCAGCAGAGAAGCAAAGCGCGAGGGCTGTCGTCCGGATTGTTCTGGCATCAGTCCCCCAGTTGGTGTTGGCTAGCTTCTTGAGGATGCTGTTGCGGGCTCCAACTTTTGCCTTTGTGTTGGCAATGTGGTTCTTGTAGGTAAGGGAGCGATCGAGTGTGACGCCTAAGTAGACTGGGTTGGGAGTGTGCTTCAGCCTTTTCCCATACCAGCTAATCCTTAGTTGATGGTTGGCATCCCTGTTCTTGAGGTGGAATGCGCTTATCAGAGTTTTATCAGGGTTAGCTCTCAGGTGGTTGGTCGCATAGTATGGGATGAGACCGGCCAGGGCATCACTGAGGGACTCCTCCAACTTCACAAAAGACTGGTTCTGGGTGGCGATGCAGAGATCATCGGCGTAGAGGAAGCTCCTGGTGTTTGGGTGGATCGGTTGGTCATTCGTGTACACGTTAAAGAGTAACGGTGCGAGCACACTTCCTTGTGGTAGGCCATTTTTCTGTCTGCGCCATCTGCTGCGATTCCCATTGAGAACCACAAAATATCGCCGATTGGACAGCAACGTCTGGATGAGTCCAATCAGTCTCACGTCCTTTGTCAGCTCAAAGATGTTCCTGGTAAGGATTCTGTGGTTCACGGTGTCGTAGGCAGCAGAGAGATCAACGAAAGCAGCTCCGGTGATTAGCTTACTCTCATACCCGTCCTCAATGAACTGAGTGAGGTTTAGGAGTTGGCCAGTGCATGATTTTCCTGGCCTAAACCCTGCTTGTTCTGGAATGAGATGTTCATCCACGAATGGGGCGATGCGGTTGAGGATAAGCCGCTCGAACAGCTTATATGTATGGCACAGTAGGGAGATAGGCCTGTAGCTCTTTGGACTGGCTGCGTCTTTACCAGGCTTCAACAGGGCAATAACTTTGGATTTCCTCCAGAGCTTTGGGATGTTGTTGGTGCCCAAACATTCGTTGAACATTTTGAGAAGCCAGTTGAGGGCGCCTGGTCTAAGCTGTTTGATCTGCTCGCAGAGGACGTCATCAAGTCCAGCAGCTTTGTTGTTTTTCATTGCTTTGATGGCAGCAAGCAGGTCGTTCATGGGGAACGGTCTAGTGAAGCCTGGGTCATCTTGAGAGCTTGGAGCGTCTGGGACCTTAGGGAGTCTGGCTCTTCTGGGGTGATGGTCAGGGTTTCCCCGACCATTCAATAGGAGTTGATGGGCAACTTGGTCAGCTGTGACTTCAGATCTTGGTTGGGCCTTTGTATAGTCATTGCCCAGTATCCGGATCGTTTTCCATGCCTTCCTGCTGCTATGTGTCATGTCAGTGGATTGAATGAATTCCTGCCACTTCCTCCTTCTAGATTCACCAATTTCCTTGGTCAGATTTTCTCCAGATTCCAGTGTCTCCTCACTAAAGGGGTCCATCTGGAAGTGTTCGATGTAGTCTTCATACATCACCTTGGAGTGGTCCGTCAAGCCTTGAATGTAGCTTGTGCGACATCCTCGGGGATGTTACGCCTTGACGATTTCTTCATCAACTCTACAAAGGTGTCGTAGTTTTGGGGGGTGGCAGGTACTTCCTGGATGTAAGAGTCAAAGTCCTTAGCAAACTTTTCCCAGTTTGCCTTCCTCAGGTTGAAACGACGTCGGAAGGGTACTGCTCGTTGAGTAATGACTGCATTAACCTTAAGCCCTATCGGTCGGTGCTGGGAGTGAGGGATTGGGTCGAGAATGACTTTCTCGCACTGGTTAGCAATCCTGGTAGATGTAAATATCAGGTCAGGGTTGTAGCCACGTCTCCACCTTGCACTGTTGAAAGAGGCAGGAAGCTTAGCGTCATGAATGAGGGATAGCTGGTTAGCATCTGCCCATGTCTCAACGAGTTCACCATCTTCGTTCATTTCTCTATATCCCCAGGAAATGCTATGGCTGTTGAAATCACCAATAACACTGACTGGAATCAGTGTTATTGCCTTTAGAAAATTGCAGTGTATACCTGAGGTGTTAAGTAGGCATTTTGTCATCTTAAAATACCATGTTTGTGTTGGATACAAATACAACTGTCATGATTATGTTTTGATAGAAGAATTAAATCTTCTCCTCAAGTTGTTAACATTACATTACACACAATTAAGAAGAGGTTTTTAAATCAATTAGGTGTTCTTAATGCTCGTGATCAAAGTCTTGCCTACGCAAACCATCTCTCGCGAGCTGTATGATTGTTTGAATAACGTTGAATAGTGCAGCGTGGATACAGAAGTACAAGCTGCGTAGTAATGCGAAGAAGACGATGCAAAATTACCAAGTGTGCCTCTGAGCTACAAACATTCTAATACTTGAACCATGCCTGCCTGCATTCCATCTCATAATTGTAGTCAATATGACAAGTTAATTTGACTAAATAAAATGTCACACTTGCCAGAAATAAATAACCTACATACGTGACACCCCGCGGCGGAGGCTTCTTGTAAGAGGCCTATAAAAACAATCTGATGGACGATACGTGTGTGTCAGGGGAAAGAGAGCGTTCCTCTAGGAGAACGGAAGACGGGGGTTGCATCACAGCCTGGAGGGGGGGTGCCATTGTTTCTCTAGAGTGTGACGTTTTATTCCAGAGACGTTGCGATGGAAGACGCCATTTCAAGCTCCCCCTTCCGCTACAGCCCAGTGGGGCAGGGAGTGGGAGAGAGAGAGGGGGAGATGGAGGGAGAGAGAGGGGGAGAAGGAGAAGGAGAGAGAGAGAGAGAGACAGAGAGAGATAGAGAGAGGACTGGATTCGCAATGCAGGAATAATTATCTGCAGGATAATGTTTGCTTTATTACCAGAATGGGTACCGGTAGACCTTTGTTCTTTTGTGTAATATTTTATCGCATGAAAACTTAATGAGTTTTCAAAAAATCTTCTATACTCATTTCATTAAAAGTCATCTAATTATCTTACAAAATATAAACTTACGAAAAAAGTGTAAATACTCTTAGCATAATGCAGGATTATCAGCACATTCCGTTTGTAAATGTTCTGAAACCCAATGTGCTGATACATGTAGATCTAGAACAGCTGACTGATCTGTTAAATTAGATTTTTATAATGATATCATAAACCCTAAGGATGACTCCCCAGTACTTGTTGATGAGTCACATCTCTGATATCAAGTTGTACAGTGCGTCCCAGAAAAAACGAAACCGAGAAGTATCGATGTTTTATCATAACTTAATCACAACCATAATTAATGAATGATACATATTTGGAAAGCTTAGAGTCTCCTCTTTCAGTTGATGCTACTCAGATGATGCATATTTCATGCATGAGTGATTAAAAGCAATTTGAAGGAAGGAAACCAAAAAGACATTTTGCAGGCGGTATCTGAATTTCGAAGAAAAATTCACTTTTCTAGAAAGTTGAGTTTCTGCCCTTTCATATGACACCTCAATCAGGAAAAATGAGCGAGGAATGACAAAGTTCTGTTTGTTTAAAGTAGTGCTTGCATTTCCATAATTTTATTAAACGAATTCGTTTTCACTGGCTGCCTGCTGTATCAATAAACGAAATTAACAAAAGACTTAACTCCGTTTCGTTGACAATCAGCCGTAGACGAGAGTCTTCATGCATGGCTGATTGTCTACGAAACGGAGTTAAGTCTTTTGTCAAATCTGCTTTTTGCTACGGCAGGCACCCAGTGAAAACGAATTCGTTTGTTAAAATTGTGAAAATGTAAGGGCTACTTTAAACAAACAGAACTTTGTTATTCCTCGCTCATTTTTCCTGATTGAGGTGTCATATGAAAGGGCAGAAACTCAAATTTCTAGAAATGTGAATTTTTCTACGAAATTCAGATACCGCCCGCAAAATGTATTTTTGGTTTCCTTCCTTCAAATTGCTTTTAATCACTCATGCGTGAAATATGCATCATCTGAGTAGCATCAACTGAAAGAAGAGACTCTAAGCTTTCCAAATATGTATCATTCATTAATTATGGTTGTGATTAAGTTATGATAAAACATCGATACTTCTCGGTTTCGTTTTTTCTGGGACGCACTGTATAATTGTATCTCCAATACGATGTAAGCGATACCTGCTGCCCCCAGAAAGTTTCTTTAAAGGCATCCGTTCACATTTGTAATGAACTGAATGTGGAAAAAACTGTACTTCCATGGTTGCAAATTACGTAAAAAATTAATCTCATGTTATCTTAGGCTCTGTATTCAAATGGTTAGTTCAATTACGGTACAGTCAAACCTGCTTTAACGACCACCTGTATAGAAATACCACATTTTTGGTTTCCCTTGGAAATGGTATCTCATTGAAACATGTCTTAAAGGATCTGTACTTAAAGGCCACCTGCCTATAAAGACTTGTCTCCCTTGGGTGGTCTTTATAGACATGTTTCACTGTACTTTAAACTGCTAGAGTACTACACTGTCAGCCAATGAAGCGGAAGTTAATTTTTCTTATCGATTGTGACAATACAATGTATTCTTGATAGATATATATCTTCTCAGAACTTTTTTTAACAATCTAAAGAATCGGAGCTTGATCAATGAAGTTCCGCGAAGAGCGGAACTTCATTGATCAAGCTCCGACTCTTTAATCAACTTTATCTATCAAGAATAAATCCTATGGTCACAATCAGTTTATGAAAATAGGTAAGAAAACATTACTCTCACTTCATGGGCAACGTTGACATAGAAGCAGTGTCATACCAGCTTCAATAGTAGTGATATCCTGGGGAAAGGAACATCTGAATTTATGAGTCCTGACAATATGTTACACTTGCTTTAGGCTATATAGCAACACATGCATATCCAATCTATTAACTATGAAAGTTTGGAGAGAGATGGGTTTCAGTGGTTTGGTATAAGCAGCGTTGATCAGCAAGTTAATTTGCAAGTTTGAATCATGCATGTTTGAGATAGGTGATCAGGAAGAGATTACCATATAGATTGGAAGGGAGACTATTATGCTGCGGCAGCGGGAGGCTTAGTGTCGGCATGGGTATAGTACACTGTAAAAAAAATCTCTGTAATTTTACAGCAAATCTGCTGTCAGCAGAGTCGCCATAAATTCTGATGTAAAAATACAGATTGGTTGTTATTTTCTCCTACAAACATTTCATGTATTTTCTTTTACAAATTGTATGTTGATTAAAATTACACCAGAATGAATGTAAAAACATAGTACAAAAACGTTGTATAAATACATATGTTTGTTAATTTGGTTTACAGCTTTGGTGTGAAAGTACCTTTTTGTGTATTTGTATTTGACCCAATTTTGTTTTATTTGTTTACACCACCATGTATTTTTACAGAATGAATGTAAAAATATAGTACAAAAACGTTGTATAAATACAAATGTTTGATAATTTGGTTTACAGCTTTGGTGTGGAAGTACCTTTTTGTGTATTTGTATTTGACCCAATTTTGTTTTATTTGTTTACACCACCATGTAATTTTACAGCATGAATGTAGAAATATAGTACAAAAACGTTGTATAAATACAAATGTTTGTTAATTTGGTGTACAGCTTTGGTGTGGAAGTACCTTTTTGGGTATTTGTATTTGAAGCAACTTTGTTTTATTTGTTTACACCACCATGTAATTTTACAGCATGAATGTAGAAATATAGTACACCTGCCACCGATCGGAAATACCACACATTCAAAGTATCTGGGACTTCATTCATATGCAAATGAGCATCCTCCGCATCATGTATAAGAAGCCCACTCAAAGCCACGTGCATCAGTATTCAAAGACAAAAGGCTCATTCAATCATGCAAAGAAGGGCGGGAAAAAGACAACAAAATATTATTTGTCTGCGGTACGATTGTATAGCAGACAAATGTTATTTGTATCGTTAATGAATGCATACTTATGTTGGGTCCGGGGCTGTGCCCCGATGGAATGTAATTTGCATAGGCAGCTCGTACAGGTGTGCGAGCTATTAGGGACTTTTAGAAATGCACGTCAAGAGCTTTGACTGCAACGTGTGACGTCATTTTAAGGCACTGCGCCTGCGTCACGTGGTCTCAGTCGGCGATCGAGAATGCGTCAACCTTGATTTTCCTAAATCTAGTACATGCAATACATACATACATATTGACATTTATAAAGCGCCTTTACATGCTGAAATGTGTAGAACAGGTGTCACATGCACCTGTTCTACACATATTTACATATTAGCAGTGAAGGGATGTTCTTTTGTTGAGGGTAGAATGAGGAATGTCCTCTTTCTTTGTCCGTGATGTTTATTGTGTTACTTCCCGCATGCATATCGTCGAGTGCAATCTAAAAGATTTCTAATTGTAGCCAACATGGGCAGTTAAGTACGTTGACACGCATGATCAGTCGGCGTACGTCGTGTTCTCGTTCACTCATTCTAAAAGTCCCTAATTCTGCCACGGAGACCAGGGCGTGGCATGAATTAGTGTGTAATTGAATCATTCTAGCTTGAACTTTCAACGAGACAACTTTTATTTACAATAAAAGTGCGTTGTGTCATGTAGTGTTACATGAGTGTGTTTGAATAAGGTTTTCCAGAGTTTTTATGCTCGTTGAGTTTTATCTCTGGTTTTTTATCCTGGACCATGATAGGTCCGGTTTCCAGTGAAGGAAACGAGAAGAAATTTTTGTTAAACATTCATACTGAATAAACGGCCGGCTCTCAGTAGTCGTTGTCAGGCTATTCCACAATAATTGAAGTGTATTATTGTGTTATTTGTGTGTATTGGGAGTCAAGAGGGATGACAGACGAAATAATATGTGAGATTATAGGACAGACTCAATTGTATTAATAGTCACACTGACAGAACATTCAATCAGGGAGGGACATGATTCCTCATATTAGGATTATACTTCGTAGAATATAAATTAAACTTCAATATTAAATTTCATTTAAATCTCGTTTAATTTAATTATTCTACTTCGTAACGCCTAATTATTCGAAATCAGGTCTGGGATTTTAAAGCAATATTGAATGAGATGGAACAACAAAATAGAAAAGAACCATAGTTTGATATAAAACGTTTCCGTTCTTTTATTCTTTAACGGGCTAAAAATAGACAAATAAAACTGCGAGCCTTATCACAGAGTTCATGTATGAAGAAAAAATTGGCATAAACATGTAGACTAAGCACATGCTGACCTGCTTGTCAGAGTCAATAATATTCTCAGAGTTCGAAAAAGAGCAACAAAGTTCGATATCACTTATTGCAGCGATGCAATTTCAAATGAGTTTTTCGTCAAATTCAGAGGTTTGTTGTAGAAAAGTGCGAATGTTCTTACAGAACTCCATCTTGCAGTAGCAAGAATAGTGTCAATCGCTGTGCCACTTCGAAAGGCTGCACTGGTTGATGCTGCACGAGTGCTATGTCCCTTAAACATCGAAGTGTCGATGCCGGCTAGATGAAGGACTTTTTTCAACCACCGGCTCACAGTTTGCGATGAAACGTTACGATGAGGAAGATTAATGGACACGAAAAGGTATCGACTACTATGTCGACAGTGCGATGTCTTTTTTTTAGATATTCGCGAAGAGTTTGAAGAACACATATCCGCTCGTCCTCCGGATAGGCCGGTAGCTGTATGACAGGCGCCGGCCGACCAGGTTTGCTGGTTTTTATCAGCTGCTTGATGTAAAAGGAAACTGACGAATTCGACACAGTAGAGTCTTGCGTAATAATATGAGCAATTGTATGCGATCGTCTACCAGAAATGAGGGCGATGAGCATAACAAGTTTTAGAGTTAGATTCTCAAAAGAAATGCTGTCATTAGGAACCAATGTCCGAAGATAATCCAAGACGACTTTCACGTCCCAAGTACAATTATATCGTGGTTGGGGAGGTCTCAGATTGAATACACCTTTCATGAAGCGCGACACCAGCGGGTGAGAACCGACAGCATGACCTTCACATAGAAGGAGAAGAGATGATAACGAACTGCGCAGAATATTCAAAGTACTGTAAGCTGACCCGGACTCGTATTCTTCAGCTAAAAAAATCAGAACAAATCTCACATCCGAGAAAACTGGATCTATTTCCCTTGTAGAACAGAAAAGGAGCCATTTCTTAATGGCCGAGTTGTAACTCTTTCGCGTAGACATCCTCCATGACTGGGCGATGACGTTGGCAGCTTGCTGCGAAACTCCTCTGTCTTGCAATCGTTGCCCGATAAGTGACATGCCAGTAATGTCATGTTGTGACTCAGAGGATGTTCCCTGTCGGAAGAGGGAAGAGAAAGTATATCATTTGTCGTGGGTAGAATCAAAGGAAAATCAACGAGCATATTAAGCATTTTGGGGTACCATGTTTGTGTTTTCCACAAAGGAACAACTAGTATGGCCTCTGCCCCATCTTGAGATAATTTCTGTAATATTCGATTGATCAAACAGAAGAGAGGGAAAATATAGCTACGAAACCTCCCCCAATCAAGACAAAAGGCATCGGTTGCCAAGGCGTCAGGATCAGGTAACCACGACACAAATAATGGTGTCATGCGTTTGTTTAGGCGAGATGCGAATAAATCTACATCTGGAGAGAAGAACGAAATAGTCAGTGAATTGAACACAGACGCATCTAGCATCCATTCCGTGTTCGTATTGAATCTACGTGAATAACTATCTGCCATAACACATTCTGTTTTCCGGGAATGTGTTGGGCTGTTAACAAAATATCCCTATTTATGCACCACAACCATATTTCTCGGGAGAAGGAATGTAAGATAGACGAATGACATGTCCCAAATTTGTTTAGACATGACACAACAGATGTATTGTCTGATCTTATGCGGATATGTTTTCCGAAAACATTCTGGCATAAAGCCTTAAGAGCCACATTTATAATTATAATTTGAAGAAGTCTTCGATGGGAAAAAGGGTGATACTTCGTCCTAACCCAATTCATCCATTTTGTATATCGCCGATTCAACATGATGGCGAGCAGAAAGTACGCATGCGCGGTAGCGGCGCAGCAGATATATGAATAGGGACTTTTAGATTTGCACGTTTGAAGCTTTGACTGCAACGTGTGACGTCATTTTAAGGCACTGCGCATGCGTCACGTCGTCTCAGTCGGCAATCGAGAGGGTGTCAACCTTGATTTTCTTAAATCTAGTACAGTACTAGTATATGCCGCGTGTGCATAAAATATACAGTTCCTCAGGTAGACAAAGGAACATCCCTTCCCTGCTATTATGTACAAATGTGTAGAACAGGTGTCACATGCATATTCACCTGTTCTACACATTTTTGCATAATAGCAGTGAAGGGATGTTCTACCACAGCAATAGGCCATTTTCGTAATGTAACCAAATTTAATGCATAGGTCTTTGTGAAGTGCCTCAATACAAACTATTTCATTCACCTGATAAGAATAATAGTATTTCAATAGACAGAATCCTAACTGCATACATTAGTTGTTGCCAGGTTGGACAAAACATACCTACCTAGCAACACTTAATATATGCAGTTGCATTCTGACTATTGAAATACTATTATTCCTATCAGGTGAATGAAATAATTTGTATTGAGGCACTTCACAAAGACCTATGCATTAAATTTGGTTACATTACGAAAATGGCTTATTGTTGAGGGTAGAATGTGGAACTGTATATTTTGTCCTCTTTCTTTGTCTGTCATGTAATTCATAGTGTTACTTCCTGCATACATGTATATCGTCGAGTGCAATCTAAAAGATTTATAATTGTAGTCAACATGGGCAGTTGAGTACGTTGACACGCATGATCAGTCGGCGTACGTCGTGTTCTCGTCCACTCATTCTAAAAGTCCCTATTAATGAATACGCGTACTTTCGAGATCTCTTCGTGTGTATTGTGTTTTACAGACGTGTATCAATCAGATATGATTATTTACGTCTGGGGACCGACCTTTAACGTCGATGATGAATCGACGATATTATAGGCCTACAGGCTACACATGGATGAATATTGGGTTAGGACTAGGAATCACCCTTTTTTCCATCGAAGACTTCTTCAAATTATAATTTCAAGTGGTTTTCCGGATGCCCAGAGGAGTCGAAAAACATTGTAGACTAAGTCAAAATTGTAATTAATAATAATACTTCTTTACATTTCTAAAAAATGTGCCCCAACCTGCAGTTGGAATCGTTTTCCTAAGCAGGCTCTGGAGCTCCTACCAGTCCTAGAGTACACTCCTACGCCTTCGGCGCCGGGGGAGCTCCCTGGACTCTGGAGTTATACTAATAGCTAGAGTAGAGACTAGAGACTACAGTCATGAAACTTAAATGTGTTCGACAGACCTAGTGCAACGTTAGATCTAGTCTTAGTCTATGCATCAAACTTACAATTAAATTCCGCACCACTTTTTCAATGTTCAAACTTCCTTCAAGTGAGATCTGATCTTGCAGCACTTCACTCCAGTTCTGCTCTTTCAACACGCGTACAGGCTGTACTGAAATAAAAATGGAGGCGATCGGGCCGCACCGGTCCCGTCGACGTGCACGTTTTTAAGACTCGTTGTTGTTGTTTTTTGGTGTTATCGGCGTTTCACTCTTTTTGAGAATATTTACGCCTTCAACTTTTTTTCTTTCTTTTTCTTTTTCTTCTTTCCCTTCTTCCTTTTCCTTTTTTTTTAATAGCTTAATCTCATATCTACTGGTCCACGAAAACCCCTCACCGCGATTGGCACCTTCCTGCCAGATCGGCGCGGTGCGACAAAATACCAGATACGTGCCGAATACGCGTGGTCATGAAAGTTATGTAATCAGTATTCATTTATGCACAAGCAGTGCACGTACTCCATGCAGGTGGAAGTATTCTTTGAAAAGGGGAAACAAAGGCTATTTATGTAGAACCTCCATGGCTGTAGGAGTGATTATTTCAAAATGTACAAAGTGGGACCTCCTCATGTTTTGAAGATCTGTGGTTATTCGGGGTCATTTGGGACACGTGCGCTAAAAAGTGAACTTGTCTATTAGACCAAATGGCCATTACCACGTGGGATGAGACCAAACGGGCATTAGACAAAGTGGGATTAAACCAAGCGGCAATTCACCCCCTGTAAATTAACTTTTATAATTCTTTTAAATATAGCAAAATATTGTAATGTTTCCTTGATTTTAGTTTTATGACTTATAAGACATACAAACATAAACTTTACAAGTCCTTTTTGTGAGAAACTTGTGATAAACGCATAAAACTTGTGTGAAACATATCAGTGGTAAAGAGTAAAGACAGAAAATGCGACAAAATTCAGTCACATTTAGTACGTTTAGGCTACATCATTTCCATTCAAATTAATTAAGACAGCAATGTTGGAAAACGGAATCTTTAAATATGCTACAGTATTATTTATGTGAAATAAGTTTCATGAAATGTAAAATGCTGTCCAATCAAAACGACATCATAAAAACAGAATTTTGTTAAAGAATCTACAGTGTGTCCCGAAAAAAACTATACACTTTTGAAATGGCTGCCGAATAACAAATATATGATTCTAGGGGGAAAAGTTATATATGTATGGAAAGCTCATATACTCAACTTTCATATGACACCAAAAAGTTTGAAAATAATTCATGCTTGGGTGAGCACTGCTCTCTTTTGTAAAGGGTATGGAAATTAGGTTGCGCAGGAATTAGCCTTCCAATTTGTGAGAGGTAAATCCTTTGGAGCTTACAACATTGAGGGTGATATGATACATTCATGATTTGCTGAGTGAATTTCATGGTTTATTAAACCAAACTTTTATGCACGGAACAGGAATTTAATTTTTTATTGTAGCATTGTAACTTTCCCTGGTAGACTCAGTGGTGTGTTCATGAGAGTCATGATGTGGTGATGGTACATGTTGTAATTTCCATGTTACAAACTGTTATTTTTCACATTTGTGACTTTGAATAAAAACCTTCACCCCACATTTCAGTTACCATTTACCTGAAGAATAAGTAGCCGACATCTTGGACATTCCTTTTGTCAAAAACCGTATTTGAATATTCAATTTACATTATCCCTACCTGGGTATTGAGTAAATCAATGAGATGTTCAACTAATCTTACAATAATCGAAATGTGGGGTGAAGGTTTTTATTCAAAGTCACAGATGTAAGAGAATAACAGTTTGTAACATGGAAATTACAACATGTACCATCACCCCACCCTGACTCCCATAAACACACCTGAGTCTACCAGGGAAGTTACAGTGCTACAATAAAAAATGCAATTCCTGTTAAGTCATGCATAAAATGTTAATCCCATAAACCAAACATTTCACTCAGCAAACCCAAACTTATCACAATTGATCATAAATTGGTCATATCATCCTCAATTCCGTAAGCTCCAAAGGATTTACCTCTCACAAATTGGAAGGCTAATTCCTGCGCAACCAAATTTTCATACCCTTTACAAAAGTGAGCAGTGCTCACCCGAGCATGAATTATTTTCGCAACTTTTGGTGTCATATGAAAGTTGAGTTTATGAGCTTTCCATATATATATAACTTTTCCCCCTAGAATCATATATTTGTTATTCGGCAGCCATTTCAAAAGTGTATAGTTTTTTTCGGGACACACTGTAGTAACTGCATTCAAATTAAATCACATCGAAGTAAAACTGCACCATATCCATTCAATTTAAGAAATCGTTGTACGAATACAGACATCTGTAAAAATACATTTAGGTAAACAATTTCATCTGTAAAATTACAGGCAAACTGTATTAGTAACTCTATTTTGCCTTAAAATTACAAATTTCTGATGTAAGTAAGTCTCACAATAAAAATGAAGTATTTTTAAGGGATAGATCTGTAAAATTACAGGCAAACTGTATTAGTACTCTATTTTGCCTTAAAATTACAAATTTCTGATGTAAGTCAGTTTCGCAATAAAAATGAAGTATTTTTACGAGATACATCTGTAAAATTACAGGCAAACTGTATTAGTACCTGTATTTTGCCTTAAAATTACAAATTTCTGATGTAAATCAGTCTCACAATAAAAATGAAGTATTTTTACGGGATATATGTAAAAAATACATCAGAATTGCTGTATTTAGTTAAAACGTTACAAATCTGTATTTTTTTCCCTGTAAAAATACAGATATTTTTTACAGTGTATAGAAGGAGCAGATTAGAAAAATGAGGTGAAATGGGGGGAAAGAGAGTGGAAGAACAGATAGAAAGAGAGAGAAAGAGTGAACGAATCATGAACTATATAATCCATAAGAATGGCAATGTTTTTCTCTTCTCCTAAAAAAATGTTACAATGCAAGCTAAGGTATGTGTAGATCAATTCATGTCTATTTTTCTGGTATATCAATTTTCTTTTGTTTTTTTATAGAAATAGTGTTATTATTCTCTATGTATGCCTTGGAATAGTATAACTTGATTGATAGCACTTTTTAAATTCTTTCTTTCTAGTTTTAAAGCAAAGAGGGAAAACAGCAAGCCAATGCAAGAAAGAATTCCCAGTAGTTCAACTAGATAACATTTAGAAAATAAATAAAAGCAGAATCATTGTTAGGGTTAAATGACAGTTATAAGAGAGAAAATGATGCAAGGAAACTGAATGAAAGAATAAAAATTAGATACATAAAGTGAGCTGTTTTATTAGATATAAATGTATAGTCAAACTATTGAATAGATGTTTTCATGACCATTTCCACAATATGAGAAGTATTCCTTTGAAGAGGGGACCTGTTTTTCGAAGATGACCCATTTTCCTCTTTTGATATTTTGAAGGAGACTATTTTTCACCTCTATCAGTTACAGATGATCGATCTCAAATTAAAAAGGCATGCAGACTATGACGGGCCACCAACACATTCAATCTCCCGCACCATTACACAAATTTGATCACCGTTTTCTGCAGTTTTTTCACCATTCATGTCACGTAGCATTATCTGTTACCATGACAACCTGGGATGAAGAATCAATGGGAGGAAACAGCAGGAAATCGAAAATGAAGCAGGGAATGGAATGTAGATCTTTTTTAAGGTGGAGTTTGAGATGTTCTCGAGTATGATGTTCTCAAGTCCGATGTTGCGGCTGGCTTTTATGAAACTGGATGCTATGAAACCTTGGAGTGGGATATTTTATCCTGGCTAGAAATTCACTGTTTCTTTATTTTTTCCCTCGTAACCTTACATGTGCCAGCTTCCCATCAAGGGCTCTTGTTCCAAGAGATGATGCCAGATGAGCTACAAGAGCTGAATATGGGATGGGAAAGAGACTCAAAGGGGTGTAACGCATACGTGGGTTCATCCAAGTTATATTTTTCTGGGTTGGAATGGGTGTGCACTTATTCAAGAAAGATTATTGAGAAAAGTAGAGCTGGTATTTGAGAATTGATAGTACTTTGCAAATTCTTTGCATCTCAAGGTTTTGCCAATTTGTCTAGCACAAGCATTTACACTGCAAAAACCAGGGGAGTTGTGGCCGGCATTTAAAAGAAAAAACAAACTCCAGAGGTAGGATTTGGTTTTAATTTGTTTTTTGGGTCTTGTTTAGGGGTTGTTGCCAAGCAACTTCCAATGAAGAAAAAGGAACGTGAGAAAGTCCAACGGTTTTGCTTGCAGTGTAAATGCAGCTTCTACCAGTGGGTGAGAGGAAAATGTGGTATAGCTTTCTTTGATACTCCACTGCTACATGTATGTAGGTATCGCACGCTTGCAACATTCCTTTGAAAACGGAAATGACTTTGTTTACCTCTAGGTGATGAATATTGTTTATAGTTAAAGTGACAGCATTCTGGTCTTCTGTATCGGTATTTTCTCTGTGTGTATAGTCAGTTCATATCTACAGTAGATGCCACATGTGTCATGAGAGCCAGAAGGCTATAAAACCATAATCTCCATCAAATTACTTGAGCTTATGACTTTCTAGCTTTCAGTAGACAATGTGGAAAATGGCTTCAGTATCCAAAATTGTTTTTTAGAAACCATAATCTGACCGAGGTCAGCTACTTTATGAAGCTTTTGCATGAAGGTTTGGAAGCTGACCATTGCAGATTTTGGCGACTTTGTTGGTTTCATATCATCTGTTGAGAGCCAGGAGGGCATTATCTATGTAAAAGGTATATGACTTAATGCCCTTCTGGCTCCAAACAAACGATATGAAATTTTGATGATGATATGGATATGAGTTTTACTTGCCCCCCAAAATGGGATGAGAAAAATGGATAGTAATGCTAATCTTTTTTTTAAAGTCATAATCCAGAGGTCAGCTAGTGAACTGATGAATATTTTCGCAATCATCAAAGCTAAGGATTTGACCTTTGTTATTTAGAAAACCATGGATGGATTTCGTCTTAAAATAAACCCTGATGCGATTGATATTTCTTATGAAGTGTCCTTCTGCATACCAACTATGAAGTATAGAACAAACTTCATATTAAGAATAGAAAGGTGACTACCTGATCCAAGACAACAGGCTTGATGCATGTACCTTTTGTGTCTTAGGGCCATGATAGTTATTAGTTTTTCATCTGTTTTGTGCAATATTGAAAAGCTTGAAATATTATGATGCAGCCCTTCTTTTAGTGTAAGAGAAAATACAGAAAAATATCTTTTAGCCACTAAACGTGCTTTGGAATAGGAAAACACAGGGCCATCATAATATCAGGTTTGAAAACCTAAGATCCCTTTTAAGAACAGTTTCAATTCTTATTTTAATCAGGTGGGCTGTATAACGTACAGACCACCTTATAATTTCGTTAGAATTGCCTTTATTTATCAGGTGGGCTGTATCTAATACAGACCACCTGCCTATAAAGACTTGTCTCCCTTGGGTGGTCTTTATAGACATGTTTCACTGTACTTTAAACTGCTAGAGTACTACACTGTCAGCCAATGAAGCGGAAGTTAATTTTTCTTATCGATTGTGACAATACAATGTATTCTTGATAGATATATATCTTCTCAGAACTTTTTTTAACAATCTAAAGAATCGGAGCTTGATCAATGAAGTTCCGCGAAGAGCGGAACTTCATTGATCAAGCTCCGACTCTTTAATCAACTTTATCTATCAAGAATAAATCATATGGTCACAATCAGTTTATGAAAATAGGTAAGAAAACATTACTCTCACTTCATGGGCAACGTTGACATAGAAGCAGTGTCATACCAGCTTCAATAGTAGTGATATCCTGGGGAAAGGAACATCTGAATTTATGAGTCCTGACAATATGTTACACTTGCTTTAGGCTATATAGCAACACATGCATATCCAATCTATTAACTATGAAAGTTTGGAGAGAGATGGGTTTCAGTGGTTTGGTATAAGCAGCGTTGATCAGCAAGTTATTTCTAAGCATTTTATAAAAAATCGCGCGCGCGTTTTTGCGCGTAAAACAATTACAAAACATAGAAACGCCATTTTTTGTCTTTCATAATATTCCACATATTTTTACAAACAAATTGATACCATGTTTGTCTCTTTATGACTATTAATAACGGAATGATCGACCGTTTAACATAAATTTCCGTGCGCGCGAGCTCTTGTAATACATAGCATATATGGGCAAAAACATGCCCATACAAAATCCATTGTAGCTCTTTAGGATGCAAGGTGACCCCAATTTTTTTCATATTTTAAAAGAGTATGATTCGGAGATATTGTTTCATGTCTCATTTGACCCTCAATTAACTCATGACGTCATCATAATGGCCTCCGAACTCAAAATTTCAATTTGCATATTATGACGTCAGCATATTTTTGGAAAATTGATTGTATCTCTGTAAATTTTGATTAATTTTATTTCAAATTTTGATATGTTCTACCTGAGAATATCCTCTACAAATGCAGTCTACACAATATTTCATTTTGACAATGGCATCATGGCGTATTTTTGCGATTAAAGGAGGCATGTCAATTTTTCACATTTTGCGTGTATTCTCTATGGGACATGACTTTTTCTCAAAACTGGATTCTACATTCTCGTCTTTCGCGAGCAATATCTCCGTCGTTTTATCTTTGTTTACGCTGAGCTTTGAGTATGTTGTAACTGAGACAATAAGCTATCACGAATGTGCCCTTTATTTTTCGATCAGATGCCGGGATCATGCTCATATTTCACTTACAATGTGGGATTTGAGAATTCCATTTTCCGTTTACGTGTAATCGCTATGGGAAATGTTTTGGTATATCGGTAATGCACTTGACTTCGGACCTCGAGAACCCTGGTTCGAGTCCAGGCGTCTCCAACAATTTTTTTTTTCTTCAATTTTTTTTCTTTTTGAATTTTCAATGATCACAAAAATTAAAGACAGACCACCTAAATCGTCCCCATGACGAATTAAATTTCTAGTCAGGTGGGCTGTATAACGTACAGACCACCTTATAATTTCGTTAGAATTGCCTTTATCAGGTGGGCTGTATAACGTACAGACCACCTTATAATTTCGTTAGAATTGCCTTTATTTATTAGGTGGGCTGTATCTAATACAGACCACCTTATAATTTTGTTAAAATTGCCTTTATTAGGTGGGCTGTATCTAATACAGACCACCTTATAATTTTGTTAAAATTGCCTTTATTAGGTGGGCTGTATCTAATACAGACCACCTTATAATTTTGTTAAAATTGCCTTTATTATCAGGTGGGCTGTATCTAATACAGACCACCTTATATTTTTGTTAAAATCGCCTTTATTTATTATTTCTTTATTTTTCTTATTTCGAACCACTTTTTTGTGAGCAAGATAACTTGAAATTGGTTCAATCAAATGCTTTGAAATTTGGCACACACATGTATAGGCATATAGAAAAATCAAAATAACGTTTTCAACCTTGACCTTGACTGATGACGTCATCTAGGCGCCATTTTGTGAAATTTTCTAAAAATTAACTCATGATCATATCTTCATAACGCAAAGTAATTTTTCATTCATATTTATCATGATCAAGGTCAACATCAGTCCGGTCAATTTCAGATCAAAAAACGTGCGCGTGCGTGTACGTCCGCGCGTCAGTGCTCGCGCAAAAAAATTAAATGCTCAAAATCATCTCAAATTTATTTTGCATACGTTTCAGGTCATTTTAAGCATTTTATAAAATCGCGCACACGCGCATGCGCGCGCGTTTTCGCGCGTAACACCATTACACAACATAGAATCGCCATTTTTTTTCTTTCATGATATTTCACATATTTTTACAAACAAGTTGATACCATTTTTATCTCTTTATGACTATTATTAACGGAATGAGCGTCCCCTTAACATAAATGTTCGTGCGCGCGAGCTCTTGTAATACATAACATACATGGGCAAAAACATGCCTATACAAAATCCATTATAGCTCTTTGGAATGAACCGTGACCTTCAATTTTTTTTCATATTTAGATAGAGTATGAGTCGGAGATAGGATTCCATGTCTCATTTGGCCATTAAGTGTATTGCGACATCATCATAATGGCCTTGGAACTCAAAATACGAATTTGCATATTATGACGTCAGTATATTTATGGAAAATTGATTGTATCTCTGTAAATATTGATCGATTTTCTTCCAAATTTCGATATGTTGTAGCTAAGACAATTCTCTACAAGCTTAGTTTTCACCATTTTTCGTTTTGATGACGTCATCTAGTGAAAATTTCGATTAAAGGCCTCATGTCAGAAATTTCATAATGTGCGTGTTATGCCTATAGAAGGTGAATTTCGTTCACGTCATGAATCTACATGATATTGTTTTTTAAGAATTTTAAAGCAGTATCTCGCTTATTTTTGCTCTATTTTGTCTCAAATTTTAGTTGAACAGCCCACCTATACTTGTTCCAAACAAGTATTATATGTCTAGTTTATTATTAGGTGGGCTGTATCTAATACAGACCACCTTATAATTTTGTTAAAATTGCCTTTATTATTTATTTATTATCAGGTGGGCTGTATAACGTAGAGACCACCTTATAATTTCGTTAGAATTGCCTTTATTTATTATCAGGTGGGCTGTATCTAATACAGACCACCTTATATTTTTGTTAAAATCGCCTTTATTATTTATTATTTATTTATTTATTATTTATTTTTCTTATTTCGACCCACTTTTTTGTTAGCAAGATAACTTTGAAATGGATCAATCAAATGATTTGATATTTGGCACACATATGTATAGGCATATGGACAAGACACGGTAAGGTTTTCAACCTTGACCTTGACTGATGACGTCATCTAGGCGCCATTTTGTGAAATTTTCTGAAAATAAACTCATGATCATATCTTCATAACCAAGAGGTATTTCTCATTCATATTTATTATGATCAAGGTCAATATCAGTCCAGTCAATTTCAGGTCAAAAAACGCGCGCATGCGCGTACGTCCGCGCGTCAGTGTGCGCGCAAAATGTTTAAATGCTCAAAATCGTCTCAAATTAATTTTGCATACGTTTCAGGTCATTTTAAGCATTTTATAAAAAATCGCGCGTACGAGCATGCGCGCGCGTTTTCGCGCGTAACACCATTAACAAACATAGAATCGCCATTTTTTTTTCTTTCTTTCATGATATTTCTCATATTTTTTCAAGGAATTTGATACCATGTTTATCTCTTTATGACCATTATTAACAAGATGAGCGTAAATTCAAGATAAATGTCAGTGCGCGCGAGCTCTTTTAATACATAGCATATATGGGCAAAAACATGCCTATACAAAATCTGTTATAGCTCTTTGGAATGCACCGGAATCCTCAATTTTTTTTCATACTTAGATAGAGTATGAGTCGGAAATATGATTCCATGTCTCATTTGGCCATTAAGTGTATCGTGACATCATCACAATGGCCTTGGAACTCAAAATACGAATTTGCATATTATGACGTCAGCATATTTATGTAAAATTTATTTTATCTCTGTAAATGTTGATCAATTTTCTTCAAAATTTCGATATGTTGTAGCTAAGACAATTCTCTACAAGCGCAGTAACAACCATTTTTCATTTTGATGACGTCATCATAGTGAAAATTTTGGTTAAAGGCCTCATGTCAAAAACTTCATAATTTGCGTGTTATGCCTATAGAAGGTGAATTTAGTTCACGTTATGAATCTACATGATATTGTCTTTTAAGAATTTGTAAGCAGTATGTCGCTTATTTTTGCTCTATTTTGTCTCAAATTTTAGTTGACCAGCCCACCTATACTTGTTCCAAACAAGTATTATATGTCTAGTTTATTAAATATTTTTCTTATTTCTAACCACTTTTTTGTTAGCAAGATAACTTGAAAATGGCTCGATGAAATGCCTTGAAATTTGGCACACATATGTATAGGCATATGTACAAAGCACAGAAATTTGTTCAACCTTGACCTTGACTGATGACGTCATCTAGGTGCCATTTTGTAAAGTTTTACGAAAATCAACTCATGATCATATCTTCATAACCAAAAAGTATTTCTCATTTATATTTATCATGATCAAGGTCAATATCCTTCCGGTCAATTGCAGGTCAAATGACGCGCGCGTCAATGCGCGCGAAAAATGTTAAAATGCTCAAAATCGTCTTTAAATCATTTTGCATACGTTTTAGGCCATTATTCTAAGCATTTTATAAAAAATCGCGCAAACGCATCAACTCATGATCATATCTTCATAACCCAAAGGTATTTCTCATTCATATTTATCATGATCAAGGTCAATATCTGTCCGGTCAATTTGAGGTCAAATAACGCGCGCGTCAATGCGCGCGAAAAATGTTAAAATGCTCAAAATCGTCTTTAAATCATTTTGCATACGTTTTAGGCCATTCTAAGCATTTTATAAAAAATCGCGCAAACGCGCATGCGCGCGCGTTTTCGCGCATAAAACTATTACACATCATAGAATCGCCATTTTTTTTCTTTCATAATATTTCACATATTTTTACAAACAAATTGATACCACGTTTATCTCTTTATGACTATTAATAACGGAATGATCGACCATTTAACATAAAATTCCGTGCGTGCGAGCTCTTGTAAAACATAGCATATATGTGCAAAAACATGCCTGTACAAAATCAATTTTGGAGCTCTTTAAGATGAAAAGTGACCCCAAATTATTTCATATTTTAATAGAGTATGAATTGGAGATGGGATTTAATGTCTCATTTGACCCTCAATTACCTCATGACGTCATTATAATGGCCTCCAAACTAAAAATTTCAATTTGCATATTATGACGTCGGCATATTTTTCGAAAATTGATTGTATCTCTTTAAATATTAATCGATTTCCTTACAAATTTCGATATGTTCTAGCTGAGACATTTTTCTACAAATGCAGATGCTATTATCTTTCATTTTGACAAAAGCATCATGGCGTATTTTTGCGTTTAAAGAAGGCATGTCAATTTTTCACATTTTGCGTGTATTCTCTATGGGACATGACTTTTTCTCAAAACTCGATTCTACATTCCCATCTTTCGCGAGCAATATCTACGTCGTTTTAGCTTCGATTACGCTGAACTTCGAGTATGTTGTAGCTGAGACAATAAGATATTTCAAATGTGCCCTTTATTTTGTCTCAATTTTTTGTTGGATCAGCCCACCTATACTTGTTCCAAACAAGTATTACAAATCTAGTCAGGTGGGCTGTATATCGTACAGACCACCTTATAATTTCGTTAGAATTGCCTTTATTTATTAGGTGGGCTGTATTTAATACAGACCACCTTATATTTTTGTTAAAATCGCCTTTATTTATTATTTATCAGGTGGGCTGTATAACGTACAGACCACCTTATAATTTCGTTAGAATTGCCTTTATTATTTATTTATTTATTTATTTATTCTTTATTTTTCTTATTTCTAACCACTTTTTTGTGGACAAGATAACTTGAAAATGGCTGGATCAAATGCCTTGAAATTTGGCACACATATGTATAGGCAAATGTACAAAGCACAGAAATTTTTTCAACTTTGACCTTGACTGATGACGTCATCTAGGCGCCATTTTGTAAAATTTTACGAAAATCAACTCATGATCATATCTTCATAACCAAAAGGTATTTCTCATTCATATTTATCATGATCAAGGTCAATATCCGTCCGGTCAATGGCAGGTCAAATAACGCGCGCACGCGCGTTTGTCCGCGCGTCAATGCGCGCGTAAAATTTTGAAATGCTCAAAATCGTTTCAAAATCATTTTGCATACGTTTTAGGCCATTCTAAGCATTTTATAAAAAATCGCGCACACGCACATGCGTGCGCGTTTTCGTGCGTAAAACTATTGCACAACATAGAATTGCCATTTTTTTTCTTTCATAATATTCCACATATTTTTACAAACAAATTGATACCATGCTTGTCTCTTTATGACTGTTAATAATGGAATGATCGACCGTTTAACATAAATTTCCGTGCGCGCGAGCTCTTGTAATACATATCATATATGGGCAAAAACATGCCTATACAAGATCCATTGTGGCCCTTTAGGATGAAAGGTGACCCCAATTTTGGGGTCATATTTTGATACAGTATGAATTGGAGATACGATTTCATGTCTCATTTGACCCTCAATTAACTCATGACGTCATCAAAATGGCCTCCAAACTCAAAATTTCAATTTGCATATTATGACGTCAGCATATTTACGGAAAATTGATTGTTTCTCTGTAATATTGATCGATTGTCTTCAAAATTTTGATATGTTTTAGCTGAGACAATTCTCTACAAATAAAGTTGGCCCAAATTTTCATTTTGACAAAGGCATCAGGGCGTATCTTCGCGATTAAAAAAGGCATGTCAATTTTTCACATTTTGCGTGTATTCTCTATGGGACATGAGTTTTTCTCAAATCTGGATTCTTTCGCAAGCAATATCTTTTTTGTTTAGCTTCATTTACGCTGAACTTCGAGTATGTTGTAGCTGAGACAATAAGCTATCACAAATGTGCCCTTCATTGTGTCTCAAATTTTAGTTGGACCAGCCCACCTATACTTGTTCCAAACAAGTATTACAAATCTAGTTTATTTTTCTTATTTCGAACCACTTTTTTGTGAGCAAGATAACTTTTAAAGGGTTCAATCAAATGCTTTAAAATTTAGCACACATATGTATAGGCATATAGAGAAATCAAAATAACGTTTTCAACCTTGACCTTGACTGATAACGTCATCTAAGCGCCATTTTGTAAAAATCAACTCATGATCATATCTTTATAAACAAAAGTCATTTCTAATTTATATTTATCATGATCAAGGTCATTATCAGTCCGGTCAATTTCAGTTCAAAAAACGCGCGCTTGCGCGTACGTCCGCGCGTACTTGCGCGCGCAAAATTTTAAAATGCTCAAAATCTTCTCAAATTTTTTTTGCATACGTTTCAGGTCATTTTAAGCATTTTATAAAAAATCGCGCGTACGAGCATGCGCGCGCGTTTTCGCGCGTAACACCATTACAAAACATAGAATCGCCATTTTTGTTTCTTTCATGATATTTCTCATATTTTGTCAAGGAATTTGATACCATGTTTATCTCTTTATGACCATTATTAACAAGATGAGCGTAAATTCAAGATAAATGTCAGTGCGCGCGAGCTCTTTTAATACATAGCATATATGGGCAAAAACATGCCTATACAAAATCCGTTATAGCTCTTTGGAATGCACCGGGATCCTCAATTTTTTTTCATTTAGATAGAGTATGAGTCGGAAATATGATTCCATGTCTCATTTGGCCATTAAGTGTATCGTGACATCATCACAATGGCCTTGGAACTCAAAATACGAATTTGCATATTATGAAGTCAGCATATTTATGTAAAATTGATTGTATCTCTGTAAATATTGATTAATTTTCTTCAAAATTTCGATATGTTGTAGCTAAGACAATTCTCTACAAGCGCAGTAATAACCATTTTTCATATTGATGACGTCATCATAGTGAAAATTTTGATTAAAGGCCTCATGTCAAAAACTTCATAATTTGCGTGTTATGCCTATAGAAGGTGAATTTAGTTCACGTTATGAATCTACATGATATTGTTTTTTAAGAATTTGTAAGCAGTATGTCGCTTTATATTTTTGCTTTATTTTGTCTCAAATTTTAGTTGACCAGCCCACCTATACTTGTTCCAAACAAGTATTATATGTCTAGTTTATTAAATATTTTTCTTATTTCTAACCACTTTTTTGTGAACAAAATAACACAAAAATGGCTCAATCAAATGCCTTGACATTTGGCACACATATGTATAGGCATATGTACGAAGCACAATAACGTTTTCAACATTGACCTTCACTGATGACGTCATCTAGGCGCCATTTTGTAAAATTTTACGAAAATCAACTCATGATCATATCTTCATAACCAAAAAGTATTTCTTATTCATATTTATCATGATTAAGGTCAATATCCGTTTGGTCAAATTCAGGTCAAATATCGCGCGCGTGCGCGTATGTCCGCGCGTCAATGCGCGCGCAAAATATTAAAATGCTCAAAATCGTCTCAAAATCATTTTGCATAGGTTTGAGGCCATTCTAAGCATTTTATAAAAAAATCGCGCACAAGCCCATGCGCGCGCGTTTTCGCGCGTAAAACTATTACACAACATAGAATCGCCATTTTTTTTCTTTCATAATATTCCACATATGTTTACAAACAAATTGATACCATGTTTGTCTCTTTATGACTATTAATAACGGAATGATCGACCGTTTAACAAAAATTTCCGTGCGCGCGAGCTCTTGTAATACATAGCATATATGGGCAAAAACATGCCTATACAAAATCCATTGTAGCTTTTTAGGATGCAAGGTGACCCCAATTTGTTTTCATATTTTAATAAAGTAGGATTCGGAGATATTGTTTCATGTCTCGTTTGACCCTCAATTAACTCATGACGTCATCATAATGGCCTCCGAACTCAAAATTCCAATTTGCATATTATGACGTCAGCATATTTATGGAAAATTGATTGTATCTCTGTAAATATTGATTGATTTTCTTCCAAATTTTGATATGTTCTAGCTGAGACAATTTTCTACAAACATAGTTACTATTACTCTCATTTTGACAAAGGCATCATGGCGTATTTTTTGCGATTAAAGGAGGCATATCAATTGTTCACATTTTTCGTGTACCGGTATTCTCTATGGGACATGACTTTTTCTCAAAACTGGATTCTACATTTTCGTCTTTCGCGAGCAATATCTACGTCGTTTTAGCTTCGTTTACGCTGAACTTCGAGTATGTTGTAGCTGAGACAATAAGATATCTCAAATGTGCCCTTTATTTTGTCTCAATTTTTTGTTGGATCAGCCCACCTATACTTGTTCCAAACAAGTATTACAAATCTAGTTTATTTTTCTTATTTCGACCCACTTTTTTGTGTGCAAGATAATTTGAAAATGGCTCAATCAAATATCTTAAAATTTGGTACACATATGTATAGGCATATGAACAAGGCACAACAAAGTTTTCAACCTTGACCTTAATTGATGACGTCATCTAGGCGCCATTTTGTGAAATTTTCTGAAAATTTACTCATGATCATATTTTCATAACGGTAATTCATTTCTCATTCATATTTATCATGATCAAGGTCAATATCAGTCCGGTCAAATTCAGGTAAAAAAACGCGCGAGTGCGCGTACGTCCGCGCGTCAATACGCGCGCAAAAATTTTAAATGCTCAAAATCGTCTTAATTTTTTTTTGCATACGTTTCAGGTCATTTTAAGCATTTTATAAAAAAACGCGCACACGCGCATGCGCCCGCGTTTTCACGCGTAACACCATTACACAACGTAGAATCGCCATTTTTTTTCTTTCATGATAATTCCCATATTTTGTCAAACAATTTGATACTATGTTCATCTCTTTATGACCATTATTTTAAGATGAGCGTCCATTCAAGATAAATGTCAGTGCGCGCGAGCTCTTATAATACATAGCATATATGGGCAAAAACATGCCTATACAAAATCCATTATAGCTCTTTGGAATGCACCGGGATCCTCAATTTTTTTCCTATTTAGATAAAGTATGAGTCGGAGATATGATTTCATGTCTCATTTGGCCATTAAGTGTATCGTGACATCATCACAATGGCCTTGGAACTCAAAATACGAATTTGCATATCATGACGTCAGCATATTTATGGGAAATTGATGTATCTCTGTAAATATTGATCAATTTTCTTCAAAATTTCGATATGTTGTAGCTAAGACAATTTTCTACGAGCTTTAAAATAACCATTTTTCATTTTGATGACGTCATCATAGTGAAAATCTCGATTAAAGGCCTCATGTCAAAAGGCCTTCATAATTTGCCTTGTCCCTATAGAAGGTGAATTTCGTTCACGTCATGAAACTACATGATATTGTTTTTTAAGAATTTTTAAGCAGTATCTCGCTTATTTTTGCTCTATTTTGTCTCAAATTTAAGTTGACCAGCCCACCTATACTTGTTCCAAACAAGTATTACATGTCTAGTCAGGTGGGCTGTATATCGTACAGACCACCTAATAATTTCGTTAGAATTGCCTTTATTTATTATTCTTTATTTTTCTTATTTCTAACCACTTTTTTGTGGACAAGATTACGTAAATATGGCTCAATCAAATGCCTTGAAATTTGGCACACATAGGTATAGGCATATGTACAAGGCACAAAAATGTTTTCAACCTTGACCTTTACTGATGACGTCATCTAGGCGCCATTTTGTAAAATTTTCGGAAAAACAACTCATGATCATATCTTCATAACCAAAAGCTATTTCTCATTCATATTTATCACGATCAAGGTCAATATCCGTCCGGTCAATTTTGAGTCAAAAAATGCGCGCGCGCGCGTACGTCCGCGCGTCAATGCGCGCGCAAAATATTTAAATGCTCAAAAACGTTTCAAAATCATTTTGCATACGTTTTAGGCCATTCTAAGCATTTTATAAAAAATCGCGCACACATGCATGCGCGCGCGTTTTTGCGCGTAAAACTATTACACAACATAGAATCGCCATTTTTTTTTCTTTCATAATATTTCACATATTTTTACAAACAAATTGATACCATGTTTGTCTCTTTATGACTATTAATAACGGAATGATCGACCGTTTAACATAAATTTCCGTGCGCGCGAGGTCTTGTAATACATAGCATATATGGGCAAAAACATGCCTATACAAAATCCATTGTAGCTCTTTAGAATTTAAGGTGACCCCTATTTTTTTCATATTTTAATAGAGTATGATTCGGAGATATTTTTTCATGTCTCATTTGACCCTCAATTAACTCATGACCTCATCATAATGGCCTCCGAACTCAAAATTCCAATTTTCATATTATGACGTCAACATATTTTTGGAAATTTTTTTGAAGCTCTGTAAATATTGATCGATTTTCTTCCAAATTTTGATATGTTCTAGCTGAGACAATTTTTTACAAATGCAATTGCCATTATTTTCCATTTTGACAAAAGCATCATGGCGTATTTTTGCGATTAAAAGAGGCATGTCAATTTTTTACATTTTGCCTGTATTCTCTAGGGGACATGACTTTTTCTCAAAACTCGATTCTACATTCCCGTCTTTCTCGAGCAATATCTACGTCGTTTTAGCTTAGTTTACGCTGAACTTCGAGTATGTTGCAGCTGGGACAATAAGATATCTCAAATGTGCCCTTCATTTTGTCTGATATTTTAGTTGGACCAGCCCACCTATACTTGTTCCAAACAAGTATTACAAATCTAGTCAGGTGGGCTGTATATCGTACAGACCACCTTATAATTTCGTTAGAATTGCCTTTATTTATTTATTTATTATTAATTAAATATTTTTCTTATTTCTAACCACTTTTTTGTGAACAAGATAACACGAAAATGGCTCGATCAAAATCCTTGAAATTAAGCACATATATGTAAAGACATATGAACAAAGCACAGAAATGTTTTCAACCTTGACCTTTACTGATGACGTCATCTAGGCGCCATTTTGTAAAATTTTACGAAAATCAACTCATGATCATATCTTCATAACCAAAAGGTAATTCTCATTCATATTTATCATGATTAAGGTCAATATCCGTCCGGTTAATTTCAGCTCAAATAATGCGCGCGTGCGCGTACGTCCGCGCGTCAATGCGCGCGCAAAATTTTGAAATGCTCAAAATCGTCTCAAAATCATTTTGCATACGTTTTAGGCCATTCTAAGCATTTTATAAAAAATCGCGCGCGCGTTTTCGCGCGTAAAACTATTACATAACATAGAATCGCCATTTTTTTTCTTTCATGATAATTCCCATATTTTGTCAAACAATTTGATACTATGTTCATCTCTTTATGACCATTATTTTAAGATGAGCGTCCATTCAAGATAAATGTCAGTGCGCGCGAGCTCTTATAATACATAGCATATATGGGCAAAAACATGCCTATACAAAATCCATTATAGCTCTTTGGAATGCACCGGGATCCTCAATTTTTTTCCTATTTAGATAGAGTATGAGTCGGAGATATGATTTCATGTCTCATTTGGCCATTAAGTGTATCGTGACATCATCACAATGGCCTTGGAACTCAAAATACGAATTTGCATGTTATGACGTCAGCATATTTTTGGAAAATTGATTGTATCTTTGTAAAAAATTGATCAATTTTCTTCAAAATTTTGATATGTTCTAGCTGAGACAATTTTCTACAAATCCAGTCGCCACGATTTTTCATTTTGACAAATGCATTATGGCGTATTTTTTCGATTAAAGGAGGCATGTCAATTTTTCACATTTTGCGTGTATTCTCTATGGGACATGAATTTTTCTCAAAACTTGATTCTACATTCCCGTCTTTCGCGAGCAATATCTACGTCGTTTTAGCTTCATTTACGCTGAACTTCGAGTATTTTGTAGCTGAGACAAAAAGCTATCTCAAATGGACCCTTCATTTTGTCTCAATTTTTTGTTGGATCAGCCCACCTATACTTGTTCCAAACAAGTATTACAAATCTAGTTTATTTTTCTTATTTCGACCCACTTTTTGTTAGCAAGATAACTTAGAAAAAGCTTAATCAAATAACTTGAAATTTGGCACACATATGTATAGGCATATGGAGAAAACACAGTAAGGTTTTCAACCTTGACCTTGACTGATGACGTCATCTAGGCGCCATTTTGTGAAATTTTCTGAAAATAAACTCTTGATCATATCTTCATAACCAAAAGTTATTTCTCATTCTTATTTATCATGATTAAGGTCAATATCAGTCCAGTCAATTTCAGGTCAAAAAACGCGCGCGTGCGCGTACGTCCGCGCGTCAATACGCGCGCAAAAATTTTAAATGCTCAAAATCGTCTCAAATTTATTTTGCATACGTTTCAGGTCATTTTAAGCATTTTATAAAAAATTGCGCACACGCGCATGCGCGCGCGTTTTCGCGCGTAACACCTTTACAAAACATAGAATCGCCATTATTTTTTCTTTCATGATATTTCTCATATTTTTTCGAGGAATTTGATACCATGTTTATCTCTTTATGACCATTAATAACAAGATGAGCGTCAATTCAAGATAAATGTCGGCGCGCGCGAGCTCTTTTAATACATAGCATATATGGGCAAAAACATGCCTATACAAATTCCATTATAACTCTTTGGGATGGAACTGGACCCCCAATTTTTTTTCATATTTAGATAGAGTATGAGGCGGAGATATGATTCCATGTCTCATTTGGCCATTAAATGTATTGTGACATCATCATAATGGCCTTGGAACTGAAAATACGAATTTGCATATTATGAAGTCAGCATATTTATGTAAAATTGATTGTATCTCTGTAAATATTGATCGATTTTCTTCCAAATTTTGATATGTTGTAGCTAAGACAATTCTCTACAAGCTCAGTTGTAACCATTTTTCATTTTGATGACGTCATCATAGAGAAAATTACGATTAAAGGGCACATATCAGAAATGTCTTAAGTTGCGTGTTATGCCTATGGAAGGTGAATTTCGTTCACATCATTAATCTACATGACATTGTTTTCTTAGCAGTATCTCGCTTATTTTTGCTCTATTTTGTCTCAAATGTTAGTTGACCAGCCCACCTATACTTGTTCCAAACAAGTATTATATGTCTAGTTTATTATCAGGTGGGCTGTATAACGTACAGACCACCTTATAATTTCGTTAGAATTGCCTTTATTTATTTATTT
The DNA here is from genome assembly GCA_035222895.1 of Strongylocentrotus droebachiensis. Classification (NCBI taxonomy): domain Eukaryota; kingdom Metazoa; phylum Echinodermata; class Echinoidea; order Camarodonta; family Strongylocentrotidae; genus Strongylocentrotus; species Strongylocentrotus droebachiensis. The sequence goes on along the minus strand of JAVYIG010002685.1, from coordinate 8,042 downwards.
ATTATTATTATATATTTTTCTTATTTCTAACCACTTTTTTGTTGGCAAGATAACTTGGAAATGGCTCAATCAAATGCCTTCAAATTTGGCACACATATGTATAGGCATATGTACAAAGCACAATAACGTTTTCAACATTGACTTTTACTGATGACGTCATCTAGGCGCCATTTTGTAAAATTTTACGAAAATCAACTCATGATCATATCTTCATAACCGAAAGCTATTTCTCATTCATATTTATCATGATCAGGGTCAATATCCGTCCGGTCAATTTCAGGTCAAAGAACGCGCGCGTGCGCGTTCGTCCGCGCGTCAATGCGCGCGCAAAATTTTAAAATGCTCAAAATCGTCTTAAAATCATTTTGCATACGTTTTAGGCCATTCTAAGCATTTTATAAAAAATCGCGCACACTAGCATGCGCGCGCGTTTTCGCGCGTAAAACAATTACACAAAATAGAATCGCCATTTTTTTTTCTTTCATAATATTTCACATATTTTTACAAACAAATTGATACCACGTTTGTCTCTTTATGACTATTAATGACGGAATGATCGACCGTTTAACAAAAATTTCCGTGCGCGCGAGCTCTTTTAATACATAGCATATATGGGCAAAAACATGCCTATACACAAAAACATGATAGCTCTTTGGAATGAACCGTGACCTTCAATTCTTTTTCATATTTAGATAGAGTATGAATCGAAGATATGATTCCATGTCTCATTTGGCCATTAAGTGTATCGTGACATCATCATAATGGCCTTGGAACTGAAAATACGAATTTGCATATTATGAAGTCAGCATATTTATGTAAAATTGATTGTATCTCTGTAAATATTGACCGATTTTCTTCCAAATTTTGATATGTTGTAGCTAAGACAATTCTCTACAAGCTCAGTTGTAACCATTTTTCATTTTGATGACGTCATCATAGAGAAAATTACGATTAAAGGGCACATATCAGAAATGTCTTAAGTTGCGTGTTATGCCTATGGAAGGTGAATTTCGTTCACATCATTAATCTACATGACATTGTTTTCTTAGCAGTATCTCGCTTATATTTGCTCTATTTTGTGTCAAATCTTAGTTCACCAGCCCACCTATACTTGTTCCAAACAAGTATTATATGTCTAGTTTTTCTTAATTCTCGCCACTTTTTTGTTAGCAAGATAACTTGAAATTGTCTAAATCCAATAACGTGAAATTTGGCACACATATGTATAGGCATATAGAGAAATCACTATAACGTTTTCAACCTTGACCTTGACTGATGACGTCATCTAGGCGCCATTTTGTGAAATTTTCTGAAAATCAACTCATGATCATATCTTCATAACCAAAAGTAATTTCTCATTCATATTTATCATGATCAAGGTCAATATCAGTCTAGTCAATTTCAGGTAAAAAAATGCGCGCGTGCGCGTATGTCCACGCGTTAGTGCGCTCGCAAAAAATGTTAAATGCTCAAAATCGTCTCAAATTTATTTTGCATACGTTTCAGGTCATTTTAAGCATTTTATAAAAAATCGCGCACACGCGCATGCGCGCGCGTTTTCGCGCGTTACACCATTACAAAACATAGAATCGCCATTTTTTTTTCTTTCATGATATTTTTCATATTTTTTCGAGGAATTTGATACCATTTTTATCTCTTTATGACCATTAATAACAAGATGAGCGTCAATTCAAGATAAATGTCTGTACGCACGAGCTCTTTTAATACATAGCATATATGGTCAAAAACATGCCTATACAAAATCCATTATAGCTCTTTGGAATAAACCGTGACCTTCAATTTTTTTCATATTTAGATAAAGTATGAGTCGGAAATATGATTCCATGTCTCATTTGGCCATTAGGTGTATCGTGACATCATCATAATGGCCTTGGAACTCAAAATACGAATTTGCATATTATGAAGTCAGCATATTTATGTAAAATTGATTGTATCTCTGTAAATATTGATCGATTTTCTTCCAAATTTCGATATGTTGTAGCTAAGACAATTCTCTACGAGCTCACTTCCCACCATTTTTCATTTTGATCACTTTATCATAGTGGAAATTACGATTAAAGGGCACATATCAGAAATTTCTTAAGTTGCGTGTTATGCCTATGGAAGTTGAATTTCGTTCACATCATTAATCTACATGACATTGTTTTTTAGCAGCATCTCGCTTATTTTTGCTCTATTTTGTGTCAAATTTTAGTTGACCAGCCCACCTATACTTGTTCCAAACAAGTATTATGGGTGGTATTCTCGAAAGCGGCCTAAGTTAAATCAGTGGCCTAAACCTGGTTTAAACCATGGACTATCTTTTTTGCTATTCTCGAAGGTGGCCTAAAGATAAGCCAGGCTTAAATACGTCATAGTTCGGCCTAACTTTAGGCCGCTCAGAGGGCAGGTTTAAATACGTCATAGTTCGGCCTAACTTCGCGTGACGTCACTTTTTAGTTAAATCGACTGTCCGCGGAGAGTGAACGGTAAGTTTTGCATTGAATTTCTATATTTGATAACAATTTACACTCTTTTGTATCGGATAAGCGCTCATGAAAGTTACACCAGCTAATAAAGTATTTGTGTTACTTTCATGTTGCTTTACTGGTGAAAATCTAAAATGCTTTTAACTGAATAAATTTGGAGGAAACTTGGTAAATGTTCACAGTGTTTGCAGACCAGCCCCATACGTGCAAATAATTGTCGGTTAACATTTTCGTTTCCTGAGATTGAGCAATTTCTTACCGGGTAGACTAATTCTTTTTCTTGGCACTATTGTCCTTTCGTACGCATATACCACCTTAACACCACCCTAAAACTATCATTGCTAGACGTAGAAACTACTTTTATAGTGGATTTTCGAGACGCTGTTGCCTAAAAGTGGACTAGCACTAGGCCTAAATCTAGATCTAGCTGTCTCTTTCGTTCGTTAGCCTCTGATTTGGGTAGGGCTGGCTCCTCTCTTTCAGGAGCCGACGTGCCCTACCCAAATCAGAGGCTAACGAACGAAAGAGAGAGAAATTTCGGTCTGGTATCACGTCTGCCTGAGCTGCAGTGCTAGTTGTGGCTGTTGGTGTGATAATTTTCTACAGGATAATGATGATTTTCATAACCACCCATCCCCCCCCCCCCCAAGAAAAACTTTTTTTTTAAAACAATATTACTAGACCTAGATTCTAGATCTAAATTTCATCAATAAGAGTCTAGTCTAGACAGGTCTAATACAAATTGAAAGGAAATGGACAGAAGCTTCCTTTTTTGACATACAGTTGCTGATGTTACAGTAGCTAGTAGTTTAGGCTTATAATAGTACTTGTTTAATACTAAACTACAGAGAAAGAGAAATTGTAATTTCTTATCAAATACCAACATATTTTTCATCTTGATTTTCTGCTATTTCAGGTTCTTTTCAATTGATGCATGGGGATGAAAAAAGAAGGCCTCTCCCAAGCTATGGTGTTCCGCCTTGTGAAGTCCATCTCAATAGCCATTGCCAGGAGATGGGAGCAGTACATCACAATTCCTTCAACAAGAGAGGCAGTCCTGCAGAGTGCAGACCCAACATGAATGTTATAATTACTGCCATTTCCCTGGCGTTAATATGGTCGGTGCTATTGATTGCACCCACGTAGGCATCTCCAAGTCAGTTGGCCCAACACCAGTTATTTCCTGAACAGGAAAAATAGATACTACATTTTTCTTGGAAAGTCTGCTGGAGAGTAAAGCTGTAATTACGCCTAAATTGTGTAAACTAAATCATGTTTATACAATTTTTATTAAAAAGATCTGCTGAATTTATGAATCTGCAGATGTGTCTACAGGTACATTATGAAGTGATTTAAAATTGTTTTGTCTGATGAATGTAGGTGCAATCTACACTCAAACTTTTATTCATTTTACATGGGCACGAGCTAATATTTTCAGCTCGATTGCCATGGCTACCAGTCACTCCTGACAGTGACAGCTTGGCCGAGACTTTTGGGCGAACTATCTGAAAATAAGACACAAATAATCAACAGTTGATTAACTACTTTCAAATTTGGGTCAGAAGAAAATTCAAACCTACCACTAACAATTCTGGACCATATAAGACTTAGAGACCTACAGACTGCAGTACAGTACAGTGCAGTAAATTTTCATTTTACTTCTTCCCCTTTCACGAAGCTCATTTTGGGAGATAACAAAGACAGTCTTTGGTCTAATGTTAGATTGAACTAAAACGGAAAAGTTGGGCTCTAACGATTAGGGCCTTGTAAAATCTCCATTCCAGGCTGCGTTTACATCTAGGTTAGGCCAACTTTTGGCTGGTTATCTAAGTAAGATGTAGACCTCTAGACTTAATTTTATGAAAGGGACTAACTTGGCTATAGACTTTAACTACTTAGGGCTTTCTTAGGCCATGACATGGCAAGTACAACTTGGTGCAAGCACATTTATGAGATAGTACTGCAAGAATGTGTATGTTTGTTCTTGACTTTAAAAGAGATACCGGTAGTCATTCTGTAAATCAATGATTACTAGTAACTGAGTGGGGAGGGGGTGCCTAGTCACTGCCTACATGAAAGGCGCCTTAAGTTTTTTTTTAAAGTTAGAATATGATTGACACTATAACTAAGAACAATTATCAATGGAGTAGATCTTTGATATTTTAATGAGGTCTAAACCTTTTAATTTTTGTTTCAGGATGATGTTTTTCTTCAGTAAAATAAATGGAGGCAAATTCCCTGATAACTGAGACAAATTCAGAGAGAGGAAGGAGAACTACTGAGCTGCTGAATTTCTGACAGGTAGGCTGTAAGAATAAGTTGTTGTTTGTATGCCCAGGTACTTCAAGGATGGCATTTGTTCATTCACATTTTTCCATCAATACTTTCATGTAATTGATTATGCACTCCACTTTTACCACAATGTACATGCAAGACCTTTTTAATGTTTAACAGAAATAGGTTTCAATGTTTCATTCTTTTCTCTTTTCATTCAACAGACATACTTGCAAGGACTATGAAGTTCTACTTAGCCTCTTCAATGAACCAGACTCCATCTGCTGTAACTGTGACTGCATGGGGATCAAAACCTTTGTATTATAATCCTCATAACATGAAGCTATGGTAACAAACAAGCAACCATTGAAAAAAAGCCTGATATGTCCTTGTTTGTGTGTGAACCACAAAGCAACCATCACTCATAAGGATGTTTTTATGTACATCAGATGTTCATTGTTCCACTGGAAAAATTGTGATTTTGAATCATTTAAGAAATCATGTTTTATAATGTGTTTATAATATAGTGCAAGTCATGATATAACAGATTCCCTGCAAAAGAAACACGGCTCAAAAGTAGACTATGCTTTGTTTTTAAAAAATGGGAGAAGGTAATGTAACAAATACATAACATTTAATTCTAATAGTTTCAAGTAGCAGATTATGAGGCTATTGGAACTTAATATTTGATTTTGACCTTCAATTTTATACTCGTATTCATCGTGAATTACAATCTTTTCTGTTTTAAGAAAAATAAATAAATTGAACATAATTGTTGATATGTTATATACAATATTCCTTTCATATCTTTTGATTTTAAGTGTGCATACTGTTGGGTTCATTGAATTATACATGGAAAAAGTCTTGAAATAGAACAGTGAGAGAACAGAGAGAAAAGGAACCAAATGAGAAAGAACAATTTAATGGTGAGAGAAATAAACAATGATGTGAGATAGTGTGTGTGTGAGAGAGAGAGAGATACAGTGCCCCCTTTTTCAAATGCCCCTTTTTATATAGGAAAGTTCCCTTTTAACTTTGTAAGAAGTGCCCCTTTTTCCATAGGAAAAGTGCCCCTTCCCCTTTTCACCTCTGATAAGTGCTCCTTTAATTTTGACACGGGCCCCTTTTCCTTTGACAAGTTTCCATTTTCCTTTGCAATAAGTGCCCCTTTTCACTTTTGATAAGTGCCCCTTCACCTCTGATAATTGCCCTATTTAAATCTGAGAGGTGCCCCTATTAACAAAATTATCGGTGCCCCTTTTCTTTCAACAAATGCACATTTCCTTTATTATAAGTGCCTCTTTTTCATTCTCATAAGTGCCCCTTTTAAAATATGTTCAATGCCCCTTTTCAGGTGCGATATGTGACCCTTTTCACCTCTGATAATTTCCCTTTTAACAATGATACAATTCCAGCAACTGCCCTTTTTGTTGGTGCTGCCCCCCGCTTTGGAAGTCGCTCCGCCGTCCCTGGACGTCATATTGCTCAAGTTGTCGAGGTGATGCATCCTCTCCACACTGCGCGCATCCATTGTCTTAGCCTATTGTCTTAGTGCATTGTGACGTCATATTGCTCAAGTTGTCGAGGTGATGCATCCTCTCCACACTGCGCGCATCCATTGTCTTAGTGCATTGTGACGTCGCAGCTTCGGTACTGAGCATGTGCAGAAACCGTAACCATGGTGAATAATCCATGGACTAAGTTAGGCCAGGTTTAAACCATGGATCAGTTAGGCCACCTTTCGAGAAATGAAAATGACTTAGGTCAGCGGCCTAAGTTAAGCCTGGCCTAACTAAACCACGGTTTAACTTAGGCCAGGTTTAACTTAGGCCGCTTTCGAGAATACCACCCTATATGTCTAGTTATTATTATTATCATTATCAATATTAGTGTTATTATTTTTATCATCATTACAATAATTATGATGATTGATACTATAACAAATTGTATTAATATTTTTTAGTATTAAAGACCTCTAATATGTTAATAAATTGCTAGAGTCCGGCCAATTTTGCCACACTGTCTTGGACGCGGGCGCGGTCTTTGGCGCAAATCTTTGACTCCACCAAGGCCTACCATATGTTCAAGATAGTAGTCATTGGTAGTTGAATCTTATGGATGTATATTTTATATTTCATGCACGCGTTTGAATATTTTGGTCTCAAGTCTATAATTGAAGTCTATTGGCTTATTGCAGTTATGTCTATTGTCGAGCCCCTCGACATGCCGTGATTTTAAGATGATTTTAATTCTGACGAAATTGCAATTTTAATATTTTAACCTTGTTGATATCCTTGATATTATAGAAACGTCTGGAATTAATTTTTATTATTTTTATTGTTCTTATCATTAATGTTATTGTTATAATTTTTATTATTCTTAATAATAATTAATAATCAATATCGTCATTATATCATTATTATAATTATTATTATCATTTTCATCATTTTAAATATAATTGATATTAATATCATTATCATCAATTCAATAATTGTGATGATCGATACTATTATCATTAATTTATTTTTTTAGTATGAGTAATGAGTAATGTTATTATCATTATCAATCATTAATTTGCTCTCATTCCAGATAATGAGGAACCAGCTATACTTGGCTGTCCATCCTCTCAGTCTGTTTCCATGGAGCTCGGTCAGAATTTTGCTTTGGTGAATTGGACTGAACCAACAGTGATAGATAATTTAGTTGCATCTGAGAATATTAACTTCACATTCGATGGAGAGGGGACCAATCCAGGCAACTTTACGCAGGGAATCACTTCTCTTTCATACACAGCTGAAGATACTGCTGGAAATAGAGCTACTTGCATGTTCGAGATAGTAGTTAGTGGTAAGTGAATCTTGTGGATGTATATTTTATGTATCATGCACGCTTTTGAATATTTTGGTCTTTACCCTAAAAAGGCCGGGCTATTTGAGGTTTTTAATACGGCCGGGGGGCCATTATGGCCATTATGCCCCCCCGCCCCCCCCCCCCACCCCCCTAAGATCTCATCCGTGCGAAAATGTGCACGCATGTCAAGTGAAGTGTATAGAATACTATGGTCAATTTTTTTTTTTTGGAAAATTCACTCATATGCATATTTATGGTAATTTATGCAAATAAGGTCATAACATTCACCTTTTTACCTATAAATCATATATTCTTTATATTTAAGCATTCTTTTTTTACTACGTGTATTCGTTAGACCATTTGAAACAATCATAGGACAACAAAAAATTTGGAAGAGCAAGGTTATTCCTAATGTTATCTCTTGTTTTG
>JAVYIG010002684.1:0-233214 GCA_035222895.1 Strongylocentrotus droebachiensis | reverse complement strand
CTCTCTCCTCTTTCTCCATTTAAATCTCGGCGTTTACCTCTCTGTCACAATGCGGTCTGTTTCTTCATGGATGCTTTTCAAACGGGTTGACAATGGATTGTTGTTAATCGAGGAATATCACCGTAAACAGCATAACAACAACACCGGTTTCATGACTAAGCCACATGACAGGATCCAATCTAAAAAGTTGTATTCCGTTTGTGTTGACACTCAGAACAACACAGCATGCACTTGCACTGATTCCCCGAATGGTGCACACATAATCGGGAATCCTGTTCGAAGTCTGAGTCGTGTTAGTTCGCAGTCGAGAACTTTCACTTATATTGTGGTTAATCATCCTCGATTTGGGATGATTGTTCGGAGAGTGAAAGTTAAAAAACATAATTTAGCATACCTACAGCAACTTCACCGTGTCAACGACTAAAGGTTAAAGGTCACAATAATTACACAAGAGAAAGTAAATGTCTCACGCTTGCCATTTCGAGTTAGGATTGTTAGACTAGCGGGTGGCGAAGCCTGTGACCCCGTGCTCAACACGCTGACTTAGCGCAAAATTATTAGCACAGGATATCGTACGTTTGGTGTCCCCAAGTGCTTCTCAACAACTTTCACGAAGGTCCTGTCTGCTCCAGCGTTGGAAAAGTTGACTCATGCTGTGCGCGAATATATATCTGCCCTCTTTCCGACTTTTCAATGACAATCTCATAACAGAAATGCAAAACTACTGTAATTCCGTACCACTGTTCGTTTGTGGACAGGTGTGGCCATTTTCTTCACTTAATTTCGGCTTTCAACCATCCCCCTTGATTTATCTATCGCGAGCTCCCTCTCCATACTATAGCGTCAAACATATAATTTCTTTCTACGTGACCCCGAGTTTTTGACCCTGAGTGTCTGAATTTGGACCTCTTGTTTCCCCTTTCTCTTTCTCCTAGCTGCCCCCCCCCCCCCCACAGACACACATCCGTCTTCCACACCGTGATATTTCATCAAAAGTACACCAGTTTATATATTCAAATTTTACATTCATGCGCATGGATAGTATTTCAGAGGGTGTGTTAGAAACGAGTAAACGAAATCAACTCATATCAAATCAAATCAATAACAAACAAAGAAAAACAAATCCAACCCAATGAATTAAATCAATCAAAGCAACATAATCAAATAGATTAAAATAAAATAAAATCAGTTCATAACAAATCAAAACAAATCAAATCAAATCAAATCAAAACGAAACAAAATAAAATAACCTAAATCAATTCAAATCAAGTCAAGCCAAGGCAAAACAAAAACAAATAAGAGCAAAGAAAATCAAATCAAATCAAATCGTTCAGTTCCAATTCAGACATCTCTGCTTTATCTGACGAAGAGATATCAGTTTTAATAGTATGTATGCAAGGAAACAAGAAGATAACATCAGAATAAAAGGATGAACAAGAAGAAGGGAGAAGCATAAAAAAAAGAGGGAAAAGAGAGAGTTCAAAATAACAACATTTTTTCAGTTGTACCATACAATCGTTCAATATATAAGCGACAACATTATTTTTGTTCACTCTCCAAATAAAGTCGGGCGAGGTAAAGATGGCGCTATTCTACTTCGCTTGATCTTAGTACTGTCCATATTGAACTCTATTGCACTTTTCTAATCAACGGTGTTTCGTTTTTTAGTAATAAAAGACGGGACTCACGAGAGGGGTGGATGGGGTGGAGCGGGAGGAATCCCGTTTTTTTTTTGTCATTACCAATATTAGGGCCTCAATCACCTTAAAGGTAATACAAAGTTTTGGTATGGGGTCATGAACTTGGTTCAAGTGAACATATTGCAAGCATATGCGATCCTACAATATTCAGCGATCGTTTGTTGCGGTTGAAATCGAGTCTTAAGTTATGAAATTGTAAATAATACATTTCTTTATGTTGTATAGCTCCCTCTCAGGGTCAAGATATTAATTAAGCTATAAAACAATGTTTCTTGACCAAAACTGACCGATTAGCCATTTCCGTTTGGAAATTATATATCACAACTGCATACTCTGAGATTTTCACGGTCGCAGCTAACATTGTACAGCCGTAGGCGCTATTTGAAATTTATCAAAATTGACCGGGAGCACCGGTAAATTTTTAAAATCAAACTTTCTCGAAAGCAGAAGTGTTTTAAGGGACTCAATTTTCTAGTGCTTATAATACATCCACAGGGGCATCTAAATATATAACCAAAAAAAATTATTGTAAAGAATCACTACCCATCCAATTTTCAAAATTTCCCAAAACTTTGTATTACCTTTAAGATTGCCGGAAATGAAATGACGTCAGCCATAATATATTATGGCGCAATGGCTCCTCGCTGCAATCAATAAAGAAGTATATCGCTACATTTTTGATTAAATGCATATTATGCACGTAATTTGTTTGATTTAAGCTTTGCAATCGAATGACTTTGTGTGATATTCAGACAGCGTTCATTACAATGATCACAAATAGAATGTCAAAGGTGTCTTTTATGGCATTATACGTCTGAGCAATATAATTGGAGAACTTTGTTTCATTTTCATAATCACATAAAATATGAAGTTCCCCGTGACACCATTAATCTTCGAAGGAGTCACGTGACGTCATATGTTGATTTCTCTGTATAGGCTTTGTGATTGTACATTACGAGAATTATCTTATTTTAAAGATATATTGTATTTTGCAAAGATGTTTAAATAAATCTTAAATTTATTGAAGAACCCAATGTATTGTATGAAGTGTATTGATATAATTTGTGCCCAGACAAACCGCTTTGTAGCCACCAATATTACTTCTACAGTCTTACTTTCGTATTTCACCAGTTTTAATTCTGAAGCATCACTTTCGTATTACATCATTACTTAAGCGTTACACTAGAATTACATTAAAAGTATTACTCTAAAATTACACTACTATTACTTCTAAGGTACTTCTAAAATGCATGAAGTTTGGCTGTATGAAGATGGCATCGGAAATATGTGCCCTCTTCGAAATCTATCCGAAAAACAGTCGAGCGTCCTCTTGTGACGTATTTCTTTCTATCACGGTAAGGTCCTTGTAAGTTCTTTGCACGAGTTGACAAGTGGGATTTATGATTTTCTTAAATGATATTGGCAACTTTTTAGGATAATTTCTTTTGAACATAAGTGCTTATTTCAATAATAATTCTACTACGACTACTACTTCTACTTCTACTACTACTACTTCTACTACTACTTCTACTTCTACTTCTACTACTACTAATAATAGTATTATACTTCTACTACTACTACTACTATTACTACTACTACTACTACTACAGTGTGAGTCAAAAAAAGTTTACACCTAACAAATTGCTAATTATTTTAAAAGTCATCTATGAACAGTAAATTATTGTACATCTTATGAAAGAGTGTTTTATCCCGAAACATTTAGTATCATTTTGTGTGGTATGTGTTCATGCTTGAATGAACAGGAGGCATTGTTTGCGAGAGTGCAAAAATCGACTTGCGCCAAAGTTGCTTATGTGATGTTTGAATAAAACAATTGGGGTTTGGGTATTACATCGGTCTTTGAAGATCCATATGACATCCCCAACGAAATAAATCATGCCACACATATCAAATATCGACGAACATTTGTGCGTGTGTGTGTGTGTGTGCTTTGCTTCCACACAAAGCATAAGCAATGCATTTCATTTGATACATTCAATTCATTCTCTCACTCCGCTAATCCCAACATAATACATGCTATAGGCATCACTTGGGCGCAAGTCGATTTTTGCACTCTCGCAAACAATGCTTCCTGTTCATCCAAGCAGAACACATACCACATAAAAATGATACCAAATGATTTGGGATAAAACACTCTTTCATAAGATGTAAAATAATTTACTGTTCATATATCATTTTTTAAATAACTTGCAATTTTCTAGGTGTAAACTTTTGACTCACACGGTATCTGCTACTACTAATACTACTACTACTGCTGCTGCTGCTACTACTACTACTACTACTACTACTACTACTACTACTACTACTTACTACTACTACTACAGTATATACTACTACTACTACTACTACTACTACTACTACTACTACTACTAATAATGGGTACGCAGGGGGGGGGGGGGAAACCCCCCTTTGGTATTTTTTATGTGTGTATTTTGCAGGAACCCCCCCCTTTGGTAATTATACTAATGGCTGACGTAAACAAAGGTGACCTTACCCCCCCCCCCCCAAAGGAGCAAAATGTCAAATTTTTAAATGTCGAGACCAAAAAAAAATAAAAAAATGTCCTCTTACACTTTGATATACTAGTAAAATACTAGTACAATTATTATTATTACTGATATTATTATCATTATTGTTATCATTATTGTTATTACCATCATTATTATTTATATTGTTAACATTTCATTAGGAATGGTACGGTTTACGTTATTACGTCAAAATGGACGAGCACGTGCAAAAAAATAAAGGCCGAATATTCTTGTACTTTTACACAATCTTAGGCTTCGTCATTGCTATCTGCCATTAAGCCATAACGCAGAAGTGCATATTCATATTATACACACATTCATTCCTTAACATGAAACAGCTATGATATGCATAGAGTAAAATAATAATTATATCACTGTGTAACCTTAAAAATAGCTTAGATGAAATTGGATTTAAAGAAATGTGCCTTCAAGTTTAGTCTCAAGAAATGACGTCAGTCATACGCACTCTAATGCAATAAATAAGACACCGATGTTTGAGTTTAGCTTTGCAATCGAATGATTTTGTTTTATATTCAGACAGCTTTCTTTTAAGCAATTTGTTTGAACTAAGATATAGGGTATATTTTATGGCATTATACATCAGAGCAATAAACTTGAATAAATACTGTATTTGTGTTTCATTTCCATAATCACACAAAACCGTTTTGTTCCCCATGACATCATTAATCACCGAGCACGTCACGTGACGTCATACATTTATTATCTGTTCAGGTTGGACACCTGCAATTTACGAGGACCATCATAAAGTAGATCATAGTCCATCTCTATCATTATACATCAGAGCAATGCAATTATTAAAGACTGTATTTGTGTTTCATTTTATAATTATAAAAAATCGGTTTGTTCCTCGTGACACCAATAATCACTGAACACGTCACCGTCGTCACGTGACGTCATACATTATTATCTGTTCAGGTTGTACACGTGCAATTTACGAGGACCATCATAAAGTAGATCAAAGTCCCCCCCCCCACACAAGAGCACGCACACACACACACACACACACACACACACACACACACACACACAAACCCGTTAATCTAGCCAAGGATTAACAAACAGCCGGCATTAGGTCATTAACACCTCTCTTAATCATCGACTCCGGAATTGGCGCAAGTCCAATATTTCCGTCTAAGTCGTTTTTGAAAAGGTTTTAATCAAGAAGCTATTTATGTCGATCGGAAGTGAATTTCGGAGTCTAGAGGAAATGGCTCCTGCGGAAATTATTATTGTCCACGAATTTGTGTCAATACACCTGTGTCATTAATAGTGCGATAACAGGTCAGGAAGTATATAATGTGGGTGTATTGCAGGTGTCGAGGTTCATTCACTTGACTCTTAATCCAAGGGTAGAGGGTTCGAATCCCAGCCCGGTACTAACATCCTTTGACAAGACATTGATCCACATTTGCCTCCCTCCACCCAGGTGTAAATGGGTAGGCCTACCTGGCAATTATTTGGGGTAATAATAATTTTAGTTTGATCAATCTGTGTAATAAGGAATAAATTAATAAATGATAGGACAACAACGTATCATATCAAGGAGTATTACTAGGCCTACATCGAAATGTTTGATCCAACATTCAGTCTTGGCTGCTTTCTAAAATAAGACGTACATTTTTGTTTTAGTAAGCACAACTCTTATTAGCAGACCAATGTATTAATGATGCTCTTCAACGCATATTACATTCTAAATATTGCACACATGATAATACTCGTGTGAATCAACTTTGCTCCCAATCCACGAGTTTTCACGAGTTTTTATATAAAGGTGACCTTTCTAGACAGGTTCAAAGCAGATTGCTTGGGCCGTTGTCATTAGACTTGCCGTATCGCCTGAGAGTTTAATTGCCACAATAGCAAACGACTATCAATATCAACAGACTAACCAAAGAACTATAATTAACTACATCATCAGAAATGGTCTGATGGTCCACATAAGGTGATAATTGATCTTATAGCCTCTTTGTTTCGACCACAAATTTGTTAAAGAAGAGATAAACCATGGACCTTCGATAAACCAAGAAATCACTGACAGTGTTTCGCAGGTGGCTTTAGAAACTGTCTATTTCGGGGGGGGGGGAGGGAGGAAACAGTTACCATGGTTACTGCGGTCACGTGGTCTTCCTTTACAAGTAGCCGCTTTCCTGTGCAACATTTGACCGTCTTTGGGAATCTCTCATTGTATTCCAACTTAGTTACGCCTAATGCAGCGAAGGTTCATTAGATAATTTCACATATTACTGTATTGAACAAAATCGCAAAGACTTTCAAATAATCATCCTAAAAAGAATTTCAATATTCAAACATAGTGAAAAGTTTGGATTAGATCAGAAATGCCATAGCTTAAAATTCTGTAACGCGTACTTCATCTATAATATTGTAATTCATTATTAATGTCTAAAGTAATATCTAACGTGTTGTAGAATGTTAGCTATTTGACCTTGACCTTGACCCTTGGCTCTCCATGATAAATAAGTGCACGTCATGTATAACTCCGTCCACCTGTGAAACTCTGAACTCTTGAAGTTCAAAGTTCATTGTCGGGTTCATTGTCAGGTTCATTGTCAATGAGAGCTTCCCCAGGGGAATCGGAACAGTTTACTTTCTTCAAAGTACGAGTTCTTGTAGGGGTTCACCACACGGGTTTCTGCCCGGAGCCAATAATTGCTTTGTCAGTCAAGTTAGCAGAGGCTCTCTGTCAACAACCAAGTTAAATCTATCACCATTTTATATACCTATAGGCAGAAATCAGCGACCCTATATCTCTTTGTTCCTTCTTTCCTCTTTCTATCCTTTGTCGTTGTGCTCCTTTGTATCTGTCTCTCTCTCTCTCTGTCTCTCGCTCTCTCCGCTTTAGCTTTAATCTGGCTGTCCGATCGTCATTAGTAGACCCTTTAAATATCGTTATTAAGGGGGGGGGGGGTGTTATCTGTCTTTCCGTTTATGGCTAAAGAGATGTTGTCATAGTAATTTTAATGAGAAACGCGTTCTTTTGTTGACTTTTTTTTGGGGGGGGGGGGGGTTAAAATAGATGATTTTTATGTGTGAAAGCTACAACTGTACATAGATTTACATTTATTTTCATTTCACCCTGATAGTCACAAGCCAAACTTGTTGATATATACAGTCGATAAAGTGTCCCTGTATTCCACATTGCATTACCCATTCAAACTGAACTAAATTATTTTAAAGAGTTCTCCTTCATTAGAATCTTGTATTCTTACTTATACAATTGATACGTATGATCAATACAGTCACGTGCGTTTTACAAAAAATCTTTGTATCATAATTATGTCCAAGAAAATGACCCTCCTGCGACAAAACTTGATCTCTTCTTATCCACGCAGTCGCTTTTAGTTTTTGTATACGTTAGTGTATAATTAATTGCATGTGTGTATTTTAAGTTATATAAACACACGTGCAAAGTTCTTGAATATTTTCACAAATATATTGAAACAAAAATGCACTGTATGTTGAAAGAAGAGTCATTTCCTTCACAAATCTGTTGATAATCTGAGCCATATATTAATAATGGTGTGAATTGTGAAACACATTCTAAGTTTGCTTTTCAAGATAATATAGCGGTTATGTGAGTCAAGCAGCTATCTGCAACCGAATCGAATCTGTACCCTCCCCTCCCCACCTCTTTCCCTCCCCCTTCCCTTTGGTTTCAATCCTTCCCCTTCCTCCCCCTCTCCCCTTTCCACTCCTCAGGCAATGTTCTCAGTCCAAACCTTGTCTTATCTTAACCAATTCTCAATTTCTCCCTCCCTATTTTTAGCTGAGCCGCGCGCGCAGAGCCCGAGGTGCGATGAATCGGTAGTTTTTGATCCAGCGAAACGATTACAACTTAAAGAGGTATTTCCTGATGTTAGCCAACTCCAAGCAAGCAGCCTTCTCCCCAGTGACATGTCCCTTAAGACTCTTATGAGATCAATGATAACAACATTCATAGTTTTCTGTCGTCTTCGGGAAACTATGCCTACATACCCCATTGCATACGCGTATAGATATGATGACAAGTTTGCATAAAGCGAGGGTATAGTAGGACTTCATTCATCAGAAATTTCCATGCGTTATGGGAACAGAAGAAGTCAATTACTTCTCTCAGTGTACATTAAATAAAATGCTATTGTTGTTGGTTTGTTTGTTTGCTTGTTGGTTTGTATGTTTTTGTTTATGTTGGTTTGTTTTTTCTATCTTTTCTTTTAGTTCGTTATCAAAGTTCAATGATCTGAATTTATTTGTAATACACTAACTACACAATAACGACAGTCATTACCTTGGCTCAATGTATTACTAAATACAGAAGATTGTTGTAGATGGTTCTTTTTTTGGTCCAAAGATTAATTGACAACTTAAGGAGGATAAAGTCACCCATTCATGGTCAGAATGACTTTGTGTTTGCCCTCGCACTAGCATTATTGAAAGCGAAGCCCGCCGCTTCCTGACTTTGCATGTTTAAAATCTTTTGATATCAAGTTCATGAAAATAGGATAAAGAGTTCAAAGTTTTATGATCTGCTGTGACCTCAAGTTAGGCGGGAAAATGTGTTGTTTGTTTGTGTACAAAACAGATGGAAAACTGTATTTCCTTATTTACTATGTACAGTAGCTGTAATCTCTTGATAAAGCTTGAACTATCTTCCGTGTTAGACTAAATGATTTATACAAAACCCTCAAAGAGTTATTACAACAAATATTCGACTTATATAGCGCATCATAATTAATGTCTGCTTCATCTCTATGCGCTTTAAATAATGAAAATCCAGTAGTACATCGTACACAATAAAATTACACATCTTTAAAGTTAATTACAATACATTTCATTGCCTGATATTAGATTACACTACATTACATTACTCTACATTGCATGGTATTACCTATAGCATTGCATTATAACTGAATAAAAAATATAGCCAAAAGAAAAATAGAAATAATTACAAATGATAATGACATGAGTGTTGGAAACCCAAGAACAACACCAGAAACAGACAAATAAAGAAACTTACCAAACAATGAATAGACAATAAATTAATAATACAGAAAAACAACATATTTGTATATGGAATATGAATTCTTATTTGTCAAAAGAAATGTACACGTTTACGCCTTTCATGTGAACGCGGAATTATATTACTGAAAAGGAAGTTAACAGTGATTAAAATGAAGATAAGTTTTTGAAACTATTCTAGCGAATATCGAGGTCTGTGCGTGTCTTCTTGATCGAGCAAGTGGGTCCGGGCACGTGAACAGTAGCTCCATCAAAGAAAAACCCAGTAAAAAAAGGTTAAAAAACAAGGAATATGAAACCAAAATGTTCAAACTTTAGCCATTTATGCTTATATGTTTTTCAAGGTCATGGATTTATAATTGAGCTAAAGAGAAGTATCTATAAAAAAAAATAGAAAGGAAGAGAGACAAAACTTGTGCACCATCTCCAACCCTGAGCCGTTATTATAAAAGAATTGTTATAATGAATACATATCAACATATACGGCATATTCATTTACAATTTGTGACTTCTACCATCCTACCATGTCCCATATTATCTTCATTCCTTCGTTAGTTCGTTCGTAACTAAATCCTTCATACCCATATCAAAGCTTGTAATTTGTTAAGTATGTGGCAAATTGATTTGTCCCGACTTATGTTTCTTCAGAATTTGACTTCTAAATGAAGTCAACAAAGGCCCTAATTCAACCAGGCCACCTTTGATTCGTGAGTTACGAAAAGCAATTTAAAAGGGGTACGAATAGTTTAGTTGCACATTAAAACATGACGAATGGTCATTCTTACATGAATAGAAAAGCTCAAGCAGATTACATTGTATTTGCATTACAGAAACATATACTAATGAATAATATGATACAATACTGTGATATTTGCATGATATAAATAATTATTTTGGTTAAATATTGTTGTGTTTGTTAAAGTTTTCTCCTGTTTATACAGGGGACAATATAAGGCAAGTAATTTGAAAGGATATCTGTTTCACAGCTGGAATTTGCCTTTCAAGTTTTGATGTCCATTTTATATTATTCCGCATTTTTCCAATTTTGCTGTATTCTTGTTTAGCGACCCTATAAAATGTCATCTTTAATTCTTGATTTACGCTTTATAATTTCCTTCTCTTAAAAAAAAAGATTTCCAAAGGTATAACAAAGAGAATATTATCAGTAAATATTTTATCTCTTTCATCAAGTGAGGGGGGGGGGGGGGGGTGAACATAATAATAAACTGAAAAGGCAGACAGCAAAAGAAAAAGAAACAAGACAGTATCTCGTACTAAAGCATGTTGTAGTTGATAAGACAGTACAAGAATATGCACATGTCTGGTTTATATTTGCGAAAGTCTCATAACCCATAATCACTCATATTATCACGTGTGTTAGGGATGTGCGTCAACGTGCACCGTCCTGATAATACACCGCTTCCCGTTACTGGCGTATCTCCAAGGGTAAGGGGTTGCCCCCTCCCCCCTCCTTGCTTCCTTAATCTTGCATTGAGCGCTGTCTTCCAATTTTTATCCGAGACTGAAAAGTATCATTTTTCAGAGTGAATTGCACGTTTCGACCGTGCTGTCATGAGTCTTACTGGTCTTGAGAACAGGTAGGCATATTATAACTATTGCCCCCTCCCCTTCCTCCCCCTTCTCTCCGTGATGCCTTGTTTTACCCAGTGTGCCATTACATATGTATTGTGTGTTGGAGGAAAAGACGTACACGACTCGAGGGCTTGTAAGTTGTATGAAGGATATACAATAGAGAGTTTGTCCTGATATGAGCCAAAGCCGACGTTGGAATGATTACGTCACGTCAAAGATTTATTAATTTGACAGTTTTGACTTATGCCGACTTGCTAATAATAGTCACATTTGTATAGCGCTCAATATTACGTTTCTAAGCGCATTACATTGTATGTATTACCCTGTCCCCAGCCATCTGATTCAATTGCTTATCCGCACATGACAGTGCACATGCTCCGCTCACTGGGGAGTTTCTGGCCAGGCGCCATTTTACAAGTGCAAACATTAACGTTCGCATCATACCGTGTACCCATTTAAAACCTGGGTGGAGAGTGGCACATATAGATTCATGCCTTGCCAAAGGGCATTAGTGCCGCGAACCATGTGATCCACAGTCCGTCGACATATCCACTAGACCATGACATCTCTGACTTATTAATCAAATGAGTAAAACATTCATGATGATGGTAATAATAATGATGATGATGATGATGATGATGATGATGATGATGATGATGATAATTATAATAATGATTATAATAATAATTATAATACTTTTAATAAGATGAAAAAGGATGAAAATGATGATTATGAAAAACATGATGATGATTATGATAATAATAATATTAACAATAACAATAATAATGATAACAATAAAATAGTGAAATAAAAGTAATCATAATAATAATATTGTAATATTGATAACAATGTTAACGAAAATAATTTTAACAGTATTGTTATCTAGTAAATTGAATTAAATATCGAAATGTAAAGACATCTCATTCACACTTTTGTACTTTTGATGTTCGATTTAAACTAACAGAATTAATTAAATTTTGACAGTTTTTGTTGTCTGACCCTAGTAAAAGAGCATGTATGTAAACACAGTCTTATTTCGTTCTTTTGACAAACACACTTATAAAGGTGTGTTTTTCTTTGCGAGTATACATGTATATCATCTGACATCTAGCAAAAAGTCACGCGATAATGATATTGGAAATCATCAATAAATCTATACAATTTAATGAAAATGTAGAGTAGTTGTCGAGGTTAATTTATCAAAATGCAATTTATCTTCTAGGCTCATACAAGGCTGTTTCCACAAATAATTCACAGAAGGGGTTGAATATTTTTAGATAAAAAGATATAAACCTTGCGCTATTTAAGGAAACCTCACCAAAAGAAATAACTTTAATTATTTTGATAGATTTATTATATTCCTATCCATTAAGATTCCCCGACAAAGTATATGACAGAGGCATAAAGCAAGAATAATGTACATTTTTTCAGCATGACATAGGCATCGCCATTTTCTTGATAAGGTGACGTACTATGTGAAGTCGTTTATCAAGTAAACATATTCAAATGTATGGATGCTTTCTTCACCTGCTATTAGCCTTTGTACTGAAATTGCCATAACGCAATTTGCGTAAATATGTTGGTGGTGTAGGTATCTCATAAATGGAATAGATCTGTCAACTGTTATATTTTAGTATTTTTAAATGAATAAGTTACAATTTATTGTGCCCTGTTAAATATTTTTCGCCAGTTATAATTTCTATCTTCTCAGCTATGATTTTCCCTCATTGGAAAACAAAGGTTTTGTTATTGATTTAAAAGATCTCTCTAACTAAAGGTTGGTGCATGATACATGTACAACATAACCTGGTACGTCACATTTTGAAGAAAGTGGCTGCGCCCATGTCATGCTAAAAGGCATTACATCACGCCAAGAATATCTTCATTTATATGTCTAATGTCTTGTACATTTTCGTAAGGAATATTTTACATCAAAGGGCAGGGATACATCTAATTTTCAGAAAACCTACACTTATTCTTTGGGGTGAGGTTTCCTTTTTCTACATTTGCCACTCTCCACCCAGGTGTTAAAATGGGTACCCGGTAGGATGCGAAAGCTAATGTGGTTTGATTAGCAAGTGGCGCTTGTAAAATGGCGACCGGCTGGAATGCTCCCCAGGGAGTGGAGAATGTGCATACCTTGTGTGCGGGTAAGCCTGAATCCGATGACCGGGGTAATAATATGTTGTAAAGCGCTGTGATACACATGTATGTCTGTAAGAGCGCTATATAAATGCCAATATTATTATTATTTAAGTTGACGATCTACGTTAACATGCACACTAAGTCGCCGGACTGTCGATCACAAGGTCCGCGGTTCGAGACCCGCTGCGGCACTAATGTCCTTTGGCAAGACATTGATCTGCATTTGCTACACTCAACCCAGGTGATGTAAATGGGTTCTACCTGGCAAGAATTAATTCTTTGAAATGCTAGAGCGCCGTAATGGCAGCACAGCTAAAGCCGGGATAATAATCTCCAAGCTTGGAAGCGCTTAGTGATTGCAATAAGCTCTATATAAAAACTGAGTATTATTATTATTTTCATTACCTAATTAACAAACTTTCTAGGTAGTTTCTTTCAAAATTCAGTTGAAATTCAAAAATACTCAAAGTAACCTTTAAAAATCTATTTTCCCCATTCTTGAGAGGAAAATCAATTCGATTTGGAATGCACTCTATAGATAAGAACAATGTCGCTCGCTGCCAATGTACATATTCATCTAATTACTAGTTTCATAACGACGGGAAAACTACTCTCAACTCGAATTGAAGTCATTCAATACAATCATGCTCCTAAGTGACTTTATCTTCGATTACCGAGCTAAATTGAATTGCCAGTAGATAAAGAGCAAATATAGGAATTCTCAACTTTCAGTTTCGTCGAGGTTTGCGTCACAAGTAGCCTATTCCAGTTTGCACCATAAATTCCCTATGTACATTTCTGCTTGTCTTTTGATTTAGTTTCGAATTGTATGTTTGAAATCGTTTGGTTACAATGATAAGTAGGTTAAAGAGTATCGGATACTTTGTATCTTAATTTGTATTTACTTACTGACGAAATTATCGGGGAGGTGCCCCCGCCCCCCCCCCCCCCCTTTCGGTAATCGACGACCAGGGTACAACACTTATTGTATTGTTGGTGAGAGGACATGTGTCCAGTAAACGCGATTTTATTAATCGTATCATTATACTCACAGTCGTATCTCTCTCTCTCTATCTTTCTCACAATCTCTCTATATATATTTATCTCTCTCTTTCTCTCTCTTTGAAGGCCATGGAAAATATTCCGCCCCATCCATGTCAAGGGATGATTCCGCCCTTATTTTCATTAGCCATTATCTCTGATGTGGTATCTATACTTTTTTATTTGCTGTGGCAAGAGTAGTTTTATAAATTATATTTATCGTCATAACCGTGTTCATGGTAGACCGTAGTCATCTTTTCCTCCACAATTAACATTTTCTTTCTATCTCTTACAACAAAATCGACTAAAAAGACGAGGCCATTTATTTTTGTGTACTTTTTCTTACATAACATAATTTATACCAAACTGCAACTTTATTACAACAAAGCATTTTTATCATTTGATAAACTAACATAAATACAATATAATTAATTGTTCATAATTCAACAATGTATAGGACTAAACTAAAGTATATCAAGTCACATAATGGGAAGATATTACCGCACTACACAGTTATTTCATCTCCCAAACTAGTACGAGCATTGCTTTTTTTCTTCAGAAAAAAAAACAAAAAATGAGTTTCATATTTCTCAACATATTGTTATACAGAATTGAAATTATGAGTTCTTTTTCTTTTATTAAAACACGATCTATCCCAAAACCCTCTCCCTTCCTTTTCTCCTCTCTTACTCATTGGACTTAATGCAGGCCTTGTTCGATTAATTTGAACGCAAATATGTTTTGATACACCTTTCCCCTGGTGTTCTAGCTAATTAAGATACCGGCTTTTTTTTTCTCACGAAACAACAATCATGACAATGACCGATGATCGAAGTGACGAATCAGTAAGCAGGACCATTCAACAACTTCCGTACGCATGCGCCTTCTTTGTCTTGTCGGTCCTTGCGTGGGAGGGGCGGGGCTTGAACCATGACAAAGACAATCACACGTTTGCGTTCCCTGTCAAAACTACTCTTGTTTGCCAGCGTCAACGGGCGCACGTGGGACTATGAACAGTAACGCAGGTATTAATACGAGCACAGTCGCGAGACACAGGGATCAATATTCGAAAAGTAAACAACGATTAGCGGTATAAAAGCGCCAGATGGATACGGATGTAGTCTTATTAGTACGACTTCCTCAGCTAAAGGAAACTCGAGTTCAGAAATAGCTCGGGGTGCCAGCATCGTGAACAGACACCGAGTCCTATTCGCTGTATCGTCTGCTAGCGGATGAGTTGAACATCTTGCCGCTTCTTTTCAGTGCCATAGTGGTGATATTTTTTAAATTTCTCTTCTCTATTCTTCGAAAAAGAACTTGAACACAACCATGGAGGGAGTTACTATGGAAAATCTTCTGGATATCTGTCTGTGTACCAGCTTGGCGATCAATTTTTCCGTGTTTTGCTACTTTTTCATCTTTGCTCTTGCGGATTTATTCGTGAAAACCTGCCACTCGTCCACCTCCCGTATGCAGTTGGCGCATAAACACTGCGCAGAGTTCATGAGGAATTTGTAAGTTCATGCAGCAGAATTAATCTTTTACATAATTTCAGACAAGATAACGGGGTCCTTGTGTTTTAAGACGGAACACCATCTGGTATAACCTTCTACCTAAGTAAATAATGGTACTTAAATACGAGCAGCTGTGTAAATAATTTTTTGGTGTCGTGTCACATCAATATTTACCACCGTTAACGATTGCCATATACTGTATACTGTTAAGACTGTAATTCCCAAAAGATCATTTTCTACTAATATCTCATTTAATTGCTTGTCTATCAATTCATTAATTCACTTGTTTAGTGTTTGTCTTGTCTTATCGATGTAGAGTTATCACTCCCTTAATTAAGATTAACAGAAAAATTCGTCTATGATATAGAGTCACTGTTTTGATTCTACGTAGCTCGGTGGTATAGGTTTAACCCCTTTGATATAAATGGATTTACTAACAGTGATACTTGTAGTAATGAATTTGGATGCATTTGCTATTTTAATATCAAGACATGTAGTAAAGCCACATATCTACATGTATATCCCGTACTCTCTCGTTTCTCGCGGTTATTCAGGTCAAATTCCATGTATAACCATATAGATCGTTTTTGTAATGAATATATAAATACATGTACATGTAAAACGTCGGCAATTTTCAAAGTGCGCTGTGAGGAAAAAGTTCATTAAACTGCTCATTTTTTTCTTTTTCTAGTTTTTCTTCCATCTCTTCTTAAACAAAAGTCGAGTTTTTATCTTTTCCTGTCTAGCCGTAGGCCTATATCTTGCATCTTGCGTTTTGAACGGTATACTAGTAAGCAATGTCTAGAAAATAGCCATACAATATGTATGGCTATTTGTTTTGGCATTGATCATATCCCTACATATATACTGTTGGTAATTTTCAAAGTGCGCAATGAGGAGGAGGTTCATTAAACTGTTCAGAATAATTTCTTATTTCTTCTCTTTCTTCCACCTCTTCTTACACAATAGCCTCATTTTGATCTTTTCCTGTCTAGCCATTTATCTTGTACCTTGGGTTTTGAACGGTATAAGCATTGACTAGAAAAAAATAGCCGTACAATATGTATGGCTAATTTTTGTTGTTGCAATGATCATATCATATACCGTTGGTAATTTTTTTAAAGTGCGCGATGAGGAGTAGGTTCATTAAACTGTCAATTTGTTTTTCTTCTCATTTCTTCTCTTTCTTCCCAATTTTGATCTTTTCCTGTCTAGTCACTTATTTTTTACCTTGGGTTTTAAACGGTATATTAAAGCATTGTCTAGAAATTTAGCCACAAACTACATACACAACAAACATCACAAGCTATCCCTTTCAAGTGGCGGATCCAGGGTTTCTTAAAACGTGGGGGTCTTAATCCCCCCCACACAAAACAAATCATTGACAAGCGAACAGAAAGGGGGATTCAAACCCGCTTAAACCCTCTGAACCAGTCCCTGCTGTATACATTCTGTACGGTTTTGATATTGAACGTTACACGTTTCTACAATGATTTGATTGCAACATGGAACTTATTTACTGCTAATTTGTGTTTAAATCTTTTAATCTGTCTACCAGACACCGCAGTGAATTTTGAAACGGAAGCCGTTTCTTGATCTAAAAGTGTCTGCGAGAAATCATATGGATTGATATTGAGAGACAACATGCGGTTCTTATTATTCAATCACTCATCCGGTTATTATCATTAATTTTATTACTATAGTCACACGAGAATATGGTGCATAACCAAGAGATATATCTGATGGAAAAATGTGTGTTTAATTAATTTAAGCAATTAATAATTCATAAAAAGTTGTAGTTGTAACAAATATAGATTTATTTGATTAAGTTATAATGAGCTGTAGAAAATGTGTATTTTATTACGGTTAGACTTCCAACCAAACGAAGTGTCTTTTTTAAAATTGTAGTACAAAAGCTGAACTTTTCCCCCTCTTTAAATCTATATTGCCGTTTTTTTTCTTCTTTGAATCTTTATTTTTGTCTGTGTTCTTTATACAGGGTATTCTCTTTAGAACATAAATAAGTGCTTTAATAGAAAAGAGCTCTGTTTCGCATAGTACAATTGAAATACAATGTAAAGCAATAAACAAAATAAAGATATAGTAAAATATTACAATACTTAATAGAGGCAAGGCAATGACAAAAAAATATAGTTTGATAGAGGAAAAAAATACGATTCAGCTGAAATTTACCTCATCAATACATATAAAAAAGCACCTCTTTTAATATAAAGCTTTCGAAATTAACATGAAAGTTAAGAAAAACAGTTTCTTTTTTTTACAATGTAACTTTTTAGCAATTCGTCATAAAGTAAATATTTTTTTATTAAATGGCAAAATTAATTTTGAAGAAAAAAAATCTGCGGTAGTTTAGTTGATGGTGACAGCAGACGACGGATCAAGAAATTAAAATCCTAGCTGCAAAACTATGATCCCTTGGCATTACATTTATCTAATCTTGCCACTATTTCCCAAATGGGTATCTAGAAAAAATATTGTTTTCATTTTTTTCTCAACCTTATATGGCAGCTTGGTTCGATCTAGAATGATGATACCTTACTAATAGGTGCCTTGAGCATCATTTACTCGTAGTGTGGATGTATAAAGCATCATAAATAGTGTTACTTGATTTTGATTTAATTTGTTTAGTTTAGTTCTACATCATCTTTTCAAAAACATATATTTATGCGCATTAATGTGACATCAATATATATTTTTTTAAACAGAATGTATAACAACGGTACTAATAAATGAAGAAATTTATTTACACGCTTAATGCATACTCAACATGATTTACATTAAGTAGATAAGGGGGAGGCTTATATCATTAATGTTAATATCACCACTATCTAGCTTAGAGAAACTACTTTCGGATAATATTTAAACAACCCCTAAAAGGCATTAATGTTAATATCACCACTATCTAGCTTAGAGAAACTACTTTCGGATAATATTTAAACAATCCTTAAAAGGCATTTCAACCAATGAACAGCCGGCTTATCTAATGGATTAAAAGAATCCCTGACTTGATCATTACTAAAATATTTCATAAGTCGCGTTGCCAATTTGATGATGTTAAGAATCAATGATCAATCTTTCTTCAGGTGGAATTTGTTATGATCTGATTCAACGGAAACATCTGTTACCTGTGCTTTTCTACTTCTCTTGTTTGCCGATGTCATCCTAGCTCACAGGGGATTTTGTTTTTAATTCCGCGTGGTTCTGTTTTGCGAAATGGGAAGCTTAACATTAATGTTTTCAAAATGCTTGCTGATTTGCTGTTCATGCTCGGGAGACTAAGCAGTTCCCTTCTCGCGTAATACAAAAATATGCGTGACAATATGGCGATGATATGAGGGTCGTCTCCAATCGTCTGTGGGCATTTTCCTGCCAAGGTGGGCAATGTCTTGTCCACATAAGGAGGCGCAAAATGCAGGATTTCGGTTTATAAACAACATCGACACAATTTCTAACCAACTTTACCTAAATATGCTAGGAAACTGATTTGTAAAAGGTGACACATTTAAACAAAATAATGTAAGAAGAAATGATATAATAATCCGCTTTTATTTAGCGCTCTATATGGCCTCTACACGTTACGTACATATCTTTTTGGGCGGAAGTCTCTCGAATTCATGCACTTTAATATTATATAATCTAGTAGTGATAATGATAATAAAATCTTTTGCCATAAAGTTATTGATATAGATACCTGTACAATCATTTTTAAGAATAATCGGGCAAATTGCTGGCATTATTTGTACTCATTGTTCATATTTGTCTGAATGAGAATCCATGAAAATAATGTTTTTATTTTGTTATTATGAGAAATATCGTTCACACAATCGTGATGTTAGCATTTACCCCTTGCATTACAGTGACTGTATGGCTAAATATACGTTTTAAAGAAAACGTATGCCTAGTCGTTGTAAAAACTGATCAATAATCGTATTTATCAGGAAAGATTTATAGTAAATTAAGGTTTAACACATTTCGTCAATTCATCGAAGAGACAGACTTCGGATTTTGTTTATCACATTTTATTTAAGGAAGCAGGATTGATGTCAGTCTAGCGCTATTAAAGCGAGGTCATATAAGCCATCACCCACGCGTCTATTACGCCAGTCTCTTTTCCTGTCATTCCACCCTATACATGATATTAAAAGGCATGACAAAGACCTATCCACGACGACCAGACACTCAATGATCATATAGCTTTAAAAAATTGTCGCGTAATTTTACATTTCAATATAGTCAAAACCCCAAACTGAGTTTAAAAAAAAAACAAGGACAAGATTACCAAGGAGAGCATATACTTTATGTTATTTCATTCTTAACAACAATAATATCAGGTGTAACAGGAGCATTATTCATTAATACAAAATGGGTGTAACAACGGACAATGACCCGCTAAACACGACGGGAAACTCTACCAACAAACAAACGAACAAACAGAAAGTCATACCCAAATTCACCATGTTCCTGGCTTACATGTAACTTTGGTCAGAAACCGTTTAATTAAGCCTAGTACGTTAGTTATGTGTATAACATCTCATGACTGAGCTAGGCATTATAATCAACAACTTCCCTTTCCCTTGAACCGTGAATTAGTACACTTGTTATAGAGGGTATAGAAATAGGAATCTTAGTTAATTATGTCACACTATTTAAAACAAATACTGTTATACAACAAAAGAAGGGGGAGCAGTAATCCCGTCATAACAAATGATTCATAGCATTTCGCCTCTTTAAACTTTAAAGGGAAATTTTGTATAGGTTACCAAAAAGTCATTTGGCGGACGGAATCTGAATGTCAAAGAGAATCTTACATTTCTAAAAAAAAAAGTTCATATTTTGCCCTTTCATATGACACCTCAATCAGGAAAAATGAGCTAAGAATAACAAAGTTCTGCCAGTGATAACGAATTCGTTTACCAAAAATATGGAAATGCAAGCATTAATTTAAACAAACAGAACTTTGTTATTCCTAGCTCATTTTTCCTGATTGAGGTGTCATATCAAACTAGTGGAGATAGGCTTTAAACAAAAAAAAAGTTAACAGCCCTGAAACCTTAAGAAAAAAATCAGAAAAAGAAATGACTTAAATTTTTAAAATTGGATAATGGGTAATAAAAAGAGTCGATTTTCTTTAAATCGAGATCACTGGAGACTCTTGAATTAATAGATCGTGATGTTTGGGTCTTAAATGGGAAAGTCCCTTGTTTGTTGCGTTTCACTTTTTCCTCCAAAATGTCAGGCTATAGGTCAGGGCTTCTCAAAGTCCGGACCGCGGTGCATGCGAACCCGGACCGACTGGGACAAAGTCTCCAATTGCCCTATTTTAAGGAAAATTACGAATGTTGATAGTGTCAAGGATTTTTAAAGAAAAATTGTAAAATCAAATGAATTTAAAAAATCCTGAAAAGTGAACATTTTCCACAATTTTATCATTTTGTTTGTTTAGCTCTAGAAACAGTGACGGTTCCAGATGATAGCCGAATCAGCCGCGGTCCCTTTTTATAGCGGCCTAAACAAATTAAGAAAGTGTGAGTTTTATGTAGTTAAAGCTTCTAACAACCACTCCCATGGACCTTTTATTATAATTATACACAATTTCTTGCCGTCTGCTGCCTCGAGATCACTGGAGCAAAGAAATGTAACAATGTATAGGATTAACCCTTTTTATGCAGATGGGTTCTTCTGCCAATACCATTCTTTACCAGAAGAGCGTTTCGAAGTCGCTGATGTGGGCATAATCCCATTGAATGTTGTGTTCAGTATTGAGGGCGTATTCTGCTACCTGCTGCCCAATCTGAGGGCTTTGTTGTGCTCTTTAAAAAGAGCATACAATATGGGCAGTGCGATTTAGAAATCTAAAATGAAATGAAAGGGCTATTTGACTTTCAAGTGCGATAAAAACTCTAATCCATCCCTGGTAATTTAAATTGCACTACCCCTTTTATGTGCTCCTTTCAAAGAGCACAACAAGCCCGTAGATATACACATTCCATCTCAGTATACAAGTGTTATCACTGCAAAATTTAGGGGTAGATTATCTAAGTCTGAAACCAAATTGAGTAGTGCTTCAGTCGTGCCCGGCTTTCCAGCAATCATATTATACATTGAAGTATACGATCGACCATAGGAATTTTCAGGCGAATAGCATTCCATGTTTAGGACCGTACAGATTTTATAGAAATCACGTCTGGACCGTCAAAGACAAAGTTAGAGAACCCCTGCTATAGGTGATTAGCGGGATAATAATGACGAAGAGCCATGCGCGTCACAGCGAGACATTGTGTATATGAGCGCTAAAAGAAGCAATTAGAATACATTATAGATAACAAATCTCTACATGTCCTAACTCAATTTCCTTTTCTTTTCTTTTTTCTTTTTTTTTTCTTTTAATTTTCCTTCATGATAATCGCTAGTGTCACACTTAAACTGTCATAAAACTTCAGATACTATATTGCAAGTAAAAGTTTTCATGAAAATAGAAAACTATTTTATTCATGATTGTGAAATGATTGCCAAAATCGAGCTGCCTTCTACGGCCCTATCTATATCCATCGATATATTTATTGATCATGTTTCTATGGACATAGCGAAGTTGTTATTACAAAATAACAGAAACGTGTTATAAAAAGGCAAAATATTAACATTTGATGAATAAATATAGCAAATGTGTGTTTCTGTTTTGAATAACAATTCAGAAACCTGGCAGTTTTATAGCAGCCCAAATGTCGTCTTGGCATTAATTTTCATATTTTAATGCTTATGTGGATGTTGTCGGAGTAAAGCTAACTGACCAGATCATTTTAATTACCCGATGAAAATCTAAACATTTTCCTTTACAATGTTTGCTGCATTTCTTGTATATATCTTTCTAAAAAATAGGAAGTGTATTGATTATAAGAGCGAGCTCACATGTACTGTTTACCAACGCCGTCGTTTTTGTTTAAGTCCCCCAAATATATTACTTTGGTCATATTATTATTTTCTCAAAACTAAAACCAGAAACATACTTCTCTTGGCGAATGGCGAATAATAAATTCTGCTATGTACAGTAAAAGTTCTAGAAGGGGTTATCTCAATTCAAAAGCACACAAATTCTCCCCCTAATCTTTTTTCTTCTAGAACCATGGCTTGCCGTTTCTAATTTTATTCTCGATTCAAATTGTTCTTCAATGTCTTTTATGTTGTTGATCGCTTGGGAATAGAAGTCATTTGCGCTTTAGAAAAATGAATATTGAATTAAATTGAATGTTAATTTCGGTAAAGACATACTTTAACATTTCAAAATGAATTAATACCACTACTGTATCCACTCAATCAACCCATACCTCTTAATAAACTACATTTAGCGTTTGAACCAGTGGCATTCTACATCCGTTATAATTCCACGACATTCAGAAAAAAAGGAGAAATATTCAATTGTGATTATTTTCCTCATCAATGTTACTTCTTTAACAGAATCTATCCAAAACTCTGAAAACCAAATCTTTTCAAAACAAAAGAAACTATAAATAAATAACTTAAAGGTAATACAAAGTATTGGTATGGGGTCATGAATTTGGTTCAAATGAACATATTGGACGCATATGCGGTCCGAAAATATTCAGTGATCGTTCTCGCGGTTGAAATCGAGTCTAAAGTTATGAAATTGTAAATAATAAACTCGTTTTGATGTATAGCTCCCTCTCAAGGTCAAGATATTAATTAAGCTATAAAACAATGTTTCTTGACTAAAATCGACCAATTAGATATTCCCGTTTGGGAATTATATATCGCAACTACATATGCTGAGAATTTCATGGTCGCAGCTACCATTGTATGGCGGTAGGCGCTATTTGAAATTTATCAAAATTTACCGGGAGCACCGGTAAATTTTTATATTCAATTTTTCTCGAAAGCAGAAGTGTTTTAGGGGCTAAATTTTCTAGTGGTTATAATACGTCCATAGGGGCATCTAAATTTATCAAAATTGTAAAGAATCACTATCCGCCAAATTTTCAAAATTTCCCGAAACTTTGTATTACCTTTAACTCGGACCGGACACTACTCTCCGTATTGATCACGAAGATGGCTCATAGTTCTTGGCAAAGATCACATTCGGTTGACCGTGGGGTAATACTTTCTGATAATTAAGACTCGGCGAAGGACATGACGGGGGAAAAAGATTTAAATTGCCAGCTCCTTGGCGACTACTGTAAAAATCAATATACATTTTATTCTCTGAATGTACAGTAATCGAAATACACTCTTAGTTTTTCGTTTTGGAGTAGAATTCCACTCTAAAAACTGTGAAATACACTCTGAAAGAGTCATTCTTACCACTACGTTGGAGTGGCTTCAACTCCAAAATGTTGCGATCGCAGTCTAACATGACTAAAGTGAAGAGAAAAAGAGCGGATTTTCAATTTTACATTGGAAGAGTGTACTTAGAAAAGGAAACATGTTTAGATATTCATCTTGTTTGATTTAGATGATAAGATTTCCTTTTAAAAATGATAACATGATAATGACTAATAACTGAATGACACATGGGTGGGCTTAAAAATGGATGGATAGTGCCTTACTCAGCTGTGTTAAATCACATCTGGTCTACCGAGAGGCCTAATTGATGAATAGTTTTTAAGTATACAAACATACAAATAAGCATACACCAAACAACATAAAAAACAACTTAAACTACTAGAATACGAAAAACACTCCATGTATTGCTAAAGATACAAGGTCATATGAGCGTGATGAGGATTAATGTCTTGCAAGAGCGTATCGACTTGGTTTCGAACCCAGGACCTCGGGGTCTTTTTTTACGAGACCCACCGCTCGATCTACAACCCCCTACCAAATGAGCTATCAGTCTTATCAGTCATATTCATAATCCAAAATATCAGGACTCTGAGAAGTCATGTTTCGTTCCCTTAAGCATTGTTAAACATCGAATTAACACCGAACCTTAAGACTGCACAAAGCTCTCTGGCTTGCAGCTATGACTTTCATAACGAGGTAAATGAGGCAGGACGGGAGCACTAATCCGGGCCATACACTTGTGGTTTGCGATGCTGACGTGGGGATTTCCACTTCGACAGGATGCTAATTTTTATTTCTCCTTCTCTTTCCCCCTCATGACAGATGATATAATTCTTTGAGGTTTCTCAGGCTTCGAGCGGTTTTTGGATCAGTGTCACTAAGAGCCCCCCCCCCCCAACCATCGATCCCCGCCCCTTTATTTCATTACTTATACCCTAGCCAATGATCTTCTGCCTGCGTGCGAGCGTCGGCCTCGGCTCGAAACTACCTGTTCGAACTCGCTAAAAGCTTTAAAAAAAGTTCACTTTTTAATTGTCCCTAGAGTTTTACTTGTTGAGGTGCAATCCTAAACCATAAAGGATGCCTGGTAAAAATTTACACTCCTCTGAGGGGCAATATAGTCCCATCCAGACATTATCTTCAACCTTTCCGAGGTTCAAAGGTTCAAAGTGATAGTTCGATAGCTAGCGCACCTAAAATTGTACTACATGACTTTTTTGGCATTCCTAGACTTCAAAGTTGAACATCTACTTACGGTAATTTGAATGGACGATCTCCTGCATACACTTGCCGCTTGGCAACAATTATTTAGTTAGTCTTCGTATTTTCATAATAATAATAATAATAATACATTTATAAAGCGCAGAAACTATCCAACATTCAGTATATTATATTCTACTGCGCTACAAAACATTCAGTATCATACTTAAATGACTGAATGAACAAGCACATTATTGCACATGCATATTTGTATTTTTGTAATGAAACTTCGGTGTGAAGTAAGGTTCGTTTGTTATCCGCCCCAATTTATGTGTATAAATTGTTGCTATTTTTATTAAGCACTTATTTAGTTGCATATCAATGTTCATCAAATAATATTATGTATTTGTAGCAGGACTCTTTTGTGCATTATGACTGCTTTAAACAAAAATGATCATTCAGTTAAAATTATTATAAAAAGAAATTTAATTGAAAATCATCAAATTTTCTTTACATTTATTTTTGGCTAGAAGTGACCTGAGGTATTAATTCATCCTCTTTCTCTCTTATTCATGTCCGAGGTCGGACACAATATTGACATCACCTTGTCCATCATGTGGTCAGCATTTGTGACTAATTATTGACAATTATTCCTTAAAAATAACTTAAGGCCCAATACACGTCAATTGGAAATCGGCCAACGTATTTTCAGTCATGTCCAGGAAAGCCTTCACAACCAGAGGATGCTAGGTCTGTCTGAACTAGTCTAGTTGATTTTGAATACTAGGATTGAATAATTGAATATTTTCAACCAGAATTTCAATTAAATATATGTTTAATTTCTGTTAAAACCTGTCCTTAAAAATGGATACAGTTCAAGGAGAAAATCGGAGAGATTGACGAAAAGGAATGTTTTTTTTAAATACGTTGAAATTGATTTACCTTTTTTTTTAAATCTTTGGTTTCTAAAACAAAATGGCGGCTATTACATGTACCTCGAAATTACATCACACGGAAAATAGATTTATCTTGCGGAACCACTTTGTAATTCATAAAAGAATAAGAAAATATGGCGCCATAGAACTAAATTAATCAAAAAAATACATTATATATAATATGTGGGTCCGATGCACAATATGAATACCTTTGTTATAATACCAATGAACATGACGAACCAAATATAAAATATTAATATTGGGCGGAGTAAAAAGGGGCATACATTCTGTTTTTCCAAGTTAAAATACTATCCTCAAATTGGGATTGAATTTTTTTCATGATCATGATAATTGAACAAAATAAGAACATATTTAGGTATAAAATTGCTTAAAGAGAATCAGACACACACACTGACAAAGTTGGATTGAGGATGGGGGGGGGGGGGGGGGGGGGGAGGGCAAAATTGCTGCGATCGACTTTTGAGGAAACCTCAACGGGTCGTATAAGTGGCCTGGATTTTATAAAAAATCCGAGAGGGTTCACGAAATCACGCTCCTGGGGCAAAATAAGAAAGGGAAAATTATGAACGGATCCCCCAATCTCTGATACTCCATGGTCCACCCCGGGGACACATTACTATACTCTCATGTTGACAACTATTCTCACCCAGTAGTACACGAATGTGCTTCCATCATATATCTTACATGACAATTTTTTTCCTTTTCCTTGTGCATTACGGTTCGAAATCAAACAAATCTTCAGTACTTGCTTGTTATAACTCAATTAATCAGCCTCAATTTCTATTTAAAATATGAATATTCCTCACTTAACAATGATTACATAAATAATAATAATGCCGAATCTATTCTATTTGTATCATCAATTTTTTGCAAGTAGGGAATAAGTAATAAGTTATGATCTACCCGACTGTGTATTATGTGTACTTGTCTATATATCTAAGTTTTGTTGAAATGCTTTTTAATACTTGTAAAACTTGCAATGTAATTTAGCTTTCGGGCTACCATTTTGAAGTTGTCTAATAAAAACCATTCTACTACTACTACTACTACTACCTCGTATGATGACAATTCTCCCCCACCTCTTTTTGTTCATCATAATTACCCCATCACAATATTTTGTTCAAAATACATACCTCTATGAATTGAATTGAAAGGAAATATTCTTTACAGATTTCTACATGTACATGTTCCAAAATAACTTAAATCATTACTAACATTAAAATAAAAAATGCTGGAGTACCTGCCTGCTCAGTTTCCTTACACGATGATGTAGTCGAAACAAGATGATTACTGAAGATAAAGACATGTTTTCCTTCTGATTGCACCTCAGTAGAGACATGACCGTGAAGCTTCATCTCTCCCCAGCTCTACAAGTCTGTCCCATGTCCCCCTACCCCCCCCCCCCTCAATCGCATGCAAGCAGGCGTCTCCACCGAGCCGAATTCCTTTTCATTTCCCGCCAATTACAAAGTGGTCATGTGACTTGGGCAAAAAAGGCTTCCCGATGAAAGATCACTTAACTCTCGAAATGAAGCTTATTAGTGATGCAGAGGGTTTTGAATGTGTTTTTTCTCCGTTTTAATGTGAATAGTATTTGTTGCATAAAATAGATGATAAAGTTTCAATCCTTTAAAATATTTCCTTTCATCGCGAAGTAATTAAACGTCTTTAGTCCTATAATTTCACCAAGCTATTTGTTAGCTTGTTGCAATTGGATTTACAGCCATTAGTATATAAATAAACACACGAATACTATTGTTTTTATTATTAATATTATTAATATTATTATTATTATAATCATTATCATCATCATGTCGACTTACTGTAAAAGTATACCATCAATCCAAAAATGATTAAAGCATTTCGTAACGTATGGGATACAGAGCTTTAACTACATATACCTCAACATTCGGTCATGCAGATTATTCGCCAAATACATCGGGAAACATCTCTCTTTTTTAGTTTGCTAAAAATAGAATACGGGTCGACATATTTGTCTTGAATTTGAAGATTACAGTTGGCACCTGACTTCAAGATTGTGTATATTATGATTGTGTCTTCGATATTTTTGACAACAACAAATTACAATGTCATTAGGGCAACTGATTTACTGTGCGTGAGAAACTCAGTAGCAAAACGAAGGACAGTAAATATTTGAAGGCTATCTCTCCTCAGAAATGAATCTCGATGAATAACCCAATTAAATCTCGTTTGTTTACCTCCATCTTAACTTTGATATTAATAAAATTCAACTAAAAATCTTTCTCTTATATCCTTAATATCTTTTTATAAATAGAGTGTAATATAATTGTTCGGTCTATAAGTCTCTACATACATCTAGCAGAATATATCACACAAAACATTTATTAATATTTGTTTAATCGGATTACTTATGAATTTATTTATTTCAGTTTCCTTTCATGCGGTGAAATTCTATAAACCCTTTTTGTCTCACTCTCTCTCTCTCTCTCTCTCTCTCTGTCTCTCTGCCTGTCCCTTTCTTTGTCACCCTCTGTCTCTGTGTGTCTCTCTTTCTCTCTCTCTCTGTTCTTCTCTCTATTCCCCCTTTAATTCACTATCCCCTCTTTTTGTGGCTTTATTATGATAATGACTTTATGATATCAAGGACGTATTTGGGATTTTGGGCGTTTTCCGATACACCTTTTACCCCTGAAGTCACTCTGACTTATATTTAGGCATTAGTTTAGGTTTGCCTGGTATCTATATTGAGGAGTCTAGTCCTGGACTGTATGAAAACATCAACAAGGCCTTTTGTTCATGCAGTGATGTACACGTACATTCAAAAGATGATACGTATGGCCTATGATTCACCGCTCCTGACGCACGTCGCACATTTCGTTACAGTAATCATAGACAACCTTACTAGAGACACACATATTAAAATACAATTTATTAATGTACAAATACAATACTGGCGACACCTACACATCGGAATTTGCCTGAGTCACACCGAGACGGAATGAATATCCCACTCTTTTGAGAAAAAAGTCATTATCACTGAATAATTAGCGCTTTGTTTACTGACTTGTCTTTCGATTTGTACTCACACAAACTTGTCATTGATACGATTGTGTATGTATATTTACCAAGTAACGGAAGTGGAAACAATCAAAATGATTGTTGCTTAGGTGCATATAATAGTTGGCCATGTCCTCGCTTATCTTAAACTGATTCACGTCACCGTCATGACTAATTTTACTGGACTTTAAACCTCCTTCATGTCATAAAGACCGTGAAAGGAAATCCCAAATTCATTACAACCGCAATTGCAATCGAATATACCTGTTATTGTGTGTTTTGTCACCTGCCAAATTAACCAAACGTAGGTGCAGGAATTTGTCCATGTCCTTCGTCATGAACTTGTGTTTCGATAAGGCACTATGTTAATATATTTGATTTTTATTTAAGATAATCTTTTTTTCCATCAACTAATCGTCATTTTATTCCTTCCTTATTGGTAATGGTGCTGATTCAAATTGCCATGTATACAAATTATATGTAATCATAAACAATAAAGCGGTACGGTATAAATATATATGAAATCAGCATGAATTTTTACACTAAGGAAGTGTTTTTTGAATAACTTTTGCTAATTGAGAATATATCTGAACTTGATAGCGGTCATGACCCCTCCGTTTCTGGGTCAAGTCACACAAAAACGATCCCCACTTGATCATGATGAATAAAATGATGAAACAGTCAGGATTTATACCATAGCAAATTAGCAATCATCGTCTTGGATTGTCAGTTAACAGCTGCGTTACTTTTACGAGATTATGGCAACAAAAAGTAGGGCATTTACCATGGCCTAAGTCGTTATGGGTCTGACGAACAAAAAATAAACATTCCATTATCAAGAAAAAGCACCATAAACCAAGTTGAATCATAATTTTCTCATCACCTGAGTTTGCTTTCAAGTTGTTCCAATATTTTATTCGATAAAAAGAAAAGAAGAAAAAGAATCAAGATGCCAAGGTTACGCAGAATGTCAAGGAAGTGCATCTTTGAACTTTGCCTCATCAAGTTGACACTGTTCCTGTTTCTCACTCATAAAAAGTCACCCAGAGAAGTCATTTAAATTGTGGTTTTAATCGCTTATATCCTTAAATTGTGCTTTTACTGCAGTGGTCTATCCGATAATAAATTCACGACGTCAACGTTACCAAGTGGAATGTGTAGATATGCGATATCAAACGCTGTCTAATCAAATTGATAAATTTTGTTTTCCTACTCTTAGAAGTTTTAAGAACCTCGTACACCAATCGATACGCTATACAAAAATACACCATGACAACAAGATCCGAACATGTTTTGATTAGTTCTATTTGAAACAATGAAGAAAAAAAACATGACTCATATATTGTCAACACACACAAAGAAGGGCAGGGCCCTGTTAACCGTCAACACATTAAAGAGATAGGGTCAAGGTAAAAGTTGTTGGCTTCGAAACAATAAGGGTTATTTCGGCATAAATTTCCGGTGGATAAGGAATTTTTATATATCAATTTTATGCTAGTTATAATTCAGATTTTACCCCTCCGCCCCCAATAAATGTACACAACCTAACTGTCACTGGTAAACTAATGGGGTGAACGGATAGGGTCAAGGGAAAAGTTGTTGGATTCGAAACAATTAGGTTTATTTCGGCAGAGATTACCAATGGATAAGGAATTTATATATCCACTTAATATTGGTCATAATTATATCAGTTTTTTTAAGAGAAGGCACATTTTCACCATCCAACAGCCCCCCCCACACACACACACACGCACACACACACACACACACACGCACAGTCGCACACACACACTCGCACCACGACAGATGTTCCTCCACGAGTAGGGTCACGTTGCACTATACAACTGACTAATGAGTAATGATTAATTACCATTCAATGATGCACACCATAAGTCATAATATACTATAGGTTCTGCCAAATTTACTTCTGCCTTACCAAAACGAAAAAAATATCTGCCTCTATAATGAAGGGCAAGGTATTCATGTCAATTATTTAGTTCTAACAGATAAACTACTTCAACATATCTCATGACAAAGTACATTAGAAAAGATTCGGTGGACAAGGAAATTGTCAACAAGTACAAACACAACTCTTCGAACCAAACATTTGAGGCTTTATCAGCCCTACATGTCCAAACTAGTCGAATTGTTAGGTCATGCTAAATGCCAATTATAACTAGCGACTAGATATTGAAGTGTTGTCATAAGTTCATTGTCTTTGAATGACTTCCGTTATGGTAGACAATGCCAGACGCTGTTGATTTCCTCCCGATAATTGTTTGCGTAAAAACTGCTACCCTAACTTTACTTTTCATAAAGTACTCATAATTCAAGCCGTACGTGATGCGCCAATTCAACTGCTTTATTAAATATGTAGTATTTGGCTGACCAAATTTTTGAAGGCAATATAGGCCTATATGCGCCACCAATGTTTGTTGTATATGACACGTCATTTCGTCATCACCTGCGTTAATGGAGATTTTGAAGGCAATAGTACATGCGCCAACAACTTCCATTGGACACAAGGCGTTATTTTGATTAAGTCATCACCTTCGCTATTAAACCAAATCTATGAACCGATTAAGGCAATGGTGCATAAGCTCATTATTTCACGAAATACTGTCACATGTTGCGTCAAAGGCCAGGCAAGTCAATAACGCAGTCCTACGTCAGCAAAATGACGCTTCGTGAGCAGAGGGTGTTATTCATCACGTGGTTCGAAACCTGTTTCTCGAGGGTTGGATTGCCCTTTAAAGGGATCGTTTAACAATGTTAAATCTGAGGTACATGGCCCTACGTTTTATCAGTGTCTGTGATATGGTGTAATATTGAAGCCCTAAAAAAATTGCGCTTCAAAATGATCAAGAAGTGCCTCAAAAAAGTAAAATTCTTTGAGTGACCGGTTTTACCATACTCGTTTTCCCCAATAGACTGTAGTGTTATGAAAACCGTCAGGCGAACGGTTTTCAAAATTTGTAATTCCAATCATAAATATCTTGATAATCAGACAGGCGATCGGCTTGTAAAAGTCATGGGGTTCCTGACTGGCCTAAAGGTATATAATTATCATTGCATCATGAGCTAAATCCAGAATTTTGTTTCAGAATCTGAGACAAAGTTACCGGATCCCTTTAAGAAACACCACTGAAGAGATTTCCCTCAGAATCGAATTGAAATAGCTTGTTAATTTTTGGTTTCAACGGTGCAAGTCGAAATTCACACATGCATATCGAAGCATTCCCCTCCTACCCTTTCCCCAATATCAATCAACGCACTTCTATTAATTGAGTTCTCCTGATTGAATTCGTGGTTTATTCTTAGTATTTTTCATAATTAGTGATTTAGATCTGGGACAAGGAGAATATTAAGAAATCCAGGTGCGCCTAGAGGGAAACAGATCACGAGCAATTAGTGTATCAAGCCTTATCACGCTGCATTCGAGGATTAGCGTGTTAAGTCGAAATGCGTGTGTGTATAGAGAATAATTAGTCGACGAGTCTCGTGTTCAAAAAGGACGATGTTGAATTTTCAAATAATTTGGCCTCTCTGCTAAATTGGACAAAAATAAATACGTAACGCGTGTACCTCCTCATTATCGTCAGCCATATGGGGGTAGATAACTAATATGTTTCAAATGTTAGGAAGAGTCTATACAAATCACCCCCTCTCACTCTCTCTCCATCTCTGAACACGACCAGAGTCAATAATAGATCCGTGTCAGTGTATTGTAGGAACATTGTCTCTCCTAGCTAAATCGAGAAGGTATAGGATGTAATATATGTGTTTTTTAAAAGATAGAGAAGTAACAATATTTCCAGTATAAATACGAAAATAATTCATGGAAATTCTATTTCAACGTATTGTACGAAAACAGTATCTTCAATTCTAATGAGAGGATATTAAACAACAAGAGCATGGACGGAGAAGTATAGAAAATGTCTGTATAAAATTAATCTCTGTATAAACACGATTCGAGCTGAGTCAGTTAAATTAATGCGCGGCATATGGCATCAACACATCTCCACAGCGAGCTTTATTGAGAACATTTATCAGCAAGGGGCGCATTTATGTTTCAAAAATGGAAACAGAAATAGAGACGAAAATATGTCGGTATAAATTGAATGACTGTTTAAACACGACCGGAGTTGAGTCAGTGGAATTAATGAGCAGTATAAACGACACGAACCTGTCTCTGAAAGCTTTATTGAGAGGATAACAACTATCACCATAGGTGCAAAATAAAATGAACAGACACGGGGGGATTAAATGTCAGTATAAACACGTCCACGAGAGGCCATATAATTGTATGGACACGGTTTCTGTGAGCTATATTGAGCACACTATCAGCAAGGGGTGCGATATGTTTTTAAAATTGATATCCTGAAACGCAGACGAGTTGGCGACACGAGTATGTCGTACAGTTGTGTACGTAATAAGCCCACGTGAGCTCATGAAAAAAAATGATCATGACAATTATCTCGTAAAGCAACATATCGAAGTCGACATTCAACAAGATTTGAAGACAGGTTAAGTCCCGGTTTTGCCTGTCGGATGGTTTGATTGGGGGAGGGGGGGGGGGGGGGGGGTTGCTTGTTTCAAAGCCTGAGTGGCGCGTTCATCAAAGTAGATGTAGAGTTCCGAACTAAATTATTCATACACCTTGTATATTTTGTGTTCTTTTTGTTTTGTTTCAAAAACGAAAGGTGGACTGGTTGAATTAGGGCGTTTGTTAAATACTTGTAGATGTAAGCTTTAAAATGTCACGTTCTCAAGAAACATAAATAGGGACAAATCAATTTTTCAAACACTTAAAAATGACAAAACTTGGTGAACATGTATAATTTAGTCGTTTACTGCACTTGCACCAGTGTCGGCTAAAACTGCATTATCAACACGGTCGCAAAGACTTTCGAGAACTCAACGCAGGGCAATTTCAATACCCTAAAGAGTATATCCCATAGAAACCATGTCATGATTACGTAATACCTCGTTGTAACGTACACATCATTCAATGGGTCATTGCCCTTGCTATTCCTATTGAAATTGGCTTAAGTTGATTTTTCGAAAGTCTTTGCGATCGTACTATTTTTATGTAACCGAAATGACCAACTGACAATTTTTGTATTTAAAAGTCATGCCTTCGTGTCAAGTGCAAAAACAAAAAACAGGTTGATCATGACTTGTAAAAGATTTATTTTGGCCGAGGGATTGCCAAGGCTAATTTTGTTCGTCAAGGGTACGCACCGGCCCTCATTTCGACGAAATTAGACTGATTTCCTTCATTGGGTCCTTCATGTAATAACAATTAATTATCACTGAGTTTAATGAGAGTGGCTATTTGGAGTCACTCACGCAAGGGCGTTTCCTTTTCTCCCGTCAATGTGTTGATGGACAAGCTGTGTCCCTCCTATCTCCCTGTTCCTATACCGTGTAAGGAATTCACATGAGAAAGATTTTTTTTTCTCCAAAGCTTCAAGTAAATTTCAATTTTGAGATTGGAAATAGTGTGGACAAATGATAGTTTGATGATTATTACAGGAAGCGTAGCACGAATATTTTGAATCGGGATCTCCGACCAGTTTGTCGGATGACATGCAGCGTTTACTGTAAGACATCTTTTAAACAAAGTCTTCGGATTTTGTAATTTTCCAAAGATTAGATGGCAAAAGAAAACAACAACAACAAAATAGGAAAAATAATCGGCAGATATTGAGATTTGCCGACGGAGGCTAAAAGTATCCCATTTTGTTTGCTATATCGTCAGACATATGCAAAATATACATCAGTAACAATGGTCTATTTGCATATAGTTAATATTTATCTTCTGTTTAAACATTTGAAGAAAATTGCATTATACCGTAAGAGTTGTACTTCATTTACAATCGACCTGCTGTGATGAATAATTCACATTCTTTGTAATTACTTATGCATGGAAATCAAATGATATGCTTCAGCATTTGCATTTTGAAATAATTGATGTCGAATATTTTAGATTAAATATTCCGTCATAAAACTTACTGAATTGTTTATTTCTTTCTTTTATCATTTCAGTTATCTCGAGAGTGTCTTCTACTCAGCTCAAGGCCTTGCAGCCATCATCATAACATTGGTCTTCCATGACTCTGTCCTTTCCTTCGAGACAGAGTTACCACGTCCTGCCCAGCTCCTCCTCGCCGCATCCTTGGGGTTCCATGTCGTTGCCTTCTTCAGAGTAGCATTTCTTGGCAACAGCTGCATCGTGAAATACACGATTATGCTGATGCAGTTCATGGTGATACTGACGGTTGTGGCAGTTCTGATCACCAAGGAAGACGCTCCGATGGGTATGATCTTGCTCGTGAGTGAGACGGACATGCTGTTCGCGAATGTTGGAAAACTTCACAAGGTCATTCGCCTCAAGGGCACCAGGAGGTACCGTGTCATCATCTACGTTGGAGCCTTCGCGACCGTCCTGTCCCGAGCCATCATTCCTCTGGGTTACCTTGCAATGGCTCTCCTGGAGGGAAGTCCTTTGAAGATGTCCGTCTCGGCGACGACAGTTTTCTTCGTCGGACTTGTCGCATGCGGTGCCATCAATACTTGGAGGGTCAATTCGGCTGTTGCCCGCATCTGCAGGAAGGAAGAGAGGATCATCGAGGTAGCGCCTTACACCAACATGTCAGGAGGCTCCGCAGGACCTAAACCAGATGACATGGCAACATCCATCAGTGCCAACATTGAAATGCCACCATCTTACAACGACGTCTTTGCAGCTGAGGACGCCACCGCAACTGCCGTTCCTACTGCTCAAGGACACCTAGCTGCTGCCTCCGACCTCACCTTTACGAATCCAATGGCAGATTACATTGTCAATGATTCTCTCGCACATGTTGCTCTAGCCGCAGGAAATACTGAAACCTCAAACCTGACAACCTTTTTAACCATTGATCTAAGTGCTTCAGACCTTGAGAGGCAAAGAGAATCGGTTATGACTACAGACACTGAACTAAGTTGGTCAGGATGAATACATTTTGTGAATAGTTTGTAATTTATTT
The DNA here is from genome assembly GCA_035222895.1 of Strongylocentrotus droebachiensis. Lineage (NCBI taxonomy): Eukaryota > Metazoa > Echinodermata > Echinoidea > Camarodonta > Strongylocentrotidae > Strongylocentrotus > Strongylocentrotus droebachiensis. The sequence goes on along the minus strand of JAVYIG010002684.1, from coordinate 197,090 downwards.
ATTGTCGTATGGATGAGTAGTACGTAGCACAAAGAAGTGTCTTGCAATATCCAATCGGCATGGCTAACTTGCTATCTGATTACGAAAAGTAATAATGACGATATCTTGCTATATATGGCAGCTATGATGAATTGAAATGGGTTTTTTATGATTAAGAATGTAAAGTAACGAAAATAATGTTAATGACTAGAAACAAGAGCAATCTTTTTCGATAAAAACAACCAGTACTGAACCGAATAGCTTTTCTCATAAAAAAACAAAAATCATTTCCTGATCCAGTTTCAAGCATTGCTCTTGCTTGGGCCTTCTATCTTTCCATGGTTTTACAAGTCTGAAGACTCGTAATACCGAAATTGAAAATCTTTAGAGACCGGCTGTCTACGAGCCTAAGAGACTGTATAGATTTAATTTGACTTGATTTGTCGAGCGCAAATATTCATAAAATAACAATAGAGTGGAGAAAAAAATCTACAACACGAGAAAATATGTATTAATTTGACGGGAAGACCCATGAAAGCTTGAAAGCTTGAGAGCTTATTGACAAAGAGGTCCTATTTAGAGAATCATTTTTGACCAGGTTGAATGATTTACATTATTTACAGATGTAGAATATTTACAGCGATTTTTGTTAACATTGAGAATATCGCTTGAAACATAGACATTCTCAAGAATTTGACCTAGTATTCAAGAGGCTGAGGGTCACCGGACCGAAATGGTTGAGGGGATGGGGGATCTACAGGACTGAAAAGCAAAATGAATCTCCCGTCATCTGAAGCTGATGTCATAGAAATTAGACATCGCATGTTGTACAAACACGACACTGAAACGTAACGAGGCTGGCCTTGTAATACATGTAACAAACAAATATACCAAACTGCCGATTTCTGAATATTTTTTTGGAAATCAAAGTATTTTCTTCTTTTTGTTGTTGTGTGTAGCACGTTTACAATTTATCATGTTGGGTGACTGGAAATAGCATTGTTTCTTATTTTTACCATAGCACAACGCTTTATAATTATGTTCTTTAAATTTGTATTTGTTAATTTGTGATTGTAAGTAGTCCGTTACATGAAAATGTATTATTCTAATAATTTGATTAAGGGGCCAAACTTGCCTTCACAATAATTTGATATTATTTACGATTTCTAGGATTTTAAACTAAGTTTTACGGATTTCTTATCAAACTCGGAAGATTCATAGGAATCCTTCATTTTTTGGTTGCTATTATAGTTTCGTCGCATTTAAGTTCTTTACTAGTCATTATTTATGTATTTATTTCTAACTCAAAATATTCCTAGTGGAATTTTTCACTGGTAATACACATGTCGATGTGTTCAGTTATAAAGATACAGTTTATGCTACAATGTTATCTTCTGCGCTCCTTTCCAATTTTGGGAACAGATAATAATCTTCATGAAGCACCTGTCAAATTTGGGACATTTTGGGGGCAAAAAATGTCCCAAACAACTTTTAGTGTTACTATTCAATTTTATATCTGTTAAAGTTCGCGTGCATGCATCTATTTTCACTCCTCTCCAGACGAATATTTCGTCATGTCTTACGCTCCCTCCGCCTTTTTCTGTCCCTTAATTTTTTCCCTACCCCCCCCCCCTCTCTCTCTCTCTCTCTCTCTCTCTTTGGTCCTTTTCTCTCTCTCCACCCCTCTCTCTCTCTTTCTCTCCCACCTCTCTTTCTCTATTTCTTTTTTATACCTCTGTCACAATGTTGTTTATTACAGTTATGATCTTTGATAATAAAACAAAAAGAAAACAAAATACACCTTCAGACCTTGTCTCCTGGATTTTAATGATGTAATTTCGAGAAAACATTCTGGATAAAGACGAATTAATTAATTAAAAGTAAATGCGAAACAGAAGACATGTAGGGGGTATGTACCTAGAGGAACTTGTGAAAGGGTGGTGGGGGGGGGGGGAGATGCAGAGAGAGAGAGAGAGAGAGAGAGAGAGAAAGAGAAAGAGAGGGTGAGCTTTGGACAAAGTCAGACTGTTAGAAGGGAAAGAGGAGACAGTGGAAGATTTAGAGAGAAAGAGGAGAGAGGGAAGACAGAGAAGAAATAAAGATACATAGATAGATAAACAACTAGATACAATACATAGGAATATAGGTAGATATAGAGAGATAGATGGGCGGGGAGAAAGAGAGAGAGAGAGAGAGAAAAGAGAAAATGGGAGGGGGGTAGAGACAGAAAGGAGAACAAGTGAAAGAGAGAGATAAAGAGAGAGAGGAAGGCTAGAATAAGCAGGGGTTATTTTCAAACAGTGTAATCAAATAGACGATCAAAAAGTATGGTTCTAATCCCTGACACAGCATTAGCATTTTTTGGCAAAACATCACTTGCCACGCCCAGGTGAAGAAAAATAGGTACAACAGGATGTAATACCCTAGCACCTTTTTAGGGCAGTGAGGCTGAAGCCAGAAAATATAAAATAATGGGCCCTTTAATGGCGAAATATAAGCAAATTATATTATAGTTTCATGATTTTCGTTTCATAAGATATGCAAACTCTTGCATGAAGATTTAACCTCATTCATAATCGGATGATGAGGATTTATTTGCATTTTTTCTTAGAGTTTTTGTTAATGTATAACAACATTTTATGCATAAGGGCCTATTGTGAAATACCTCCGAATGTTTCAACCCTACACATATGGCCTTCTCATAATTAATTCTGACTTTAACACTATTAGAGTTCGATCTAATCTTATCTTTTAATGATTATCAGGAAAATAATCAAAATTGCTAACTTGCAGTCAATTATTTTCATTATCCATTATCATCTTGGTATATACTCGCTATGAGTAGCAAGTGTTCATTTTCCCATGTCTTTTACGGAACGCATAAGGTGCCTTCGTGCGCTAATATCACGCAGATTAAAATGTGATGAGAACATTACCAAGAGAGATTCCTGCGAGGTAAGATTACTAATTATATAGTCCTTTCTTGGATTAACATATTCAATGTTTTACATTGTGTTGTCGTTCAGTGTTACATTTATCGACTATGAAGCTGAGAAACTCAAACGTTGAATGTTTACAGCTGACCTAGACGACAATTTTAGGTGAAATGTTGACTTCTTTCATCGTAGATATTATTGAATATGTTCGAAGACTACGTCAGGTTCTGTCGAGAAATATAGTTAACGAAATTTAAAGTGATATGTTGATAATTCTGATTATCTACATCGATTTGAAACACAAGCGTGAAATAAATTATTAAAAGCACAAGAATTTATTGTTCATTGATTTCAATTTCGTTTCCCTTTTCAAACAGTTTTATATAAGAGCATAAACACGGTTGCTGGTATTGTTGTTTTCAACTTAATATTCTTTATTAGCACAATCGCGAAGACTTTCAAGAATTAAACCAATACGCAATTTCATTAGCTTCAATATTCATCACCTTGTAAAACGTGCTTACATTATAATGTCATATTCTGCAATTCAAACATAAGTTATTTAGGTAATACAATAAAAGGATATTTAAATTCCCTTTTTATTCCTTAGATTCTTCGCAATATTGTTCATGATATTATGTTTGTTTGCAGTCCGGTATATTAGTAAGCTATCACCACCATGAAGTTCGTTATCGCTACCATTCTGTTGGCAGCTGCTGTAGCTGCAATACCACCCTTGAAAGAGCGACTTGCAACCATCGAGGATCGCTATATCGTAGTCTTTGAGGTGAGAACGGTTCCAACCGTTTTATCATGTAACATTCCATCTTTTAGCTAGAGTTAATGCCGAGTTGTCAACGATGATTTTCTGATTATTCACTTTCGAACTGTTTCAGATCATTTTCATCATGTTACGTCAATCTTCGTCAAAGTCAAATCAAGTTCGTCATCCTCGGCTGCCAACGTACAATTACATGATTCAATTTCGTCAATTTGCAATTGAAAGCGTCATTGAAAGTCGTCACTCGTTTGTTTTAAGGTCGGCACCGTCTTCAACAGAATTTCTCTTGAAATATATTGAACAGAGACGAATTTGATTATTGAACTGAAATTATTAAATTCAGCAGCGGACCGCCAAGAGAAATGAATTCAAATAAGCCCTTACAAACATTAATGGACTAATGTTGAAATTGATCGACCATTGACCAACTTAAATGACTAAATTTACTCTGACATTATTTTGCAAGATCTCGGATTCCTAGGACAAAATAAATTAAACAAAGATGAATATGATTGACTAAAAGTGGTAAAATTGATAGGAAGTCCTATAATACGTGGTTTCCACTATTTCTCATCACATTCCAAATATGAGGACATTTCTACTATACTATTCTTATACAGTAGGCTTGCGGGTGCACCATGCGAGAGAGAGGGAGGATTGAGGAGTCCTGAAAAGGACTCTCGGTAATCTTTCTTGAGGGTTTGTAGTCCTGAAAAGGACTGTTGGTATATTCTTGAAAAAGACTGTTGGTTATCTTTCTTAGCTTATAGTTCTAAGGAGAACTATAGCGCTTGGAGAGGATGAGTGGCGGTAGTGGCTCCACGTTTCGAACAGGTTGACTATCCGTCGTCATCTTCTAAACTGACATGAAAAGAATCCGAAATCTCACAACTCCTTTTCCACCTCTACAAGAACCTACCTAACTTGTCATTCATGCTAATCAAATTTAGCTGTTTCGAATATAACGACTCTTTGAATTATGTGTTCTCCCTTCCCATAGGACACAGTCGATGTCGACTCGCTCGTCTCCAACCTCGAAGTCGACGTCGCTTCGGTGGCCGGCGAGTTCGAAATCACTCGAAAATTCTACACGGCGCTGAAAGGCATTGCTGTCAAACTCGATGAGAGAGCTCTGAAACTGGTTCGATTACTTTCATTTTTATATTGCATGTTTCTCAATAGGAAAGTCAACGTATGTCACATACGTTACCAAGGATGATTGCATTTTATTATAGAATTGTGAACAACTTTTCATTTGATATTTTGTCATTTTCAAGCTTTAGTAGGGCTATCAAAGTCCGACTGGTTAAGATAGCATCTTTGTATTCCATTTTTCCGGTTTTATGTATTCAGCCGTTTTGCATGTTGAATATCGTAGATTTCATATAGGCCTTGAATTGAATGCAGTCAATTCAAAGACAATAAATAGGTAAGAACATGGATCTAACATTTAAATATTTGTTGAGGGGATCATATAAGAGGATTACCTTTGGCATTATAGCATCTGTCGTTCGACAGCATCCTGCTCTTCCCCTACCACCCCTTGTAAATTTAATGTCTGCAGCTAGCGTATCATTCTCGTTCTTCTTAAAGGCACACTGTCCTACTTGTAGCTACTTGCTCCCTCTATATAGAAAACTTCCCCAATCGGTGCCTGTTGGTCCCCCATGATCCTCTTTTTCTTATGTTAAATGGGAGCTGAGTTATTGAGATAGCCACCTGTCACAGTGACCTCGCTCGCTCCCTGTGTGGCCTAATCCTTCTGGCTGAAGTAGTAATGCCTGCCTTTAAAACTTAAACCTTCAAAATGCATATGAAGAATTACAAATAAAATCTGTTGCTTCATCCACAAATAGTATAAATAGTACAAAATGGTATAGTTGGCTCAATCTCTCATTTCTTCAACGTTTATATTATACTGATGCCTCCGCTATAGAGGGCGTAGTTCCTTAAATCCAATGTTGTTGGCAAATCGGTGAGAAATGTAAGAGGAAACACAGAATGGAAAGAGAGAGAGAAAATAATGTGTGTGAATTAAGAACTCATTGTCACTTTAACTAGGGATATAAGGTCATGCAACATGGCAAAATTATCAGCAAATTTTGCTCTTGAAAACTCAAAGAAAATGTTGTGGTGACGCCCCGGATCTCACCGCTACATGAACTTTGATCGTCTATTTGATTTCCCTTTTCCAACTTTGCAGCTGAGAGTAGCACGAGGTGTTAAATACATCGAGAGCGATGCTATCGCCCGGGTCGACGCCGCCCCCGAATCATGGGGTCTGGACAGGGTCGATCAGCGAGACCTGCCTCTAGATCAATCGTTCGAAATGCAAGGTACTGTATGGCTTAAAGTGAATCGGTAACATCGTTGAAGGTTAATGAAGAAAAAAAATTGTATGAAATGTTACTTATTATATTCCATCTACAGAACTGTGCTTGCCTTCTAACATGCAAAAAATTCTTTAAAAAATCTCAACACGCAAAGACATTTATGGTGTTTTTTTTTGGAGGCGTCACTGTGCGACACCCTCTAACAGTAAATTCTCCTAAACATTTTTGAAATTTCCCAACCGTTTTTCCATGAAGATAAGTCATAAAACGGGCTTTTTATAAATATTTCAACACTCAAATGTTTGGAATGGTTCATAAAGCCCATTCATTGCTTTGTCACAATTAGCATTCACCTAGATTTTAATTAAATTGCAATAATATGGTTTGGAGAATTTAGAAATCGATCAGATTATCTTTAATTATACATCGTGCATTGTAGTCATTACCTTAGCACCATTTTCTCTCATGTTAAGAATGTTACCAAGTCCCTTTAAAGGCATGTCAGGTATTTTATAGAAATCGATATCACTGTTATTATGTTTTTTTCAATCGCGCCATCTTTCGGTGAAGGCATACCTCGAGCGATATATGTTTCTTTACCCAAGCATCATCATCGGCTCTGACGCAATATTATCTTCTACTGATTTACGCGTCATATCACGCAACAACATGATGACAGGGTACGTTAGGGGCGGCGGAGCGTCTTACAAAGTGGGTGGTGGGAGGGTGGGGGAGGGTGGCAGCACCAAAAAATGGCACTATTCGGAAAGAAGAAAAAAGGGGCACTAACATTGAAAAACCTCATAGCGAAAATATCCCATTTTTAAAACTTTCAAACACGTTCAATTGACCTGTCGAAAAGTTCACCAACCTACGTCTGACAATGATTAATGCTATTGTTATTACGTCATAATTTGTGTCATTCTGTAACAGGAGACGGTGCTGGCGTGACTGTCTATGTCTTGGATACCGGCATCAGAGAGACGCATGAAGACTTCGACGGAGGGAGGGCCAGGAGAGACCCAATGGACTTTGTAGATGACGGTTGGAATGTAAGAAAAATTCAAATGCACTGTTGCCAATTTGATTGTAGGTCAGATTTGTCCTGGACTAATGACATCCCAGACGAATACAAACTGAATAGTTAACATTTTTATTTAGGGGGGGGGGGATTATTTATATTTCTCCTTATATAAGAAAAGGAGTATTGCTGTATCTTTGAATTTCTATAGCTATCAATTATTGTATTGTATATTTCCATTTATCTATCCAAGTAAACATTTCTATATCTATCTACATGTATCTATATTATATATCAGTATCTTTATCTTCTATCCATCTATCTATCTTTCTATATATCTATCTATCCATCCATCTATCTTTCTTTCTATCCATGTATTTATGTGTCTTTCTATCTGTCTATCCATCAATCTATCTATCAATCTATCTATTTTACTTTCATAAGTAAATCCGAGATATTTCTCCCCTTGTGTTACGAACATCATCAAAAGTTTTAATATACCTGGCGATTCTAGCAAGTTGATCACGATGATAGTTTTACTATAGATTACTGATAACATTGCTATTACAAGAAAAGGATCCTTGTGATGCTGATTTCCGTTTAGTTTTGTGTTATTAAAAGTAACTTATTGGACTGCAATTGACGAAACATTTGACTTCCCCCACATTCATCTTTTCCTCTCCATATTTCTTCTACACATATATAAATAAAAGGGAGCAGATTGTCACGGTCATGGCTCTCACTGTGCAGGAACGGCAGCGGGCGGTATTCACGGTATTGCTCGTGGAGCCAACATTGTTTCTATTCGGCTTTTCGACTGTGGCGGTTTCGGATCGGCGTCTGATATTGTCTCAGGTAACTGGTACATTTTGTCTCGGTAATTGTATGTCACTTTCTAATGAAAAGAATCATTTTTTTTTTTAAAACTCCAAACATACACATAAAGGTTTAATCTATGCTCTATTTTCACCTTTCTGCTATTCTATTCAATAATGTTAAAAATCCCTTTTCGACCAACACAAGATTGGTTGTGAAGGAAATTTTTTACTTTTTTAGTATTGACAATGACCAAAATGATTAAAACAATCGAAAGAAAGAAACTCCATCTAGGTTTTACAGTGTCTATATAACAAGTCTCCCTATTCTACCTAGGGGTTGTTGTTGTTGTTTTTTGAGGGGCGGGGGCTAGAGGCCTCTTGCCCGAATCAATGACGGTCAATTTCCCTTTTTCTACATGTTGCAAGGTAGAAGAAAGGAGCAAACGAAATTTCGGGCACTTTTCCATAGTGTAAAATGTGATTTGTCTTCAAAACCTGCTAGACAAGGTATATACAAAAGACGCACACACACAAACACATACTTTGCTGCCCAATACCTAGATATAAAGTGACAACTCATGAATACTGGTGGGGGTGGGGTGCAGCTCCCAACACCTGGGCCCTGTCTCAGGGAACTTGTTATCGATAACAAGTGCTAATCTGTGACGTATCCGCTCGCAGCCAATCAAAGGTAAGGATTATAGCAGCTTATAACAATTATCGTATCTTTGTTATCGATAACAAGTTTTATGAAACAGGGCCCTAGTCTCTTACGCCTCTCACGCCTCTTACGCATATTGCTGTAATCATCTATCTACCTATCTATCTATCTATCTATATATCTATTTATATATCCTTCTATCTATCTTTCTATCTATCTTTATATCCATTTATCTTTCTATCTATCTTTATATCCTGTATCTTGCTATCTATATATCCATATATCTATATTTCTATCTATCTATCCATCTACATATCCGTCTATCTTTATATCCATCCATATATCTATCTATCCTTCTATCCATCTATTTTTAGCCATCGATTATACAACTGCTACCGCTCAGCGCCCCGCCGTGATGTCCATGTCGTTCGGTGTAATAAGACGAGACTCGATTGACGATGCGATTGAAGCCGCCAGTAACAGCCAGATCATTCCCGTAGCAGCGGCGGGTAACAGCGACAATGATGCCTGCACCTTTTCGCCAGCGGGGTCTCCCAAAGTAATATTTGCATTTTAATTATTTTAAATAGGATTTCTTTAAAGGCCATGAATCAACAGTTAAATACTTATGTGGGTATCGAGAAGCAAGAACAAAAATATTGACTTTAGAATTACAAAAAAGTGCCCCTCCCCCGAAAACGAAGATAGTCTTGATTCATGATTTGTTGAATCTATTTTTGGGGTGACATATTACATGTTTTATGAAAAAAAGAAATCGACTATTAACTTTATGTGATCATGATATAAAAATGTAGTTTTTCTTTCAAAAGACGTTTATCAAATAATGAAGTTTGCCAATTTGTTTATAGTTCGAATTACCTTTTATTCGAAGCGTGAAATAATTATGACGTTCTCTATTAAATGTGTATAGCATTATATCAGTAAATCATAATTCAACCCTCTCTCTCTCTCTCTCTCTTTTCTCTCTCTGCGTCCTCTCCCACTTTCCCTCCCTCTATCCCTCCTTCATCATCCTTCTCTCTCCCTCCTCCTCCTCCTTCTCTCTCTCTCTCTCTCCACTTTCTCTCTCTCTCTCTCGCTCCCCCTCTCTCCACCCCTCTATCCCTCCCTCCCTCCCTTCCCCCTTCTCTCTTTCTCTCTGCGTCCTCTCCCACTCAATTTACCCCTCCCTCATCTTCATCCTCATGCCATTCACACCCGACAGTCCTTCACCGTGGCTGCATCGGACATCAACGACAATCGGGCCTATTTCTCCAGCTTCGGAAGCTGCGTCCAACTCTTTGCTCCCGGTGTCGACATCACTAGTGCGAATCCTGCTAGCGATGTAGCCACGGCTACCTGGAGCGGAACCAGCATGGCCTGTCCTCACGTCGCTGGTAAGAACAACACGATCGAATCTACCTCCAAAAGAAAAATCATGGGCAATTTTTATTACCTTATTGTATGTCCCATAGAATTAATGTTCGGATTACGTCATACGCCACTGTCAAGGTCACATATTTCAATAGGTGACCATTATACTTGAAATGGAATAGGCAATTTTCGTAATGTAAAGCCTCGGTCACAAATACCATTACGAACTGCTACGAACGCCGTACGAACGATTTTCAGACAATGGACATTTGGGAAGACAATGGAAAAACAGGGAGATTCGTACGAAATTATCGTTCGTACGAACCTTTGTGACCGTAGCATAACCAAATGTATGTGAACATATGTAGGCCTATACATATTTCAATAGGTGACCATTAGACTTTGAATGGGATAGGCAATTTTTGCAAGGTAACCAAATGCATGCATATGCCTTTGTGAAGCGCCTCGATACGAATTATGTTATACACCTGTCAAGAAAAAATGATCTCAACCATGATAGTCAGAATGTCAGAAAATTGCTAGGTAGCACAAACATTATGGCTTGTCATACCTTGCAACACTTAATGACTATTGAAATACAATTATTCGTATCAGGTGAATGAAATGTATACATTTGATTACATTATGAAAATGGCCTATTACCTCAAGTTAATTTTTTTTCTTCTCCAAAATAGCTGCGATCGTATTAAAAGAAGAGCCAGCGTGATAATGGGGTGGATTGGTTTCATTTGTGCCTATTTTGTATTATCTCTTTTGTTATCTGATGCCTAGATTCTTTGGAATTGTCATCGCATACAATGGACCTGTATATGTGCCATCGAATAAAAAAATGTTGTGATTTCGATTGGCTCAGTGGTAGACTAGTGATCTCGTAATCGGGAGGTCCCGGATTCGGAACTTAGTCGATGCGCTCGTGCTCTTCGACAAGGCATTAATTCGTATTAATAGTCATTTGGAAAGGTCTTAAAGCTGTCGATCCCCTGCTTGCTTACATACAAGCAAACAAATGCCCTTTTTTTAGAAGTTTGCTAAGATAAGTTTAACTATCAACCATATATGATATTTTTTATGGCTATTCCACATCCCTCCTCACCTTCATCCTCGTCTTCTGTTCTTCTCTGAATTACAGGTGTGGCGGCTGTCCATCTTGGTAACGGGGTCGCGCCTGAAGACATCCGAGACCGACTTGTGAACGACGCTTCTGTCAACAAGATCTACGATTCCGAAGACGGAACCCCAAACAAACTCCTTTATCTCGGCCCCACAAACTGATACTAAAATGATTATTGAACCTAGGATGACATAATAAATTTATAAAATTGTTATGATGTATGGATATTTCAATCACGAAGATACATATCATATGAAGTCAGAATATTTGTTTTACCTCTTTTCATGAAATGGTTGTGACTTTATAATATATAATATCTTATTGATAGATAAAGTTTATTCATTTCTTCTTAGCACTTTATTGATCAATATGAAGATCCATAGAGATTGATCAATGATGTGCTTAGAAGATATGAAGTTTATTATTTCAAACCACATTGTAACAATCGTTTCATGAAAAGAGGTAAGACAGCAAGTTATTCCAACTTATTGGGCAACAATGTATATCATGAAATCCGATTATCCGATAATAATACCTGATACACATGAAATGTTATTTACACTGCGCTATTACCCGCGTTATTACCTGTGAGGGCAATTGACCCATACGCCAATAATCTAACGCAATGTTTGCACTGTGATCATTTTTCAATAATCTTTTTTTATTGTACGATGTCATCCTGTTAAGCTATGGTCACAAATCAGAGCAGCGACCGACCGATCAGAGTAGCCTGCTCGGTCGCTGCTGGAATTAGGCATCGCCCAGCGATTAGGTCGGTGCCCGGGCGGCGACCGCCCAGGCACCGAGCGTATTTTGGGCGGCGAGTGAAAAGTGAGCAGGCGCCGCCCAAATTTTAACTCCGCGCTAATGCTATGGTCACATTACCCAAAAGTAGGCTGCTCGGCGGCCGAGCGGCGAGTTTTTAACCAATTCTGCCCGGAGGCTGCCCGGCCACCGAGCGGAGGCCGCCCAGGCACCGCTCGATTTTAGGGCATCGCTCGGTCGCCGCTGAAGTTTTAGCGCGGAGTTAAAATTTGGGCGGCGCCTGCTCACTTTTCACTCGCCGTCCAAAATACGCTCGGTGCCTGGTAGGTCGCCGCCCGGGCACCGACCTAATCGCTGGGCGATGCCTAATTCCAGCAGCGACCGAGCAGGCTACTGATCGGCCGGTCGCTGCTCAGATTTGTGACCATAGCTTAAAACTTCAGCGGCGACCGAGCGATGCCCTAAAAACGAGCGGTGCCTGGGCGGCCGCCGCTCGGTGGCCGGGCAGCCGCCGGGCAAAATTGGTTAAAAACTCGCCGCTCGGCCGCCGAGCAGGCTACTTTTGGGTAATGTGACCATAGCATTACAGTTCGTCCAATATAGCACCAGTCATAGACGAGGTCCTCCGTCTGGCAAATGACGCATGTTTCGTGTGCAACTGGATTTAATACCCCTTTGATCAGAGGGTCAATTTAAATTTAAATGAGAATGAATCTAATACATACACGTCGTAAATAATCTCAGTTACACATGTGTAAGTCAGTCAATGTCGTGTCCTTTCAGGGCCGTCAGCGGCGTATATATCCAAAAGTTGATAACAAAATGGAGGGAAAATCCGCCCCATACGCGTATTGTATCGAGTCTACTCTAGACCCAAAAGCGTCGGGGGTGGGGAAGAGAGATTCACGTGCTAAAACGACACAGTGCAACTATTTATGGTATTCCAAACACATAAATAACAATCATATAATCAAAAGAAAATCAATTCATTTCGTACCATCAATTTGGTCATGTTTCGTCATATCTCATAATTATCAAAACATTTATTTTGATCAAATTTTCCAAATCATGCAAATTTCGTAAAGATATTTGTCTTCGTATCAATAATTAATAATTAATATGTTGATTATCCCTGTTTGACTTATTTATGGATACGCCACTGGATTTGTGAAAGATAATGATCAGTAAATTAAAGAGATGATTGGTACTGCAAAGTCCAGAGAATAGCTTCCTATTGTCTTGCTCGAGCTTTACTTTTCGCGTTTCTATTCTGTGAGTGCAAAAACGAAAAACTATACATGTAGTGTTTATGTGCTTGTTGCTATTATTTGTTCAGTAAACTGAAATCTGCTGATTGTCTGACATATAAATAAGTTCATATCCTCACCAACCAAAATAACTACAATGTTTATTCCTACTAGTATTCCTCCTTCACTGAAACAAAATTGGTAGAAAGTAAGTAATGGGATATTATGACGAGGTATCATTGTCATTTAAATTTCATCTGAATTTAAAACACATTTGCAATAACATGATAAGATTGTATTTTTTCACATTCATACAGAAGAACAAATACACGATTATCACTCTGACAACCGATTAGAAACAAGGAAGGGGCATTTTAATGAACATAAAAGTCCCTTCATTGTCGTTGATAAGGAGAATCAGGATCCGGTTAGGTTTTAAAGGCATACACATGGGTTATACATGCTAAAGAGTTCCAGTTCCAAATGTTGGGCACCAGAGTTAGGAAAAGGGGGAACGCCCCCTTCCATGACGGGTCACTTTTTTACGCTAGAGGGGCATGAAAGACTTTGTAACCCATATCCAAATCCGTCGCTCATTACTCAGCAAAAATATCTATATACTTATCATGCTATTAAATACTAAATTTGCGTCATATAACTTCAACAAACAATCATCGTTTCGGTCAAATCTGCGCACCTAATGACCTTTAATGGGGATTTGCTTTATCTAAAGGGCCCTAAATATTATCTCAACGAGTATGGGAATGCGAGCAAAGTCCGGATTGGATCCATCACCTCTATCCTAATCGCGATTGTGTATCAACAAAAATTGTGTAGATAATCGCTAATAATTGTGTCTTCTAAACCAAGCGTTCATTTAAACTGATTTCTTTCTTGGCAAAGGTAAGCATATTTTTTGGGTCACTTTTTCCTTTTTATTGTGTGTAATACTGGCATTTGTATTTTTATCGGGGTTTTAGTCTCATTTAACACATAGCTTAGCCTTAGTAACGTGTGGTGAAATATTGAAAAACAACACAGAAAAATTGATATATTTAAATTTTTAAATGAGACAGACAATGAACTCGAAACTTCTAGTTCGTTATCGTATTATGACTTTACTTGCGTGCAGTATATATTCACTAATATAATGCATTCGCAAACATGAACTATTCGTATACCAATATTGTTTTGGACTCAATGCTGTTATATCAAACATAACAGTGTCATAACAGTTACTATGTTCATTGTATACTACTTCTGTTTACAGTACCTTTTCTGTTTACAGTACATTTTCCTACTGAACCATGAGAATCGGGATTTCCATTGCGTTGTTCCTGTCAGCACTGGGCCTGGTCCAGTGTATAGATAGCAGGATACAGACCATCCCGGACAGGTACATCGTGGTACTCAATGTAAGTATGTTTACCATGGTAATAGAGGAACATCCCCGCATTTAGCTTGTCCAGGAAAGAGATACAAAAAGATGGTCAAAAAGGCAGCTGCTACATTGATGTTAACAATTTGATACTTAAAACATTGTAAAAACACCTTTTTGTGCTATTTCCACGCTTGTTAGGTTTAACCAACATCGCAAGAATTGTTTACTAAGAGGTGCATCCTGATGTATGACTTTAAAGAAAATTTGATTTGGTTTTGTGGTTTAGGAATTCACGAGAGAGTTGACTTTGTACATTTAATATATATTGCAATAGATCTTATAAATGAAACAATTACGATTTTTTTTTATTTGATATCCGATTGACACATCTTTGGGGGGATATTTATTGTTTCCCTTATTACAAGACCAATATATTATAAACCATAGAATATCGGATTCATGATTGCATTTATTACTAATGAAAATTATCTTTTTAGATCCAGAGACAGCTATGTATTTAGTCTTATGTTTGTTTCCGAGGACGTATTAGCCATTTTGTAAAAAAAAAAAAAGATTTCAAACACTCTAAATTATAATAATAACAATGATAATAATACAATATTTATAAAGCGCATAATAAACAAAAGTGTTCTATGCGCTGTACAAGAATGAATGACGAGAAATATTTCACATACATGTATAATATAATCACATAATAAGAACTGTTATACATTTCTTTAGGATGGCGAGATACTGGACCATCTGCTCACCCGAATACAGCAGAATATGGTTACTCGCTCGGGGAGGTTTTCTGTCTTTAGGAAATATTACAAAGCACTGAATGGGTTCGCTGCAGAGATGTCTGAAGATGTTGCAGAAAGGGTGAGCAAAAAGAAAACTGTGTCAAATATAACAATGATAATCATAATAATAATAATAGTCATAATAAAAGTAATAATGATAATATTAATAATAATACTTATAATGATATAATAATACTACTTATAATGATATAATAATAATAATACAAATAACCATAGTAATAATGATAATATTAATGATAATGATACAAATACACAAGTTGATAAAGGGCTTTATGCTAGGT
Source organism: Strongylocentrotus droebachiensis (assembly GCA_035222895.1). Lineage (NCBI taxonomy): Eukaryota > Metazoa > Echinodermata > Echinoidea > Camarodonta > Strongylocentrotidae > Strongylocentrotus > Strongylocentrotus droebachiensis. The sequence goes on along the minus strand of JAVYIG010002684.1, from coordinate 181,557 downwards.
TTCCCAGTGATTTACATTGCAATTATCATTACTGGTTCTCTGGCCCTCCCTCCCCCCCCCCCTCTCTCTATCTCTCATCTCTCTCTTTCTCTCTCTCTCTCTCCCTCTTTCTCTCTCTCTCTCTCTCTCTCCCTTTTCCTGTCATTTTCCAGACCTCTTCCTTTCTATTCATTCTCATTTTTACCTCTATTGGGCAACGTGACGGACATGTGCGCTATATAAGAAGCCACCATTATTATTGTTATTAAGTCCAAACTATTCTGTCTCAAACGATAGGAGCTACATCTTACAGTTTACTATATCGGATTATGGCAGGGACTTGAGACCCTCCTAGAACTCAGATTTTAGACTCAAGATTTATTTGGTTATTGGCCATGTAGCGCTCTATCTGATTGCTCTTACCATGCTTACAGTAACCATGACGGCGAGTTTGATGTTAAATGTCCCTAGCATAATCTAATTAATTAGATTCGCTTACCCAAATCAGATCTATCAGATTTTGGTCCTAATTACATCAGCTGGTGGCAACTACCAAAATCATTTACTTTTCTTCTCTGCAAGTCACTCTTCTGCTTTTTAATTATTATTGTTGTTGAAGGCTGCGGGCACGGCAAGCTACTTTGATTATTCTGTAGTCCTCCTGCATCTAATGTATGTTAATTATGCCTTCAATATATTTGTTCAATTCGTATATTATCTGTATAAAATTATGTACGCTTGAAATATTGTATTAAACCATATTATGTTCATGAAAATGTATGATGAAAAAGAAAGAAAAAAGATGCAGAAACCAATAAATCAAATCAAATCAAATCATATAGGGAAAAGAAACACATACGAATCATAATCAAACTCGTAATTATTAGAGGCAACTTCCCCTTTCTTACCGTTATCCTGAATGAAACAATTAGTTCTTTTTTATGCATGATATATAGGTTCTTTTCTCTATTTCGTGAGAAAAATGTCAATCGTAAAGATAATAATTGAGCCGGATCAAGATTCTGCTTAATCATGTTGATAGTTTTGTAAACAGAGAAAGGTCACATTTTACCTTGCTGTTTTTCGAAAAGGTCCTGGAACTGCCTGCCGTGAAGTACATGGAACAGGATACTATCGGCATCGTCGATGTCGCCTCATCATCATGGGGCCTTGATCGCATTGACCAGCACAACCTCCCCCTCGATGATGTTTTCAACATCGAAGGTAATGCTGGAATGTTGAAGGCAATTCAGTTACTTTTATCGTGGTTTATGGAATCGATAATGTGATGGGTTGTCAATTGATTGATTCATACACTGCTTGGGCAATCCTCTACAAGCATTTTATGAAAATAATTTAGATTGGTTGCTTTTATTCAAATCCCATGCACCAAAATATTGACATTTTTTAAAGATAATACATGTATAGAAGTTATACCACCCACTTAAATTTCAAATTAGAAAACCTCGTCCATAGAACCCATAGATATAATCATGAATATTGAAAGCAAATTGTGATATTATTTCTTAGAGCGCAACATCGCGCAGCACCTGGCTTATACGAAGGTGCAGTTTTCGAAGAATTATTTTGTTGTTTTTGTTGTTGATGTTGTGTTTGTTTGTTTGTTGTGTTTGTTTGTTTGTTGTTTGTTTGTTTGTTTGTTTTTTTTGGGGGGGGGAGAGGCTTTAGGAGTTTTGGGGCTTGGGGTTCATGCATTCACTGTTGAAGTGCCGCGCTTAAATTCATTTATAATCAAGGAAAGTGGGGGAGGGGGCTTTTTGTGGGGAGGGGAACGGCTTGACTTCCCATGCTCCCTCAAGAACTGCTTCTGCTGGCTTGCATAATTTACCATATATGCCATTAAATTTTCGTATATCCTTCCCCCCCCCCAAACGGTTATAAATATGCGTATAACAGTACTTTCCATAATTCAGCTAATACTATGCAATGTTCTATTGTCATATTATTAGTAGTAGTATTATTACCAGCATTATCGTTATAATAATTAGTACTAATTTATTTAGTTGGCAAAATTAATTCATTAAAAGAAAATGAACATACAAATGACCGAACGAAATAAGGCAATCATTTCATAGACACTGGTGCGCCCGACCAGGCGGCCTTCTATCCCACACCTGGTCGAGTGCACAAGTATCCAAACATTGATTTAAACTAAAACATAACTTAATTTGTGTTGGTATTAAGGTGACGGTGAGGGTGTGACCGTGTATGTGTTGGATACCGGAATTCGAGGTAGTCATGAAGAATTTGGAGGACGGGTTAGTCACGGCGGAGACTACGTCGACGACGGGTGGAACGTAAGTGAAATCTTCTTTAAAAAAAAGTAAATCCAACTTGGAATTTGAATTGATTTAGAAGAAGCACACTTTTGAAGGTATCTCAGTCTCCATCAAACACGATTTCAAAAACTTTTCAAAATTACCCTAACGCAATTTCTATAGCCTTGCCTTTAAAATGAAACTGTTCGTAATCATTGATACCACTCTATTTCATATTTGAATTACATCACGTGCTTCTTTTGTTTAAGTTAATCTTCTTAATCTTACAAGTGTTCATTAAGATGTAGTAAGGTCCTGGTAACTATGATAACTTATGAATGATGTCAAATGAGCAGATACAAGAATGTGAATAAATGTGGCGGATATTTTTTTGTTTGGTTTTCAAAAAAGGGCATTGATTGTCACGGACACGGGACCCACTGCGCGGGTACGGCAGCGGGAGGAATCCACGGTATTGCCAGGAAAGCCAATATTGTCTCGATCCGGCTCTTCAACTGTGCAGGTTCTGGCTCCGCGTCTGGCACTATTGCAGGTGAGAACTTGATTTAGCCTAAATGGGCTGTAGCATAGGAAATACTGGTTGACGCCATCTACGTCTTCTTTTTGACAACTGCACGTTAAAAAATTGACTTAACTGGGTCAGCGCGTTAGCGTACGCGAAATAGACCGAAGTTCTCCTCACGCTTCGGTTTCGCGTATGTTGCACGCACGTGAATACGTTGGCCTACTGCGGTCGCGTCGTCCGTAGTCGTATCCGTGTTTGAGTGGGCCCCGGGGAAGACCCATAGTCTCGTCATGCTACAGCCCCTTTAAGGAATACCCCACCAATAGAGTTTATGACATGAATGTCAATCGCCTACCGTTAGGTTTAGTGTAAGGTAAAGGTTTAGGGTTAGGGTTAGCTAAGAAACCTAAGGCTTTTCACAATATTATGGCGCCTAGTTGACTTGTCAGAGTGCTCACGTGTTTGAAATTTGTCTATGTTGTGTTTATTAAAGAAACAAACAATAATAATGATTTATGTTTCAGGCATCGACGAGGTAACTCGGACTGCCGTCCTCCCTGCTGTCATGTCCATGTCTTTCGGATTTTCGGTGACTCAGGCAATCGACGACGCTGTGGCTCGGGCCGTGGACGCCGGGGTCGTTGCCGCCGCATCAGCTGGTAACGATAACTCAGACGCCTGTCTTAAATCTCCTGCTCGGGAGCCAAAGGTTAGTGATGTCCTGGTGACTTGAGGTGCGTTCAAGCGACACTTTTCCACCCTAAAAAAACTGTTTTAAAAAACGTTTAGTTTAAAACACGGTTGCGTTCAAGCGATTTCAAGCGATTTTTCGTCGGTCGTAAAAATATATGTGTTTCAAAACGCAAACATGAAACGCTGAAAAAGATGCGTTTTGAATCGTGATTCTGCAGAATCACGGTCGCTAAAATTCGCAACGCAACGGAGATCTTAATCATGATTTTATAACGTCATTATCGTGGCCTGCTTCCGGTCTAGCCGACAGTCGACCGTAAACAAAATTCCGAAAGCACGCCGGCGAAGTTGACCTATACTTCCCATATTGCTCCGTTTAGTCTCATTTCACAACGCCCCCTATCGTCAGAGCATCATGGTCAGAGTCAGCAGCCTAACATGTTAGCCTATGGACGTTTTTTTAAATCGTTAAAAATTCATTTTTTGTTTAAACGAAAAGCACATCCACCCGACGTACGTTATCACTAGCTCTTTCATTGGAGCCCTCATGTCTCATTGACTTTTGAAAGTTCACCCACCGTAATTTTTCAAAATAGGTTGCAAGCTCGTCATTGCCTATAATACACATGTGAAACAAGTCTAACTTTGGATTCAGTTTGCCAAGCGATTTGAAGATTATAGGTCGAGCACACGAAACATAAAAAGCATGAATTATCATAGATCACTTCTGCCTATTCCATTATGTCCATTTCATCCAACCCCCCACCGTAATTTTTCAATTTAGCAAAAGCAAACATTTAGCCGAGGTAAGCAAAAACATGAATATTCATGACACATCATGGACTATTCGGTTATTAACAGAGGGGTGCAATCGGTCATCACGTCAAACTCCCCTAATTGCCACCAAGTATTTCATATAATTATATAGTTTGGTATGTTTCTTTTACTCACTCATGAATTATTAAATATCAACGATGGTTTAACAGAAATGTAAAAGAAATTTTAGTTGATATTTATTAACAAGGTAATGTATGTTTAGCAAAGCAATCTCACATACAAAATTACTATCAAGTGTCGTCTGCTACGCCGATTGTCGCCTGCTTCGTTAAAGGCACATATTTATCGTTTGGACTGTAAGGTATACCAGGGAGATTTGTATTTTCCTGCAGTACAACGTATAGCAGGAAAATGTTGTATATGCGGATCCTTTTAATGATTACGTAATGGAAGTGGCGAGGCGGTATGATTTGAATAACTTAGGCAGGTGAAAGTTATTGTATTGAGAAGGAAAGGAATGTTCAGAAAGGCATAGAGAGGGAAGTGGGCGTGGTAGCCATTCTAGCTTTGCACCTACATCAGTACGAGAATACACCCGACGGCGCGGTGGCCTGTACTTATAGCGCGCGAACACATCACACCCAATGGCATACACCCGGTACCCTGCAACACAGTGGAACATTCTAAGAAATTAAAAAATTATCTACAAAATGGACCTCTTGAATCATCTGAGAAGTAACTTACCCTATTCTGACTACTTCAGTGAATGTCAAGATAACAATGGCTGCTTTTCCATCCAAAAATAAAACTAGTTTGCAACTAGAAATAGTCAATTTCTCGATAATTTCACAAAATATATTTGCCGCCGCATTCAATATGACGTCATGGACAGCTGGTTGGCTAGTTCGGTAGTGACGTCGAACGAGCTATGTTTGTGCTGCAGTGATCGAGCGAGCGAAAATGAGACAATCGGAGCAATATGTCGACCTGGGTCAACCTGCGCAGTGTGATGAGCAGTGGCTGGGCTTGATATGAGTGAGAATCAGCGTTGATGAAAAATCGCTTGAACGCTTTCCCGCAGAAACCGTGTTTTTAACGGCGTTTGTATTCATGTTTGTGATTCTAGCTTTAACAAAATCTCTTGAACGCACCTATAAAGATGTGAAACGGCGTTTACACATGTCTTTGTAAAACCGCGTGGAAGGCGTCGAACCTATATACTTATGTATATATAGCTCATATTATCAAATGAGATTGAATTGACAAGGTGAATGGGAAATATACTTTTATGTGATATTAAAAGATTGACCCAGATGACAAATACCTACATTTAGGAGTCGAACCGGTGTCGGCCGACCCAGAGTCGATTACCATTGACTGTGGGCATTCCCAATTCCCGCATATGGTATAAACACTTCCAAATTTATTCTGTATTAATGGATCGTAATATATACGTGAATGCTAATCTGCTAGTTGATGCCATTTAAATTTAGATTAGTTTTTGATGCAATGCTAATGTAATATTATCGATATTTCGAAATTTACGAAATTGCTCATCGAAGGAGACAACGAGACGTAGACAGAGGGTTTAAGAAAAAAAAATAGTGGGAAAGAGAAGGAAGGAATGTGAGCGGAGGGGATGGAACTCTCGAAAATTCGCTACGACTGTTATTCATAATTTTTCAAATTGACAGGCAATCACTACTGGAGCAACGGATCGGGATGACAAGAGGGCGAGTTTCTCCAACTTTGGTTCTTGCGTAGACATCTTTGCCCCCGGTGTGGCTATCGTCAGTTCTTCAACTGCATCTGATAAAGCCATCGCTATATGGAGCGGTACAAGCATGGCTGCACCTCATGTTGCTGGTGAGTTTCAATTTAAAAACTCAACTCTCTGATAATTTTCAAAAAATAATTTGCTGTTGCCAGTTTAAAGTTGACATGCTTTACTGTTTCATCCGTAATACGTGTAATAAAATGATGGCGTGGATTCTAATCAAATGATTGGTTGAGAGTGTGCACGTGACCAGGCATTTATTTTGCCTAATGCGTAATGTTGATAATGACCGGTAATTATAAAATGCTAAAGACCGGTCATTAGTAATATCATGTTATAAAACATCATTTTATAAAAAAAAATAAAACATCATCTTATAAAACCAATAATACAAATCATTTTGTTCGGCCATTGGAAAAGTTACCCACATTCCGTACCTTCGAAACAGTCCAAACACCCTCGGCTATCGCCTTGGGTTGCGGTATATCATAACTGCGTACCGGTACACCGTAACTGCTTACCGGTATACTGTAGCTGCTTACCGGCATGGCTGCAAGAAGAAAAGCAAAGTGTGTTGTAAAACTGGACTTGAGATTAATTTAATTTTGTCTTCTCTCACCAGGTGCTGCCGCCATTCTCCTTGGGAAGGGAATCCCCCCTTCTGATGTCCTTGACCATCTTCTTGAAGACGCATCGCAGAACGTTATCTATAACACCAACTTCCTCTCACCGAATCGACTCCTTTATCTTAACTAACCAGGATGACAACCCCGAATCCCGTGCGAAGAACACGGAAGATAATGACAAATAATATTAAATTGCGGCTTACAAAGAAAGGAGATCGAAGTGAAGTGCTGTTAATATTTTGGATTTATAAAACATGCTTTAAAAATACTATGTCCCTTTTGCAGCCAACGTCAAATTATGTAGAACTTTGAAGGAATTATGAATATGTCATGTATGTCCTCTCACAATATTTCCACGATATGCGCGTATCGCTATTATAAAGTATTCAAATTATGCAAGGAAACCCGTTTACCTTCTTGACTGATTCATAATATGAGATGTAACAGGTACATGAGCATTTGTCTACATCAATAACCGATTACTTGTATTGGCCAAACTCAAATTGATTGAATCTTTGTGCAGCACAAAACGTACAACCATTCGGTAAAAGGGCGTGAAAATCAGACTATTACTTAGGTGATTGCAATCACTTAAGTCGATTCGACAACTAATGGTCGGTATTTTCCCAATAAAAACCGTTTCAAGCCCTTTCGTTTAGAGGGAAGTTCTAAATTAGTATTGTCTTTCAAATGCCGTTGGAATTCAACCTTTTCTTTTGTTGGGGCCTGCAAATGGGACATAGTACCTTTAACACAATTTGACATTCGCAACTGTACATCTTTAGTCCACAAATATCGTAACTATCTATATACACACTAATACAAGTTTGCTTCTAATATACTAATAGTTAGAAACTTGATTCTTGTAAATGAATGGCGAACCATAAGTTTATACTGTTGCCCGTGAAGGTGGAATAAATCATTCTTACATCTTGAAAAACTAAATAATTTTGATCATAGAATTTATTCTTGATAGACAAAGTTTATAACATCATCTCAAAACTGAGACAAATCTGATTGCAGGAGAGACAAGAGAGTGGAAGTGACAGAAAGAGAAAGAGGGGGAAAGAGGGCAGGAGATAGAGAGAGAGAGAGAGAGAGAAAGAGGAAGAGATAAAAAGAATGAAAGATGGGATTTTGCTTTATCTAAACGACCCTCAATACTATCTCAATGTGTATAAGATACGAGCAAAGTCCGAATTGAATCAATCGCCTCTGTTCTAATTGCGATTGTGTATCAACATAAATTGTGTACATAATCGCTAATTATTATTGTGTCTTCTAAACCAAGCGATCATTTAATCTGATTTCGTTCTTGGCAAAGGTAAGCATATAATTAGTATTTTCTGCATTACTTCTTGTTGTAATACTGGCATTTGTAATTTAATGTAAGTCTATCGATTTTAGTCTCTTTTAGCGTAGAGCATAATAACGTGTGGGATACTATTGAAAAGCAATACAGAAAAATTGCTATATTTAAAGTTTTATATTGCTGATGCGCATCTGTCTTCTAACAGTGATTCGCAATGAGACGGACAATCATCTCGAAAAGTCTCGTTCGTTATCGTATTATGACTTTACTTGCGTGCAGTGTATATTCACTGATATAATGCATTCGCAAACATGAACTATTCGTATACTAATATTGATTTGGATTCATTGGAGTTATATTATCATACCAATTACTATGTCATTTGCATTTTTATTGTATATTATATCCCTTATCGTACAATTATTGCAATAGGAGTGTACACACCTAGAAAACGAATAGTTTTACTAGAAAAGATGTTTCCTGTCAAATAGTTCATTTTTTATTGCTGACGTCACGAACAGTTCACCTTTTCCCGGAAAAGGGGTACTATTCGTTTTCTTCCGGCACCTCCTCTCCCTCCAAACTGGCAAATTTCAGCGAACGAACGGGATTTCAAATGCCTCCACACGGCCAACTCCAGCTGTGTCACGGCGCTCAAGCATTGCAATTTACGCTGTGCAATAGCTGCATTACACTTCTGCGGTGCCTGTATATAGCGCCAGCTATACATATTTACGCCCTTCAATGTTTCATTTCAGCCATGAAATTTATTCTATTTCATTTTTTTAATGTGATGTGAATGTGAGTACGGTACATGTTATACTAGAAACATGTACAGAAGTGTCCAAGGAATGATATAGGTGGAAGGGATATAAAAAATATATACAATGACTCATTCTTGGAACAAGCTAAAACTATTCGCACTCAGGAAGATCAATAATAATAATATTGGATATTTATATGGCGCACATAATCCACCCTGCAAGGTGCTTAAATCGCTCCAATATTACCCCGGCTCTGCTAGGCTACCGATTTCGGTGCTCACATCATTCAAGGAATTCCTTCCTACCGGTACCCATTTACTTCACCTGGGTGGAGTGTGGCAAATGTAGATCAATGTCTTGCCAAGGGACATTAGTACTGTTCTCCCTCGGACCGATGGCCCTCAGGAGAATAGTTGATGTTCCTTCGATGCGAATAGTTTTTAGCTAGATCCTCGAGTGTCATTTTATATTTGTATACTATTTTCTTTTGTTACAGTACCTTTTTCTTCCTGAACCATGAGAATCGGGATATCCATTGCGTTGATCCTATCGGCACTGGGCCTGGTCCAGTGTATAGATAGCAGGATACATACCATCCAAGACAGGTACATCGTGGTACTCAATGTAAGTATATTTACCATGGTAATAGAGGAACATTCCCGCATCTAGCTTGTCTAGATTGTCCTATGTAGATGTTAACCATTTTATACTTGTAAACTAATTGTAAAACACATATAGTGCTATTTCCATGCTTCACCAACAAAGCAACACGTTATAAACTAAAGGTGCTTCGTTATTAATGACTAAAAATAATGTTTAATTGGTTTGATTTATTTTATTCCTCATTCCAGTTTATACCCCCTTCACATACACGGATTATTCTTACGAGTCCTTACGGATCGCACAAATTCACGGATCTTTCACGGATCCTTACGATTTGACCACTTTTACGACCGGTTTAAGAGTTATTACGAGCTGTTTGCGGTTTATTACGGATTATTACGAGTTATTACGATGTATTTACGGCAAGAGTCCACGATTTGTTACGAGTTGTCACGGATAACTACGAGCAACTAACGTGTTAGTTACGACCTGTTTACGTGTTTTTACGAATAGTTACGAGTAAGTTACGAGTATGTACGAGTCCTTACGATTTTTAGTCAAAAAAAAAAAACTGAAAATAAAGTGTTAGAATTTGCAGCTTTTATACCTTTCCCCAAATCGTAAACAGTTCGTAAGCATACGTAAAGTATACGTATCTATTCGTAAAGTACTCGTAACTACACGTAAAATGCTCTTAATAACCCGTATCAATCCCTAAAGCCATCATAAAATGACCCGAATAAAATCGTAAACGACACGTAAGCACACGCAACCATCCTTAAACTGCTCGCAATAATCCGTAAATAATCCGTAAACAAATCGTAAACTAACCGTAACGAATCGTTACAAAAATCTGTTACGAGTCATTAACGGATTCTTGCGAGCAGTTTACGGATGGGTACGTGTTGTTGCGAGCGGTTTACGGATGGTAACGGATTGATACGAGCTATTTACGAGCTATTTACGGACAAATCAATCCGTGGACACTCGCAAGAAGATTTTTGACATGTCAACAAAATTGCCTCTCCTTTCACGGATCCTCAAGAGTGCCTACGAGTTGTTGCGAGTTCTGACGAGTTATTTACGGATACCAGCGAGTTATTTACGGATGCTTGCGATTGACTACGAGTTGGCAATCCGTAAGGACTCGTAAGACAAATCCGTGTATGTGAAGGGGGTATTAAATATAATCAGTCCTCGGTAACATAACAAACATAAATTACTTAAGTAATTTCTGACAATGAATCATAAATAAGCAAATATATATAACAATTATTATAAAAAAAAGAATAGATACATTTTTAAATAATCATATTTCATCAAACTTTTTAACAAAAAATTGCGGAAGAAGGATTGCCATAGCTAGCAAATATTAATTAAATTTTGATTTAGGAATTCACGAAAAAGTACAGTTTGCAATACATCTAATGAATGCAATAATTATTTTTTTCAGTTGACATCCAATTGACACATCTTTGTGGTAATATTTTTACATTGTACATGTATCATAATACACAGAATATTTCGAATCAAATACACGATTACATTTTGGTTTCAGATCCATAGCAAGCTACCTATTTAGTCGTATGTTCATTTGCGAACATGTACTATAAACCAAACAGCTATTTTGTAACGATTTTGAAATTTCAAGCATTCTTCATCATCATAAGATGAAAGATTTCGACCTTTTGTTCATGTATCTTACAATCTCTCTAAAAAAAAGATTATCTCTTTATACTACTAGAAATGATAATTAAGTGTATATTTTACCTCTTAATCATGACATTTATTTCATACATATATACATTTGTTTAGGATGGCGAGATACTGGACCCTTTGCTCACCCGGATACAGCAGAATATGGTTCCTCGCTCGGGGAGGTTTTCTGTTTTTAGGAAATATTACAAAGCACTGAATGGGTTCGCTGCAGATATGTCTGAAGATGTTGCAGAAAGGGTAAGTATTAACAATTACATCCGCAAATATGATAATGATAACTATGACTTCAATAATGATAATAATAATAACAGTAATAATAATAGTGATGAATACAACAACAAAAAGGATAATAATAGTACTACTACTACTACTACTACTTCTACTGCTGCTGCTGCTGCTACTACTACTACTACTACTACTGCTACTACTACTACTACTACTACTATAATACATTTCTAATCACATTTATATAGCGTTCATTTAAATACTAAGGTTTTTTGCGCTTTACATTGCAATTATTATTGCTGGTTCTCCTACCCCCTCCCCCCTCTCTCTCTCTCTTTCTCTCTCTCTCTCTCTCTCTCTAGCAATGTCTCTCTGGCAATCGTAAAAATAATCATTAAACCGGTTTAAATAGATAACATTTTACCTTGCTGTTTTTCCAAAAGGTACTGGAACTCCCTGCAGTGAAGTACATGGAACAGGATGCCATCGGCGTCGTCGATGTCGCCTCATCATCATGGGGTCTTGATCGCATTGATCAGCACGACCTCCCACTCGATGATGCTTTCAACATCGAAGGTAATGCTGGAATTTCGAAGGCGATTCGCCTACTTTAATTATTATTATGAGCAATGGAGCCAGGTGGTGATGCGTCGTCAATTCATACAGTGATTGGGCAATCTTCTGCAAGCATTTTATGAAAATAATTTTTATGAAACCACCCTCTAAGATTATAATTACAAATCTCATCCATGAAACCACGTTTAAATATCTACATAGATATTTATCATGAACATTGAAATAATATATGATTTGAATTCAGAGAGCGCAACGCCGCAGGAGGCATGACTTACACTGGAGCGCGTTTCCAGATTTTTTTTCGGGGGAGGGCGGGAGGATAGGGGGCTTGGGAGCTTGCATTCTTGCATTCATTTAATTCATGTGCCTCACTTACAATAACTCACATGAATACTGAATTAAAGTTGGGGAGCTTGAAGATTTTTTTTGTGGGGGGGGGGGGGCGGCTTGATTTTATATAGCATATTGTGTTCACCTGCTATCTATATTTCCATATTTGAATTATTTATTTTATATTTTATTTTTTCAAATAATTATTATTATTTTGTATTATTATAATTATTATTGGTATTATTATTATTATTATTGTCATTATCATTATCATTATTAACATATTTATTATGGTCACAATTAACATAATTATTGTCATTACTATTTCTTTTGCAATGTTAATACATCAAAAAAATAACATGGAAATAAGTAAACGCAAAATGGTGACAATTTCTTAGACGAAGGTGCACCGCCTGGGAAGGAATAGACCCTTCGGCCTTCCTTCCTTCTTGTGCACAAGACTAGCATCTTAACTTTAAACATCAAAATTTACTTTTGTTGGTATCAAGGTGACGGAGAGGGTGTGACTGTGTACGTGTTGGATACCGGAGTGCGAGATACTCATGAAGAATTTGGAGGACGGGTTAGTCACGGTGGAGACTACGTCGACGACGGATGGAACGTAAGTGAAATCTTCTTTAAAAAGAAAAATGTAAATCCAACTTGGCATTGATTTGATTGAGAAGAAAAAATGGAGAAGAAGGAGCTCACTTTTTAAGGTATTTCAGTCTATTCCAAAATTACACCAACGTAATTGAACACGATTGCAGAGATTTTCAAAAAAAATCATGCTAACGCAATTCCTAGTCTTTCCGTCACCCAATGTACTAAATATAACAGTGACGTTTTCCTTGTAATCTGAAAAGGTATGGGATAATTTTTATGGGATATATATAAGCTTAAGTTTTTGCCTTTGTGTTATTGATCAAGGATTTTTTTCTTCATTTTTTAAAATTCTAGAAAATTCTAAAAAAACTATGCAGAATAATCGATTAATTATAAAGCTGGAATTTAGATGAAAATGTCGTTATCATTGATACCGCTCTATTTTCTTGTCAGACAACATTGAGATATTTGAATTCAATCACGTTCTTGTTCTCTTTATATTCCTCGTAATATCACAAGCGTTCATTAACATTAAGTAAGGTCCTGGTAAATTGAATAACTTATAGATGAAATAGAATGGGAAGATACAAGAATGTGAATAAATGTGGCGGAAATATTTTCTCTTTTGCTCTCCAAAAAAGGGTATTGATTGTCACGGACACGGCACCCACTGCGCGGGTACGGCAGCGGGAGGAATCCACGGTATTGCCAGGAAAGCCAATATTGTCTCGATTCGGCTCTTCAACTGTGCAGGTTCTGGTTCCGCGTCTGGCACTATTGCAGGTGAGAACTGGGCTTAACTTTAGCAATACCTCACCAATAGAGTCGATGTACATGAATGTCCATCCGCTACCGTTATGTTTAGGTTTGAGATATAGGGTTAGTGTTAGGTTTAGGATTAGGTTTAATGTTCGCTTAGAAATTGTAGCTACAATAAATCGATGAAGCGTTGGTTAACCAACGAAAGTCTGTCTAACTTTTGGGGTGATCTAGTTTGATCCAGGTAGTGTTTGAGATGGGTTTTTGTTCAAGTTCAACTACCTCCGGACACATGTCCGTTGACAATTACCTCCGGTCAATTAAGTATGACAATGACCTGTAAAACTTCAGTGATTTTAATATTCTATGTAGGCCTACCTCTGAACTGAATAACGCCCTTTGGGGAACCGGGATGATAATATGTGCATTTTCAAACCAACGAGCAACGTTGTACACCTGTATCGAGAGTGGCAACTTTAGATTGATGTCTAGACAAGAATCCAATGTGGCAAATAGAATTGAAACCCGACCGTTTTTTCTAGTCTGGTGGCATATCCACTAGCCCATAGCGGCTTATTGGCCCTAGTTGATTTGTCGAAGTCTTTAATTATTTGAACATCAATTTTGGTGTCTTAGATAAAGAAACAAATGAACTGATAATATGATTTATGTTTCAGGCATCGATGAGGTAGCTCAGAATGCCGTCCAACCTGCTGTCATGTCCATGTCATTCCGATTCCTGGCGAATCAGGCGATCGACGACGCCGTGGCTCGGGCCGTCGACGCCGGTGTCGTTGCCGTAGCCGGAGCTGGTAACGAGAACATGGACACCTGTCTATTCTCTCCTGCTCGGGAGCCAAAGGTTAGTGACGTCCTAGACGCGTAATTTTTTTCCCACTTGAGCTCGGGACCCCCAGTATATTGCATACAGCCAATCAGAGCTCATCTTGTCAATAACAAGCTTTACGCGTGCTAAAGATGCGAAATTCAAAACTGTGCGAAGCTCTGGGCCTGGGCTTCACACACGTGTCCTGGACCCCGTCTTTATGCAAAGAGTTGCGATTGATCCAAATCAACCGCAAGTCCTCCAATCAATCGCAAGTTTACAGTCTCCTATCTCTTATGTACATAGTTGTGATTGACATCAGTCGCAAATAAGTTGTAAATAATATCAACTCTTTGTAAGACGGGGCCCTGGTGACATAAAGATGTGAAACCGCGTTCACACATGACGTTTGAAAACCGCCTTTTAACGAAAATAGGCGTCGAACCTGTGTATATACAGCTCATATTACCAAATGGGATTGAATTGACAAGGTGAATGGGAAAGATACTTTTATGTGATATAAAAAGATTAACCCAGAGGAGAAATACCTACGTTTAGGAGTCAACCCGGTGTCGGCCGATCCCAAAGTCGAATATCATTAATTAAATGTGGGCATCCCCAATTCCTGCATATGGTATAAGTACTTGCGAATCTATTCTATAATAATTTACGCGGAAGCTAATCTGCTAGTTGATGCCATTCAAATTTAGATGACTTTTCGCTGCAATGCTAATGTAGTATTGTTGGTATTTTGAACATTACGAAATTGCCCAACGAAGGAAACAACGAGACGTAGACTGGGTTAAAGACAAAGATGGAGGGAGAGAGAAAGAAGGAACGTGAGCGGAGGGGATGGAACTCTTGAAAATTCGCCACGACTATTATTCAAAATTATATTATGAAATATGAATTTTTCAAATTGACAGGCAATCACTGCTGGAGCTACGGATCGCAATGACAAGAGGGCGAGTTTCTCCAACTTTGGTTCTTGCGTAGACATCTTTGCCCCCGGTGTGGCTATCGTCAGTTCTTCATCTGCATCCGATACGGCCATCGCTATATGGAGTGGTACAAGCATGGCCACTCCTCATGTTGCTGGTGAGTGTCAATTTAAAACTCAACTTTGTGATAATTTTGGTAAAATAATTTGCTGTCACCAGTTTAAATGTTTAAATTAACATGGCTATACAATTTTATTGTCTATTTTTATTCATATTTACATTCTTAACTATTTGTTACCTATGTATTTCTATGTTTTTTATCTCTCTTTTTGTTTAAATATCATCATGATTACTAGAAACATTTTTATCGGGGATGTAGCTCAGTACGGGGTTTTTCAAACCTCTGTGCTGCATCCCCAGACATGTTTGGTTTTTTAGATGTGTCATTTTGTTGTTCTCTCACCAGGTGCTGCCGCCATTCTCCTTGGTAAGGGAATTCCCCCTTCTGATGTCCTTGGGCATCTTCTTGAAGACGCATCGCAGAACGTTATCTATAACACCGACTTCCTCTCCCCGAATCGACTTCTTTATCTTAACTAACCAAGAAAGGAGATTGAAGTGAAGTGTTGTTAATATTTTGGATTTATAACACACGCCTCAAACACAATATGACAACTGAAACTAGTCATGTTTAGTCCGACAATATCATAACTTCCATTGCTTCCAATATACTAATAAATAAATTTGTGTAAGTGAATGGCGAACCACAAGTCCATACTGTTGCCCGTGAAGTTGGAATAAATTGTTCGTACATCTTGAAAAACTTGATATTTGTTATCATGAAATTTATTCTTGATAGACAAAGCTTATATCTTCTCAGTACTAAGACATGGGTTACAGTATACACTGTGATTACAAGAGAGACAAGAGAGTAGAAGCGACAGAGAGAGAGAGAGAAAAAAAAAGAGAGCAGAAGACAGACAGGGAGAGAGAGAGGAAGAAAGAGAGAGAGAGAGAAAGAGAGAACAAAAAAGGACCGACAACAGATAGAGAGAGAGAGTGGGAGAAAGAGGGAGAGGGAAACAGAATGAAAGAAAGAAGGAAAAGGAGGGAGTGAGATAGGGAGAGGGATATATATATATATGTATATATATATACATATATACAGGAGAGAGAGAGAGAGAGAAAGCGAGAGAGAAAGAAAGAGAGAGAGAGAGAGAAGGTAGAGAGAGAGAGCGCGAGAGAGAAAGAAAGAAAGAGAGAGAGAGATAGAAAGAGAGAGGGAGAGGGTGGGGGAGCGTTGGGGCATGAGGGAGGGGGTCATTATTTCATATACCAATATTTCAACATGACTGTATAACATACACATTAATGCTGTATCCTATTTTTTCAATTGTAGGAGACAACTGTTTGAATACTGATTGTGACGTCATCTAATCAATCTATCAGCATAATCAGTATGTAAATAATCTGAGATTTGTACAATGCCGTCCTTTGAACGAAGTACTTTTAATGGCCCTACGATCAAACAGTCTTATCAACCTTCCAGATTGTCTTACAATAGCAACAAAAGATAAAGAAATAACAAAATACACTTCGTGGCTTCTAAATATCACAGTGAGAATGATTAAACGAAATATTCTTTGAGAAATTTGATATAAATTGTATGCCCTTTTCTTTTAACATTTGCGAATTTAGTATAGGGTGAAATCGGTGTACCCCCCCCCCCCTGTCAGGCCAATTCCTTGCCCAATCGAAAGTCGCTAAAAAATAGAAGGGGGGGGGGGCAACTTTACATAAGCATTATATTTTGGTCATGATCGTTTGGGGACATTCACATCATACAGTTTTCTTCCTGGTTGATCAAGCTACGTAATCATTATTTTGTAAAAGCCTAACATTGTACGATCACAAAATCTATTCAGGAATAGGTGACGAAATTATGAGTGTGTGTGGTACGATTCCTGCAAAATATGTTGCAAAAAATAAGATTGTTGTGTTCTTCTTCAGAATTAATTACATCATTTGCTTTGAGTCTTAAGTTTCGCACGGTTCCTAAGGTGAGCCAAACACCTTCCCATTGACAATCAATGTTATTTATGTTTTCTTTTTCAAATCACCGTATGATTGAATAACACAATTTTTTAAACAAAATGATGGGAACGATTGACATAGTAAATGTTAGTTGCATCGTCCGATATGTGTGAATAAAAATGCTGATCAAAAGTTAGGACATTTCTTTATCTTTATTCAACATTTTGTAGGCTCAATCGATTTGTAAATCTCCAATCTCTCGCATATCGACAATAACACTTTTGCCATGAAGTTAACAAAATAATTCCTAAGATCTTTTCATGAAATGATCGTGAAAATGTGACTTAGAAGATATAAACTCTACTTTCCAAGAATAAACAATTTTGTGACAGACAATCATTTCAGGAACAGAGGTTTAGAAAAGAATATTTCCATCTTTATGGGCAACAGTGTATATCCCTTTTCATCCTTATTGGAACATGAAGGCTATATTAATCATCCGTTCATTAGCATTCAACATAATATGCTTAATCTGTTTTATATTTTCAAATCCGGCGTATGTTGTTTATAATAATGATCAAAACGGCAAACAACTTCAGGGGCACGTTGAATCTGCAAATTGTGTCAATTCTTCACAATGTGCAGCGCCATCTATACGGAATTTATTAGCGATTCAGTCTGACAGTGTTGTTTGAATAGCGCCATCTTAAGATGTTTACAACTGATACTTTTACAGGCAGCATTAGATTCAAAATCAGCAAAAATAAAGTTCGTAGAAGAAGGCTTTTTGGCGAGGGCAGTTTCTGGATTCGAGGGAGGGGACGGATACGGAAGTGCCCTGTAACGATGCCCGAACGTTGTCTCCTGCCTTATATAAAGTATCCACATAAATATCAATGTGATAGTAAACTAAAGGTAGTACAAAAAATCACTTTAAATCTGCTCTTTTGAAATGTCATGGTAACATTATGGAGTAAACAAAGTAACTTCTGCGCTACCAAATTCTGGAGTTGTATCAAACTATTGATATATTGTTTCTATCCTTTAAAAAATGGAAATAAAATAAAAACAATATTCATTGAATGGCCAAAAAAGATGAGACCCCTCAAGGGGGCGGTGAGGGGTGGGGTGCTGATAATCAGTACGGAAGAAGAGTTGTGTCTTTATAACTTAGAGTGAACACCCGACTGAAGCAAAAGATTACATCAGAATTGGCTGACACACGTCGACAAATAGTTATCAGACACGCCTACTTACGGATCTGAGCAATGTCAAGATCAGTAAACGCTTTCATTCCCACTATGCAGGCGTATTGTCTCTTCACGCTTAACACTTAACGAACACATTCATCGGCCATGTTTTTTCCCCAAAGTAGAAAATTAGGTCAACAAACTAATCTAACATGGCACACATCAATGATGCAGACCAATCAAAAGTAGTTTGATGCGCATGCGTAAATTATATATGATATCCATGTACAAGAATATCAAATCATGATCTCTAACTAAATATTTGTTCTCCTTTTTATATTATGCGCAATTTGTCATGTGCCCCTTTACGTGAATATCGTAACTCCGGCAACAGGCAAACAAATTCAACCAATTAAAATTCAATTGCTCCACGCAAGCATAGTGATTCGTTCTACTTAATATGCACCTTTCATCCGCCCATTCTGTATGCAAATACTAAATCACTAATCAGTAAATAGTGTGATTCTAAACTATATTTTTAAAATGTAGCTCTATGCAGGTCTGCGAAGCAAATTCAAGACACATGTGTCGAAAATATGTTTGGTCACAAAAATTGAAAATCTTTTTTAAAAGAAATCTCATCTCCATACTAAAAAACCCACGTCCAGGTTTTTTTTTTTGCAAAGCAAAATTGAACAAAATAAGTGCGAAACTGATGTCAATCGTTCTAAAGTTGAGTGTCTACAAATACAGTACATAAATTCAACAATTTACACAAATTATAAAGTCGTATTGATTACTATGTAGGTTTTGTATTATCACTATCAAAATATCATCCTTAACTACAAACATGTTCCAGTATTAAATTAACGTAATATTTTGAGATTTAGAATTGTTTAAATATAAACATAATTAAAGATAACATCATAATAAATTAGGCAAAGTTTTAATAATCATTGCGCGTTTCTCAAAACTAGGCAGTAATTGTATTAATGTGATGATATCAAACAACTACATGTATATCATGTATTTCGGGGTTGAATTTGAAAAAGAGAATGATAATCTATGCCAGGTTCCGTTCAGTTCGGCCACCGTTTTGGTGAATCAAGCAGAGCTATGCATCTTTCATGAATTAGGTCCTACCATCTCAATAATCAACACCCAGTCCCACCTGTCATCGTGGCCACCTCTCTATAAAGGTCATCTGTTTATATTGGTCACCCATACTGCATCCCTTCAGAATGATACATATGTGTTGAAGAACCTACCCCAAAAGTCCACTTGTCTACTAGTTTTCTACAAAGGCCATCTTTTGTGTGTTTCACGTGTGTGGCATCTGTACGCAGGGTTGACTGTTTTTGCATTTTACATCTATTTTGATTATGATTAAGATTGGTCGTTATCTGTGGGAGTAAGATGGGCCTTGTCGTTCACTCCGACTTCTTCCCTAGACATGCTCGCTATCTCGATATCCTCGCTCACATTGCTCTCAGGGGTAACCGTTGAGGTACCTTTACAGTAGATCACGGCGTAACCAACGCCACCTGCAATGGCAGCAACTCCTACCAACGAACTTATGACGATTCCTGCTATAGCACCAGCCGAAAGTGGCTCCTCAGGAGGGCTTGTTGTAAGATCTTTGGTAGACATCTCTTCGCGTTCAGTAGTCGTCGCTGAGGTTGTGGTGTTATCACTTGGATCAGGCGTTTCTGGTGACGCTGTTGAAGCATTTGGATCACGGGTTGATCCTGTTGATGTAGCTGTATTTTGATCAGTAGTTGCAGAATCCCCCGTTGGTCTACTTGTATCAGTAGTTGCAGAAACTCCCGTTGGTTTCGTTGTATCAGTAGTTGCAGAAACTCTCGTTGGTTTAGTTGAATCAGTAGTTGCAGAAACTCCCGTTGGTTTAGTTGTATCAGTAGTTGCAGAAACTCCCGTTTGTTCAGTTGTAACAGTAGTTACAGAAATTCCAGTTGGTTTACTTGTATCAGTAGTTGCAGAAACTCCCGTTGGTTTAGTTGTAGTTGCAGAAACTCCCGTTGGTTTAGTTGTATCAGTAGTTGCAGAAACTCCCGTTGGTTTACTTGTATCAGTAGTTGCAGAAACTCCCGTTGGTTTCGTTGTAGTTGCAGAAACCCCCGTTGGTTTAGTTGTATCAATAGTTGCAGAAACTCCCGTTGATTTAGTTGTAACAGTAGTTATAGAAACTCCAGTTGGTTTACTTGTATCAGTAGTTGCAGAAACTCCCGTTGGTTTCGTTGTAGTTGCAGAAACTCTCGTTGGTTTAGTTGTATCAGTAGTTGCAGAAACTCCCGTTGGTTTACTTGTATCAGTAGTTGCAGAAACTCCCGTTGGTTTCGTTGTAGTTGCAGAAACCCCCGTTGGTTTAGTTGTATCAATAGTTGCAGAAACTCCCGTTGATTTAGTTGTAACAGTGGTTATAGAAACTCCAGTTGGTTTACTTGTATCAGTAGTTGCAGAAACTCCCGTTGGTTTCGTTGTAGTTGCAGAAACTCCCGTTGGTTTAGTTGTATCAGTAGTTGCAGAAACTTCCGTTGGTTTACTTGAATCAGTAGTTGCAGAAACTCCCGTTGGTTTCGTTGTAGTTGCAGAAACCCCCGTTGGTTTAGTTGTATCAGTTGTTGCAGAAACTCCCGTTGGTTTAGTTGTATCAGTAGTTGCAGAAACTCCCGTTGATTTAGTTGCAACAGTAGTTACAGAAACTCCAGTTGGTTTACTTGTATCAGTAGTTGCAGAAACTCCCGTTGGTTTAGTTGTATCAGTAGTTGCAGAAATTCCCGTTGGTTTACTTGTATCAGTAGTTGCAGAAACTCCCGTTGGTTTCGTTGTAGTTGCAGAAACTCCCGTTGGTTTAGTTGTATCAGTAGTTGCAGAAACTCCCGTTGATTTAGTTGTATCAGTTGTTGCAGAAACTCCCGTTGGTCTCGTTGTATCAGTAGTTGCAGAAACTCCCGTTGGTTTACTTGTAATAGCAGTAGAAGTAGAATCTGTAGTCGAACTACTAGCCATAGTCGGCATGGACATTGTTGATATCATCAACAGAAAGACCAACTTATTGGGTCCAACAAATACACGGCGCGCCATTCTGTATATGAAGAAAACAAAAGACGTCAAAACTGTAGAACATTTCAGTTTATTTCATTTATTTTATTCCTTTTATATGGAGAAATATGAAGTTATTTAAAAAATAATTGACCGTGTGTCCAAGATAAGCGAAGCTAGATGCCTTGTGAGCCCTGACAATTTAGTATCAGCAAAATACATAAATGAGGGGGTTCCGGTTGATGCAAAAGTACAGCAAAAAGAAGAGACAAAATATAGGAGACTAAATAGGGACTAGGAGAAAGAGAGGGAGGGGAGGGGGTTGAAGCGATAAGGAGTTACAAATGATTGCACATATCGTCGCTAATAAAGCAGACATAACAATTCCTGATTAAACAGTATTTGGGAGAGCACCTTTCTTTTCACTGCTGCTTTGAATACAAAACTCCGTGTGAATATTCATTGATCCAAAGGCAAAGAACTCCTTGGCCCGAATTCACAAAAGAGGTTTGTCGACAAACCTCTTTTTGTTTTTTACAAACCAGGTTTGTAAAAAACGCGTCAAAACGCGTCATGTGACGTACATAAACCTCGGTTTGTCGACTAACCCCCTTTGTGAATTCGGGCCTCTATGTCCGGGCTATTAATAATGTAAAGCGCTTAGATATACTCGGATATTCCCGATGTATTAAGCGCTATATAAGCAATAATATTATTATTATTATTATTAGGATAAATACGTGTAACAAAAAAGGTTAACCCAACTTTGGAAGCTCTTAAAAATAAAAAAAATCATAATCGATATAACTTTGAAATCTATTTCATGATGAAGATTATCCTGTTTTCTGTCCAACGATACTGGATACAAAAAAAAATTCTGAATAACGTATTTCTGAATCGCATTTTATATCTGACTTCTTAAAAATAAAAACCAAGAAAACTGAGATGGAAATATACAGTTAGGCTAAAAGAGCGACAAGAGACCAAACCATCTTTCTTTTAATTCATTAAAAGTACTACCTGACGAAACTTACCTTGTAAGGATTGCGGTTGCTTCAAATGATATGTCCAGAATAAGTTAAGTCCGATTCGTATTTAAGACGAGGCACTACAAATGAGCTGCATTCGAAAAAACTTCAACCTCGGATCAGTGATTATGCGTCAAATCCGAAATATTTCCTCGGCGTCACAACTTTATTCAACATGGAAAGTAATGCTGACCAATGAGATGAATGAAATTAATCGATTTTATCAATGCGATACTTGTTGAGCCTATACAAAGGACATCATACTTTGTTAATAATTATCCAACTGCTCTTTGTTTTCCATTGTCTTAAGTAGTTTATTTATGTTCAAGTGCTTATGGTGACATTTATCCCCATTTTTCTACGAGGTCAATTAAATGTGATAACGTGATTTTAATGCGGGCAAGACAAATAGTCAAGATAAGAAAAAGATACAGAAAGTGGATTGTTGAGTGTTGATGTTTGCGACCCCACTCAGCATTAAAAATATATACCGGCCTGTGTAAGTGGTACCCCTGCCGATAGGTTAGTGGGCACACAATCTGATTGATATGCCAATGCATACCGTTTTCGCATGGAGCGTCAACTGTTTGCGTTATTACCTGCGCCAATCAAGTCCATAAAGGCAAACCGGTCCTACGCCAGTGATTTCATGAGATATCGGTACTGGTAATTTAGCGTCACCTTTCTGCACAATGTCACCTTGACGAGGGGCGTCAAATGCCAAGCCAGTCGCTCTCCTGCGTCAGGCAAATAACGCCTCGTGTGCAACGCCCAATATCCAACAATCAGGCTAGGCTCATGGACAAAACGCAAGATCTGGAGTTCTCTACAGCTGTGAACATTTTCCTTTCTGAAATGCTCGTTGGGGTTCGAATATGTCGTCTGGAATAACGGACGCTCAGAGAGGCGACGTATTCTCTTTTAAAGCGTTTAAAAGCGCAGAGCTTCCATGGGATTCATCACCCTCTGGCCCCAACCCTATACCCAACCTGTTCACGCTCACGTTATGCGCTCCCAACATCTTACCCTATCTAATATTAGTACAGGATCATGGTAAAGATGTTAGTATCTGCTTTCTAATCATACCGTGATAAGTATATGACAATAATCATGTTCATATACAGCTGCGATACTCGAGCTAGATGTAGCAAGTGGGTATGTAGTATAATTTAGTCCTTGAAAGCACTGAGTTGCTGGAGCTATAACGGGGTAGTAGTAGCGACAAGGACTCGTGACCAGGGGCGTCGCCAAAGGGGGGGGGGGTGTGGGGGTGCGACACCCCCCACCTGTCAGGATATTGTCGGTAAAATCGCGCTGCCGTCGGGAAAAAGAGAAAAGGGAGAGGGAAAAAAGAGAGGGAAAAAAAGAGAGGGGAAAAAAGAGAGGGAAAAAAAAGAGAGGGAAAAAAAGAGAGGGGGAAAAAGAGAGGGAAAAAAAAGAGAGGGAAAGGGAAAGAAAAGAAAAAAAGAAAAGGAAAAGAAAAGAAAAGAAAGGAAGAAAAAGAAAGGAAAGAAAGGAAAAGAAAGGAAAGAAAAGAGAAGAAAGAAAGAGAAAAAAGAAAAAGAGCGAGGAGAGGGAAGAAAGGAAAAGAAAGAAAAAAAAGAAAAGGAAAGAAGAAGAAAAAAGAGTGAAAGTGAAACAAAAGAAACGGGGGGTTAAAGAGAGGAGAGAGAGGGGAGGTAAGAGTCTGAGAGAGGAGGAGTGGGAGTAAAAGAGAGAAGGGGGTTGTTTGGTGGTGTCGTCTCGTCGAGGAAGCAAGAAAGACACGGGTAAATATGTTGCTGTGTCGGGTCAGCTGTGTCGGTATTCTTCTCCGATCCTCGTGTACTATATCAATGCAGAAATTTGAAGTCGGTGAGATGTATATTGTCGGTCGGCCGACAATTTTTTTTCCCCTACGAACTGTGACTTCTTATCCGCTGTGACGACTTCGAGAGTGACTACAACTACAAACTTGTATTTTCTCGAAGTTTCACTTTCTTATAATATCAGCTAAAGAAATCAGATTTTTAACATTTTCGGGAAAACTAAATTCAAACAAGGTTTAAAGGTAAAGACCAGTATTGGAAACGCCCCAATTTCAAAAAAATGAAATGGAAGCTCTCATTACCAATCAATGTGAAAGAATATGTTTTGACTAATACATGATGATAAAAAATTTGCCGGGAAACCGCCTACTAATTCATATATTTGGTAAATTTGTTTCTCTCATGGTCTGGTGAGAGATATAGGGTAGTCCCATATACATCTTTCTGTGTATAGTGCTTGTAACTTTACGAAGAATGGGCCAAATTTCTTATCATTTTGATGATTCCAGAACCTTGCAGATGCTAGATGCTAGATGATCAACCTTTTCTGATCGATTCCACAAGGTTTCTTTCACAATGCAATCGCATGACCATTGCTGGTCTTTACCTTTAAGAGTCAACAACGGTATGACGAATCGTCTTCCTTTCTTTATATTGTGATGAAACGCCAAAAATTCCGCGCTTCGCGCGAAAGGGGAAACTTCATTTAGACGAGTCGAGAACGGTACAACGAATCGTCTTCTTTCTCTAATAATTTAAGGAAACATCAAGGCTTCCGCGCCTCGCGCGAGAGTGGGAAACTGAATTCAGACAGATAGGGCTTATTAAAAGTCGAAAACGTTACAACGAATCGTGTTCTTTCTCTAATAATTTAAGGAAACGCAAAGCTTCCGCGCTTCGCGCGAGAGTGGGAATCTGAATTCAGATAAATAGGGCTTATTACAAGTCGAAAACGGTACAACGAATCGTGTTCTTTCTCTAATAATTTGAGGAAACGTCAAAGCTTCCGCGCTTCGCGCGAAAGGGGGAAACTAAATTTAGACAAAATTAATAGGGTTTATTTAGAGTCGAAAAAAAGGAACAACGAATCGTGTTTTTTCTCTAATAATTTGAGGAAACGTCAAAGCTTTCGCGCTTCGCGCGAGAGGGGGAAACTGAATTAACATGAATAGGGATTAATAAGAGTCGAAAACGGTACGATGAATCGTCTTCCTTTCTCTATACTGTGATGGAAGCGCGAGAGGGGGAAACTGAATTCAGACAAAATTAATACGGCTTATTTAGAGTCGAAAACGGTACAACAAATCGTGTTCTTTCTCTAATAATTTAAGGAAACGCAAAGCTTCCGCGCTTCGCGCGAGAGAGGGAAACTAAATTCAGATGAATGGGCTTATTAAGAGTCGAAAACGGTACGACGAATCATCTTCTTTCTCTAATAATTTAATGAAACGTCAAAACTTACGCGCTTCGCGCGAGAGGGGGAAGCTTCATTCATATAAGGATTAAGAGTCGAGAACAGTACACCGAATCGTCTGCTTTTTTTCATAATTTAATGAAACGTCAAAGCTTCCGCGCTTTGCGCGGGAGGGGGAGAAACTGAATTCAGACAAGGATTAAGAGTGGAGAACAGTACACCGAATCGTCTGCTTTTTTTCATAATTTAATGAAACGTCAAAGCTTCCGCGCTTTGCGCGGGAGGGGGAGAAACTGAATTCAGACAAGGATTAAGAGTCGAGAACAGTACACCGAATCGTCTGCTTTTTCTCATAATTTAATGAAACGTCAAAGCTTCCGCGCTTCGCGCGGGAGGAGGAGAAACTGAATTCAGACAAGGATTAAGAGTCGAGAACAGTACACCGAATCGTCTGCTTTTTCTCATAAATTGATGAAACGTCAAAGCTTCCGCGCTTTGCGCGTGAGGGGGCGGGGAACTGAATTGAGAAAAAGATAAACAGTCGAGAACGGTACAGCAAATCGTCTTCTTTTTTATAATAATTTAATGAAACGTCAAAGCTTTCGCGCTTCGCGCGGGAAGGGGGGGGGGGGGGTTGAGGGGATGGGGGAGGAAACTTCATTCAGCCAAGGATTACTAGTAAAAAACGGTACAATTATTCGTCTTCTTTTCCTAATAATTTAAGGAAACGTCTAAGCTTCCGCGCTTCACTCACACTCCCCTAATGAGCGCACTTTTAAGTGATTCTCTTGCTCACTACCGCCCCTCCCTAAAACAAGATCCTAGCTCCGCGCCTGCATTAAAATATATAGGCTATGATGCTGACTAAATTGAAGAAATAATTCGTATATTTATGTCGTCGAGGAAAATGACAATTTTGCGCATATGCAAGTACTATAGATAGTCCATAGGAAAAAAACAATTTAGCCTTCGGCCCCAGGTTTATAGGGTTGAATTTGTAAATAT
Organism: Strongylocentrotus droebachiensis; assembly: GCA_035222895.1. Lineage (NCBI taxonomy): Eukaryota > Metazoa > Echinodermata > Echinoidea > Camarodonta > Strongylocentrotidae > Strongylocentrotus > Strongylocentrotus droebachiensis. Next base: position 154,697 of record JAVYIG010002684.1, on the reverse strand, counting down.
TGGACATTTAATTTTGTCGGTAATTGGTGGCTAGTTTTGTCGGTAATCGTTGGCCTCTACACCCCCCCCCCCCCCACTGAAAAAGGTCTAGCGACGCCCCTGCTCGTGACTCTGGCTATTTTCCACCCCAATCATCGGTTGAGATGAGTCTAGAGACCCGGGGTGAACGCACGATCGAGTGGCGTTAGCCGCGAGGCCTTTTGGATTCTGGCTTTTACTGCTCTGCATGAACTATTCACGACTTTGGATTTATTGGCCAATCAGAATGGCCATCTCCCAGTTGGCTTCTTTCGTGATTCGTTCATTATCAAAACAAGTTTTGCTTATGAGATTAACATATGAATGATTAATACAAAAAATCACACCCAAACCCATTCTATATGCACAATTACAATTAAATAGGAATTATTTAATGACTTGAGCAAACCTCTATAAACAATGAACCAGTCCAACTCGTGTTCGTTAAATGTTATACAGTGCGTCCCAGAAAAAACGAAACCGAGAAGTATCGATGTTTTATCATAACTTAATCACAACCATAATTAATGAATGATACATATTTAGAAAGCTTAGAGTCTCCTCTTTCAGTTGATGCTACTCAGATGATGCATATTTCACGCATGAGTGATTCAAAGCAATTTGAAGGAAGAAAACCAAAAAGTAATTTGGCGGGCGGTATTTGAATTTCGAAGAAAAATTCACATTTCTAGAAAGTTGAGTTTCTGCCCTTTCATATGACACCTCAATCAGGAAAAATGAGCGAGGAATAACAAAGTTCTGTTTGTTTAAAGTAGCCCTTACATTTTCATAATTTTAACAAACGAATTCGTTTTCACTGGGTGCCTGTCGTAGCAAAAAGCAGATTTGACAAAAGACTTAACTCCGTTTCGTTGACAATCAGCCATGCATGAAGACTCTCGTCTACGGCTGATTGTCAACGAAACGGAGTTAAGTCTTTTGTTAATTTCGTTTTTTGATACGGCAGGCAGCCAGTGAAAACGAATTCGTTTAGTACAATTATGGAAATGCAAGCACTACTTCAAACAAACAGAACTTTGTCATTCCTCGCTCATTTTTCCTGATTGAGGTGTCATATGAAAGGGCAGAAACTCAACTTTCTAGAAATGTGAATTTTTCTTCGAAATTCAAATACCGCCCGCCAAATGTCTCTTTGGTTTCCTTCCTTCAAATTGCTTTTAATCACTCATGCGTGAAATATGCATATATTTGAGTAGCATCACATGAAAGAGGAGACTCTAAGCTTCGCAAATATGTATCATTCATTAATTATAGTTGTGATTAAGTTATGCTAGAACATCGATACTTCTCGGTTTCGTTTTTTCTGGGACGCACTGTAGGTATTCGTACTACGTAGAGTTTACTGTGTACGTGATGGATATTATATGCTGAAGTCAGGCGAGGATACGTTCGCTGATTGGACGCTACCATTTCGGTAGAGTCCAGTCGGAAACAAAGGTTAACATAAGAAATCCAAACCAGATTACTAAAGGCCTCTTGGCTGAAGCCACTCGCTCTGGCGTTCACTCGGGTTTTCGCGGTTAGTCTCTTTTAAGTCGCTCGGCGCTAATCAGACATGAGGCCTTGTCTGAAGGCTAGGGTAGTAGTAACATCCAAACCCTTTTGCAAGCGCATTGAGACGATATCGTTAATGTGACATGCGCTGTACAAGAACAGCATATTTGTATGATCGTTATAAAATAATCTTGACAAGCCATACCTTTTTGTTAGGTCAGTTACACAAAAGGCTTTATTTATCATTTCCAATTCAAAGATATATAAATGCACAGACCAGGTCCAGCACAATCTCTAAGGAACAGACGCATCAACTTAAATTAGGGTAGAAGTAGTACGATTACGCTTGATAAAGGTTAATCATACAGCCAATGTCTAATATCCTGTGACAAAAATTGGTAAAAGGCAGTAAGCACTGGCAATGCAACGACCTCCTCGTTTTCAATATCACCATGATTATGGTTGGACAAGAAGCAATAATTTATATTTTTGTTAAAGATATTTTAAACACGATTGCTTTAAGCCCGATCTATTTAAACACGCAATCCAACATTGCATTGTTCACACATTTTTGGGGTGGTGCACTGTCAGCTGTAACCAAAGCTTAAATTTAGGTATTATTGAACAACCCGGTGTTATGGATAGACGCACTATGTAAAAGCAAAACTTGTTGATATTTGTATTTAAAAAATAAAACATAATTCGCGTAGGGACAAATTTGTGCGTATGTGTGCGTATGTGTGTGTGCGTGCGTGTGTGTGACATATTCAAAATAGGTCCTAGTATGTCAAGTGCAGACAAAATGTATAATTTCATAAATTTCCATGCACCTTTGAACTGATGTGTTGACAACCATCGCACGAATTAAATTAAAGCTAATTAGGCTATGAGATTATGCAGAACTGTCAATTTGAAAATGCCTTATTAACAATGTCATACACTTGAACATCATGGACGTTTAAACCAACACACGTTTTAATGTATGCTTGCTCCTTAATCATACGAATAAACTGTATGCCCTTTGTATATTTTTCACTGGCTTGGACTCTTAGACACTGAAAATATGGTCGTGGAGTCAACATAGGGTCCAAAGTCTGATTTATTGATCACTGAACTGATGAAGTACTTTCTTAATTAGGCATACATCACAGTCTAGTTAATCATTAAACCTCTTCCTAATCCAGAACAATGGTTGGTCTGAGCAATACCGTCAATGCTTTCTGCCTCTGATAAAGTTACCATGGACACAATGTGTGCCTTTATTTCGGCTTCGCTTGATTTTTTGAAATTCCTGAGTTGTCTGTATAGGTGCCACAATGGCCTTTCTTCATACTCATGATAACTCATGGTATTTCTTCTAAACTGAAGAAGTTTTACGCTTATCCTATGTTAATTTGTTTAATCTCCCCCCTTCCAATCCTCGTTATGCCTGTATAAATTGCTCATTGTGGAGTAGAGACAGTGCACAAAATTATACTTGAATCTCGAACAGGGATAATAGCACACTTTTGAGTGCTTAGGCCATTACCATAGAACTGTAAAATCACAAATTGAAGTATAACAGAAATTGAGTAACGGTAAAAGTTGTAGTAGTAGTAGTAGCAGTAGAAGTAGTAGGAGTAGGAGTAGTAGTAATAAAAGTAGCAGTAGTAGTAATATTAGTAGAAGTTATGGTGCTAGTAGTAGTAGGGATAGTAGTAGTAGTAGTAGTAGTAGTAGTAATAGTACAGGTAGTAGTACTATCAGCAACAGTAGTCGCAGATTTAGCTGCAACAACAATATACGGTATGTATGATGGAAGTCTTAAGAGCGTATGTCAAAATCTAATGGTTATTATTGCATTTGTGGTCATTTGCAATTAGATACGCTAGCGTCAACCGCAAAGAGTCTCATACCCGCCTTCAAACACCCCATAAAACAAAGGCGAGCCACACAGCTCACAAATTATCCTGCATGACTACTATAAAGTAAGCAAGCAAGCAAGCGACAACGTCGCCATAGCAGCCCGAATGGATATAAACACATACAAAAGACTTTGGACACCAGAGCACTTCAAGTTATCAAGAACCTAATTCTTAGGCTCGATAGCTTTTTAATGTGTCAGCATCACGTAAGACTGTTATCTTTCCTTCAGGATTCTGAGCAAGAAGTCATCAATCTTAAGAAGTGAACCTCCTCTGAAACATCATTTACGCAATTGAAGCAGGAATAATTCGCAAAACATCTTGGTAAGATAAGCACTTATTTGGGTATTTTCCGTTTTCATCATGATTATGGTCAAGCTGGGGATGGGTCATGTAGGGATGATTACATTGCTACACCAGAATTGTCCTTCTCCTGGTAGTTTTCGAGCTGTCCATACTCATCGTTTTTGCCTTTTTTTTTTAGGGGGAATCTTTTTTTTTAATTGACTTCTAATAATAATAGTTAAAAATGGATACAAAAAAAAAATCTAGATGGACCATTTCGATTTTGTAGAAAGAGATATCTCAGGATGGATACAGTTAACGAATAATTTAATTTTCCGTCTTCCTAGGTTTGAGGTGTGGGATTTTGGAGGTTGCCAAATTGTTCCTCCCGAGAATTCTAGCCTTAGATATATAATATTAAAAAATGTTACAATTAAATTCATATTTATTTAAAAAATGTTCCAAATATATAATTTCGAGATCATTAGAGATGATTTTAAAAGGAGATGAATTTTATGCCAAAAATCAATCTTATACGAATGATTTACGTTTCAAAAACCGAGTACGCACTATTAAGGATTTTTGTAAAACTTTTGCCAGCTACCTTAGTTTTCAAAATGTTAAAGAGGGTAATTGCCTCTTATTTCCAATATATTTGATTTGAAACAATGTCCGCATTAAAGTAGGGGCAAGGGAAATGCTTTATTTGGTGTTTTTGTCGGTAGATCTGAAATGCCGATGAACTGACAAAATGTCATGAAAATACAAACAACAAGCGTAATCATGGCGATAAAATGACGAAAGTAGTAGAAATACCAACTATTAATGTGTGTGATATATTTTCTCAACTGGCTCACTTGGTTTGCTCGCCCAAATATATTTTAGTTTTAGTAAAGTGTCAGTACATTTGACATAAGTTGCAAAAACCACTAAAACTGTGACATTCTCTATTTAAAATGAGATTTTTTTAAAAAGTATGTAATCTCTTTAATGTTTAGGTATGAACATGTTTTTAAAAAGTTTATAATCTTTTTTAATGTTTAGGTGTGAACATCTGAAATCACTAATATATGCAATGTATTTCTAAAGCATATATATTTATATTATGAAAAGCATTCAGAACGCTGGCAAAATTGGTATAAAAGTTTATAGGCCAAATATGTGATGTATTTGCATCGATACCAAGAGAAACCAAAGTATGTACCTGTAAATGAAGTTAAACTTTCCAGTTATGTTGGGGTGTACAGATGATATTTGTGCCGTTGTGATGTTTTTCAAAAGGACCAGCTAAACTTTCAAGATGTTACCAACAAACCAATCGATTTAAAGACACAGGTACTCTTTTTTGCCTTACAAAAGTGTGAATATCTTTAATGCTCGCTCGCTTTGCTCGTGCGTTAAGAATGCTGTTTTATCGTTAAATACTTTAGTCTGTATGGTTGATATTAATGTTTTAGTTGCAGCATTTCCTAAGATTAAACAGACGGAAACAGAAAATGGAATTTCGTGGACAACTAACAAGTAAAATGTAATGTGGTCCACCGGAAACACTGAGTTACAATAAACTAGAACAAAATATTAGGAATAAAATTTGATAACATTTTAAATAACATTTTCACCAAACTGAAGACGTGACAATTTGTTTCGCTCTAAAGCGGCGAATAATATTTAGGAGATTAAAAGCTGAAAATGTGGGGAAGAGGCATTAATTCCTTTTAATAGAGATATTCCACGAACACCTATGATTGCTGTAAACATCATCATATTCGTTTTCCTCGTCATCGTCGTCATCGTCATCTTCATCATTGCCATCATCATCATTCGATCATTTGATTAGATATCATTTTAATGCAACATTAACTTGATTTCTCCTAGTAAATTTTGGTTGTTGCCACTCAATAGACATCAATTATTTAAAAAAAAATTAGAGGCACCTCTTACAGACAGACAGAAACATGTTGATGAAGCTCGGAAATATTCATAGACCATATATATATATATATATATATATATAGTAGATTTTAATCATAACAAAAGTAAATTGAAAAAGTTGCGGGAACAAAATTCTGGACTTTACAAAAACATTTATAGATGTATGTATCAGGTTCCCTTTTTCCTCTGTCCTCCTTCTTAAATTAATCTGTTTTATATACTTTACTTTATACGATATTTATGATCACCAAATGCTATTTTATCAGGGAAGCTGAAAAAACCTCTAAGTTTTCTTTTACAGCTGTGCCCAATTAAGCTCTGTCATTATTTACATAATATATATATATATATATATCATGTTTATGTCATTCAAATTGATTTATGCGCAAAATAGCATGTTTTTAATTAATATATTTTTACAATGTTTTATACAAAGTTTGAATCTAAATTAGAGTACGATAGGCATCCATGTTTGTCTCTCCAGTATCAAGAGCAGTCATTTACTTAATGAGAACTTAAACAGCTGATCTTCTTCTCAGATATATTTACATATTTTACAAGGGCATCGCTAAGACCATTTTAAATGGGGTGTCGGACCAATTCTTCGACATGTTAGTCAAAACTCTCTAACGAGCAAAAAATCATTTCAAACGTCATTTTTCTCATTTGCCGGTAAGGCTCTAAAAATTAAACCGACAGAAGATAATTCGTAGTGTGGATCATCCCAATAACATTAACACCCCCCCCCCCCTCTCTCTCTCCAATCGTCCTCAAGTGACAGACATGTCTGTTTGCATTGTGATGATATGATTGCATGGGCTTATCAAGGAGGGTGAATTTGATCATAAACACTTGATTAGTTTATCATAAGCCTTATTCTCAATTATCATATTTCACGTTTGAAGAGCGACTGTTATAGAGATAACAATCATAAAATTGGGTATTGTATGGAGTGTACTTCATATCATGCACGTTTCATAAAGAGATTGCTAGATTTATCACAGCTTTATTTGCAGTACCGACCTGTATCAGCAACGATTGTGCTAATTTATTTTTCGTTTGCTCATAATTTTAACATGCCGAATGGATCTAGAATGTTTAGAATGATGTTTTGATTTATTTTCATCCTTTTCTATAAAACAGCTTCAACTACATAAGTACAAAAGAATGTGTAATTATCAATTTCATTATAAAATACTAAATTTATAGAAACATAATTATACCCTAATTAATTATAATATTATGAAATCCAATACAGATGAAATGTTGTTCTCATGAGCTTACTTTAAAGGGATCCGGTAACTTTGTCTCAGATTCTGAAACAAAATCATGGATTTAGCTTATGCTGCAATGATAATTATAAACATTTAGGTCAGTCCGGAACCCCATGACTTTTACAAGCCGATCACCTGTCTGATTATCAAGATATTTATGATTCGAAATCTAAACCAAATTTTGCGCGTGCCAAACGGTTTTCATAACACTAATACAATCTATTAGGGGAAAAGAGTATGGTAAAACCGGTCCATCAAAGATTATTACTTTTTTGAGGCACTTCTTGATCATTTTGAAGCGCAATTTTTTTTAGGGCTTCAATATTATACTATATTACAGACACTGAATACACGTAGGGCCGTTCATCTCAGATTTAACATTGTTAAACGATGCCTTTAATATATTTTGTAACGTAATACTTTGATTGTAGGCTTTTGTAGCACATTGTTATCCATATATTCATGTTTCAGACTCGACAGTTTATTAGACCTTGTGTACATGTTTTCTATCATTGTTATCTATCTGTTTGTATTTTTATTTTTAATTGAAATCCAACCTCAAGTGTTGGGTGCAACAAAGAAATAATAAGGAATATTAGATTTGAAAAAGAAAAAGAAAAACCCGTCCTATAATGTCTTTTTTAATTTGAAACGATTTTAGGATAACAACTCTTAATTATCTATCACTATTTTATTATTCATCTCTTTACCCCATAACCCGATCCCCATTACACGTCTGCCTCTCTTGCTTTTTGTATATATATCTTAATCTTACTCTCTTTCTCTTTCACCTTCTTGCTCTCCTGACGTTTACTTCCTGCCCCAATTTCTCCATGTTTGCATATTAGCTTCATTTAATCGGTCCTGCAAGAAGGCGGTATAAAAATAGATACATTTCTCAGATGAGAAATATGCTTTGACGTGAGTCCAATTCTTTGTCCCAATGTAACTACTCAATCCATAATTTATTTATTTGTATATCTCCGTTATATTGCCCAAGTTTTATATGGAGCAAAGTGTAACAGAAAAAGATATCGATATTGAGGCTAAGGACACTCTTTATAGAAATTCCTAGAGAATATGTAGGGAATGATGCAGCATTTGGAATTTATCCCACTCTTCTCGTGGCACTAATTATCCAACAGTCAAAATTGATTTGCTTTCGTTACGATTAGCTGAGACACAATCATAATTTCAAAGTTGTTGTATTACATTCACGAATCCAGGCGTTCTACTAAAAGCACATGGTAGATCGTGTAGGTTTGGTTTGGTTAGGGATATTTCCTTGTCAAAAACATATATTCATACATATGAAAAAAACAAAAAAAATTACAATTACTTTTCAAAATACGGGTGGATCAAGAGGTTCAGGGCCATTAATTCAATGGCTCTGTTCTTCTGAGAGGTCGAGAACAAGAACAAAAAAAGAACAAGAAAGAATTAATGGAATAAGAGCGTTTTTGACAATTTAAGCCTAATTTAACAACAAAGATAAGATCGTTGTGAGTGTATTTCAATATATGCTGCATAGCCAAAATGAGAACTGCTAAACAATAAATCAGATCGTTGTGCCCCCCCCGACCACATCCCACTTGAGTTGCTAGAGATTGTTTGCAGCACATTTTAATAATTATAACATTATCTGAGTCTACAATCACATTATCGATAACGCAATTGTGGATATCTTTTTAATAAGTCACCGTTTTATTCAAATTTGTTCTATTTATTGAGATAAGTTTAGTTGTGCGACAGTTCATTTGAGGTCTTCTAAAGTTTACTGGAACCGCGGGGGAGCGTTTCTGTAGATAAAAATCTCGTTTTATTTGGTGGCATTTGCGTTGTTTGTTTGTCCATTGCTACGTTACTATCTATCACAGGTCCATAGTATATGGTTGTAGATCAATTTAAAGACGTCTTCGTGGTTCTGCATTAGCTTACCTTTCACTAGAAAACCATAGGTTTATGTGACAATAGCTTTCATGGTTTTGTTCGGAGCATCAAGAAAATGCGTCAAATCATGTAACAAATATTGTTTGTCATTATTTATGTGTTCTCCTGGTAACATAACAAAAAGAGAGGCGTCAGCAGAAGAGAAGTTTTACATAAAATATGCAATTACATTATTGGATGCTATTTTTATTCTCTCTATCTACTCTCATGACTCTCAAATACGTAATACTATAACATGCAACATATACAGCAGCAAAATACAAGGGTTGAGGGGAGAATAGAAAGATTTGAAAAAGTTCGGTTAAATAAATAAAAGCCTTCTTAAAAATAAACTCGTAATAATGCAATATGATCAAATTCTATTCATCGTTGTCTGGATTATATCTGTCTATAATGTTCAGGGAGATTGATACTAGTAGATCCTCTTTGCTTTAAAGAAATGACGCGTTCGGATATGCAATATTCTGTTGATTTGTATGAATTTGTCATAGTGTATGTGACTGTATGAGTGCGTGTACAGTGAACAGGCCCATACTAACTTTGTCTTCTATATGTATTGAGGGTTTTTTCCATTCCTTTTCGTTGACTCGCACTTTGACTTAAAATGTGCATATGTATACAGTGCGTATCAAAAAAGGTTTCCTCATCTTTGGTAGCTTCTAATTAAAAAGTTATAACATATGTGAGCTTGAATAATATTTTACTGTAAAGAAGAACGACTTCCCTGCCTAATGCTACCAGTGTCATGATTGTTCTGCCAAGGATGACCAAACAGCAAGCTTAAAAAATGTATTTTCAAAATCCGCTAGTACCAGGGGACAGTAGATTCATGTTTGCATATTCTCCACTTAATTTACATTCATGTTGTATCATACAGTATGCTGTTTGACAGGGATGTGGGGGTACATATTACTTTTGATGTTTTAACCCACTAATAATGTATTTATTACAGGACCGCTGATGGCCACTTTCACTCACGTCAAAAATATGATAGATAGTTAAAATCCGACTATAAAAAGCGAACAAATTTTAAGGTAACTACTACCAAGTGCCCTTTTATGTGTTATAAAGAACATAAAGGCAGAAAATATTAATTTTGGTGTTTCTCTTTCTCTCCCTTTCTTACTCTTTCAAATAGAACATGGCTTCTTCCACAACTTTCGCTGTTCTTTGCTTCGGAATCTGCCTCAGTGTCCTGCTGTCACAAAGTAATCTGTGTAAAGCTCAAACTCAAACAACCACAAACCTATATACATATTTTGCAACAGATGGAGATAACCTAACCACTAGTGGACCCAACACGACAACCACATTGGATGCCACATCAACAGTAACACCTGGCATAAGTACACAAACAACGCCGCAAACATCTGATCCAGGAGAGACAGGAGGAACACCAGAAACCACTGATCCAAGCACACCAACAGCAGCATCAGAAACAACCCCTGATCCAAGCGCGCCAACAGCAGCATCAGAAACCCCTGATCCAAGCGCATCCACAGCAGCATCAGAAACCCCTGATCCAAGCGCATCAACAGCAGCACCAGGAACCCTTGATCCAAGCGCATCAACAGTATTACTAGAAACTCTTGATCCTAGTGCACCAACAACGGCACAAGAAACCCCTGATCCAAGTGCGCCAACAGCAGCACCAGGAACCCCTGATCCAAGTGCACCAACAGCAGCATCAGAAACCCCTGATCCAAGTGCACCAACAGCAGCATCAGAAACCCCTGATCCAAGCGCGTCCACAGCAGCATCAGAAACCCCAGATCCAAGCGCGTCCACAGCAGCATCAGAAACCCCAGATCCAAGCGCGTCCACAGCAGCATCAGAAACCCCAGATCCAAGCGCATCCACAGCAGCATCAGAAACCCCTGATCCAAGCGCAACAACAGCAGCATCAGAAACCCCTGATCCAAGCGCAACAACAGCAGCATCAGAAACCCTTGATCCAAGTGCACCAACAGTAGTACTTGAAACTCTTGATCCAAGTGCACCAACAGTAGTACTTGAAACTCTTGATCCAAGTGCGCCAACAGCAGCACCAGTAACCCCTGATCCAAGTGCACCAACAGCTGCATCAGAAACCCCTGATCCAAGCGCTTCATCAACCACAGAAAGAGAAGAAGAAGGAACGACACCCCCAGTCACAACAAGTCCCCCAGAGGAAGGTCTTTCGGCTGGTGCTATCGCAGGAATTGTCATTGGTTCGGTGGTAGGAGTGTCTCTTATCGCAGGTGGTATTGGTTTCGCCGTGTTTCACTTCAAAAAAGGCTCGCAGGTTACTCCGGTGAGCAACGATATCGAGATAGCGAATATATCTACGGACAATATTGATGATGTAAACGACAAGACAAAGCTAACTCCCCCGGATAATGGTCAATCCCAGGCGTGATTTCAGTAATGACATGACTGTGAGATATCGCCTATGTAATTCAATTTCAATTCATAACTTGATTTGTGATTATTCTCATAAAAGTATTAGGCAAAAAAGAAAATTGAAAGCATTGGCAATCAAGAAACTGTCACCTTAAGTTCGGCAACAACGTAGATTTTTTGTGAATTTGTCTCAGGCAGTACATTTCACTGGCAAAAGCATAGTTAGAGACTATATATAAATGAATGCACCGACCATGACAACAATAGATATTATCATAAAAAGGTGTAATATAAATTGTTTGGTAGCATCTTTCGATCGCAGAATCGTCATTCCTTCCTGGCAAAATAGTGCTTATTGTAGAACGTTTGTGTGTTATTCATCTATTGTCATTCAAATCTATATGCAATGTGATTGTTCATAAACTAAAACTAAATCAAATCTAGATTTATCATCATCATTCTGTACATTAAGACAAATACAATTTCTATGATAAAGCTGTAATGATAATTATAAATGCTTTTCATATTAACATTTGTTTCCCTTGGATTTAACAGCCTATGTAGAAGTTCTTTCGGTCTTTCTTGTAAATATGAAATTGTATTTTTATGGTATGACGTCATGAAATCATACGGTAAGGGATATATGTATATATTTGTAACATTGTATGTCAATAAGTGCCATAATTATGTAGAAAGATATAAAAAAAAATGATTTGTTAGTTTATAACTTAAATGTATAAAGCAAATATGATATTCAGATTAGTATGTACAGCCTGCCATTTGCAAAACATTGCACAGTTAGAACGTACAGCTGCATCATACAACTTATCATTTAGATGATTAATGCAGCAAAATAATAGCTTTGTTACTCTTAAACCAGGGGATGAACCATTGTTGCTCTTCCTTCGTTTGTTTTGTGTTTGTTGACAAGCCAGAGGAAAATAGCATTGAACGACTTCATGTCGTGGTATATAGTGTCTCAATAGTATTTCAAATACAGTGTACATAAAATCATTGTGAATAATTTTGCCAAATCAGGGGGGGGGGGTGGCATCGACTCTGTATCGCCGACACATTCTGCACCCCAAAAATGTATTCAAAGGATCGTTCTTTCATATGCATTGTGTCTGTTCGTATTTTTATTCCTACAAATTTCATATTTTCATAATAACTCACGTGCTTATATTAAGACCTCCATCGTGTTCATTGCTCGTGGATGCAAAAGAAATCTTAGCCAACTATATTACTACCAAACGGGCATTTTGAGACGACGTGACATTCAGCAGTTTATAACAATTGTGATTGATAAGCGTCTGGAATTTTGATTTTCTTTAAAGGCATTGTTAAACAATGTTTCCAGTTTTACAAATCTGAGATGCATGGCCCTACGTGTTATCAGTGTCTGTGATATAGTATAATGTTGAAGCCCTAACAAATTGCGCTTCAAAATTACCATTAAGTGCATCAAAAAGTTAAAATCATTAGGTGATCAGTTTTTACCATACTCATTTTTCCCAATAGACTGTAGTGTAATAAATATTGTTATCATGAATGTTTTTCCACTTTCCTTGCATTAGCAGCGATACAAATGATGAATGAAGGCTTTTTAACAATACATACACCGATGTATCATATTTACTTGTTCACACCGTTTTTTGTGATATGAATAAATTTCCTATGGAGCGTGAGTTTAACTGCTATTGTCTATGTTTCGTATCTTCATTAATTTGTTTGTTGCTGTGGACCTCAGGAGAAAATTTAGTTCAATTGTAGCCAATTGTAACTCGTACATAGAGCTCGCTGATGCCACGAATTTCTTGAAGGTTAATGACCAAAATATTGTTTCCTTCAGTTAGAGATGAAAGTTATAATGCCACAGTAAGCTTTGTCACAAAGCTCTCCCCTCTTCGAAATAACTGTTCTCGCGCGGAAGTTCCAAATTCTAAAGTTCCTATTATGATCTTTTTAGATCTGTCGATTCAACCCTACCTCCCCCCCCCCCATGTCTATCATAGATAAGCCATCTTTATAACGTCTTCTCACCAAATAGTACACCAATAACGAGTTTTTTGTCTTATAAATCATTAACTAACATGTACTCTACCCTCGCGATGATCATTAAGGCTTTTGAAAAAAATACTTCAGAATATTAATTTAGGGGGAGTGTTATGGTTGTTGTCATGGTTATTAATTTTATACGTCATCGGAATACGCCAATCTATATAAAAACAACCCTTCCTTCCGAACGAATCACAAAGATTGAACTCGCAGGCTTACATGGTCGTCTGAAATTTAATTTTACGGCCTCGTATAATTTTCAATTCCCAGAGGACTGTTTTATTTTGGAATACATTACCAACAAATATCAGAGGTAAGTTTAAATATCACTGCTATCCTGACGCATCTTAAAGTTTAACATCTCAAGTTCTAGTTCTAGCCACAAAGAACTCATTTTTAACTAATCATTTGAATCAAATTAACGAAATATTCATCAAATTTGAAGAACAAAATATTTGCCTCTCTAGGTTACAATCTTCACGAAAAATATGAGTTGAAAAATGGGTTGGTGTAATAACCACGAAATCATCCATCAATTTTAGATGAGAGTATGAATAGATGAGCGACGATCATATACTACCAAAATTAAGAGACAAAATAAGAGTATGAATAGTTGAACTACGAGCATACTATCAAAATTATGGGACAAAATAAGAGAATGAATAAATGAACTACGATCATACTATCAAAATAAGGGACAAAATAAGGTAAAATACATTTTCGATTGTCTGAAGGGTCTTCCAAACAGATACATCGTGTTTCCCGAATTTTATTTTTTAATGACAACCCCTCCTCCTCACCCCACCCGAACTCTTACTTACATTCTCATTCAAATGAAAAATGAAAGCTTTTTGGATTATTCGTCTCGATTTATTCGTAAAAGAATGTTCGTTTAATGTACGCCACTTTTGAATATATATTTAAGGCAGTATAGAGAGAACAGCATTGACAGCAAATGGGAAAAAATACCTCTTTCAATCAAAAAGTCTCTTTCATTTTTATTGCTATTTGTAAAAAGATACAGGACTATGAATACAATATAACAATACTCTATAATCTATATACGTCGGAGCCACGAGTTTTTGTCTTTTCCAATTCTCTTTATCCATGGTAATTCTCGAAAAAATAAACTCGTCCAAGAATATGGGTACACCCTTTAAAATATTAATTGAAACAAAGTGAAAACGAAAACAGTAAACCGAGATATTTGTTTGGATGTAAAAGAGGTTATGATATAAATTATTTTTAAATTGTACTTTTTTTCTATTTTGGGTGACGGCTTTAGCAGCGCAAAATATGAATAAACCAAGTCGAATGTCCTCATAGTGATGACAAATTTGATAGAATTTAATATATTTAGACAGTTCAACATTCGATACGGAGGTCCGTCTTCCAATGACGCAGAAAAATGTAAACTTAATATTTTTTGGCGGGCCGCATCGAGTCGGCTGGGGGCCACTTATTTAGAACCAGCATTTAGAGGAATGCCCTTCAATTTGTGAATCAATTTTTAAGAGAATAATAGGTCTCATTGTGCGAATGATAAATTATTCTTATGTAAATCATTCAACCATGCCGAATATCCAAACCATAGTAACTGTTAGTTAATTAATCAATCAACTCACTTATTATACTTATTAATAATCTCTTCTTCCTCTAGACTGACACATCTGTGCGACAATATCGTTGTTTCTCTTTCTCTCCTTTCTGTCTCGTCTACCCCCCTCACTCTCTCTCTGTGTTTCTCCTTATGTTATTATATGACTATGGTATACACGAATTTTGACAGGGAAGCCCTCTCAGTTATACAACAAAACTGCTCGAGCAAGGGGCTCTGTATCAACATAATCAAAAAAATATTTACAAAACATATAAACATATATAGGTTTTAATGAGTACACAAATTAAACAAGATATAATGTTAAAATGAGTGGGGGGATATAATACTCATGTACATATAAGTATCAAGTATAATTTAAATTATGTGAGGGAAGGAGTTCGTAGTGTTCTTTAAATGAATCCAGTGAGTTTAATAAACGTAAACAAATGCATTCCATATAATGGAGCCTTGGTAACAGAAAGATCTTTTGAAGTACTCGGTTCTGTGTTATCAATGTATGTACAAATTTGTAATTTTTTTTTCGGGGGGTGTGATTTTGCTTTATACTCGCCATGCAATTCAGCCCTTGTGCTGCTATGTGGATTTTTATAAATGAATCCCAACTCAATTCAATTTAATTCAAATCTAATTTTATTCGGATCGACGCCAAATTAGCCTAAAATGTCTTTTACGTTCACATCGAATAAACATGCTCTTCTAAATTATTAACGCACGATTTAGGATGTGGTATGGCTCTGCTACAACTGCCCCATACTCACTTGAAGGGGCAAAGGAGAACATTTGCCATCCCACACACACACACAAATATCTAACCAATTAAATATGAGTTTTTCCCAAATTTGGTGAGGTTTCCAAACAAATTGTGGGTCACCATTGTTACATTGCCCATGAACATGTTGAATTGCACAAGATATGGATTTTTGTTTAAAGCATTTTTTGCTGAATCATAATGAAACCTTTCATGGTTCAGAAGCTAGGGTGACACTCAATGCCGTAAAGTTTGATCCATAATGATCGATTTATTTTTTAATATATGCCCGACATATCGGGTTGCTATAGGACACAGTATTGGATTAATCTGAGACCCCCCCCCCCCGACAAAACACTCGTCCAACGGTAGAACCACGTGACTAAACCTTTCGTTCCCTTAAACAAATATTTCAAAAATGATTGCAATGCAAGGTTCAATAGCGAGGTGGCGTATTCTCATCCGCATTTGAGTCACACAAAAATTCGGTCCCAAAAGACCGATTCTTGTTCTTTTTGTCATCAAAAGGTACATCTTTATCGTATTAAACGCTTCACAAAGGGCACGATATCCATGTAGGTCTATCTTCCGAACAATTAATGCTCACAAGGCGGCTTTCTAGCAAATTAAATAAAAACAATTAAAACAAGTATAGGACACTGGCCTTCAAAAAAGTAAACAACAGACATAAGATGTTAGAGAAAAAGTCCATTATATCTGAGCCACTTTAATGGGTATACTTTTTATGAATATTGTGGACGAGCAATTTTGACATTGCCTTAAAAGGTAACATTCACTTTCAATCTCCACTGTATGAAGAATCACCTGACTTGAAAAAGTCTACATGAGTCGATGAAAGGTTGCCTTTTAAGTTGTAAGGTTGGTAGAAGTCTAAATTACCTGTATCTACCCCCTTCCTATTCTTTTGGGTGGACAAACTTTAATAAATTGATGGTAAAGCTGTTGATTGTCTGATTCTCAAAATTCCTTCTTTTTTTTTCTTTCTCTCCTTTTCCCAGTACGGAATGGCCCAACTATCAGAGATGAGGCTGCACGAGCTGATCGTTTTGTTTATTATAACTATAATTAACAAACCGATTATGATAACTGGTCAAACCACCCTGTTAACGACAACAGATGCAATTCCAACGGATCCTATAACAGACGTTCTAACGACTGATGTAAGCTCAGATACGCTCACGACAATAACGGTTGCTGTAACTACATCATCACCAACGAGTGCTACCCAGAGCATGACCACTTCATCAGATCCGTCAACAACTGAATTTCACACCACTAGCGTAACCACACCGGAAACAACTTCTGCTCCAGGTACACCAGTAACCGATGATACAGACGCAACAACAACATATACTCATACAAGTTCACCAACAACACGACTAGCATCCATGTCAACTCTAGATCCAACTGCACCACCAACAACATTAATAACCACTCGTGAACCCGGCATGACAACAGCACTAGATCCCATTACAACTGTAACATCTGGCAGAAGTGCACCAACAACACCACCAGCAGCATCTGATCCAGATGTGACAACAGGAACACAGGACACTATAGGTGCAAGTGCTACAACTTCAGGAGCAACCCTCGATCCGAGTGCATCAACAGTAGCATCCAAAACCCATGATCCAAGTGCACCAACAACACCACCAGAAGCATCTAATCCAGGTGTGACAACAGGAACACCAGAAACCCCTGATCCAAGTGCACCAACAGTGGCACCAGAAACCCCTGATCCTAGTGTATCAACAGTGGAACAAGAAACCCCTGATCCGAGTGCACCAACAGTGGCACCAGAAACCCCTGATCCAAGTGCTCCAACAGCAGCAACAAAAACCCCTGATCCAAGTGCTCCAACAGCAGCACCAGGATCCCCTGATCCAAGTGCACCCACCGTGGCACCAGGATCCCCTGATCCGAGTGCGCCAACAGCAGCACAAGGATCCCCTGATCCAAGTGCACCAACAGTGGCACCAGGATCCCCTGATCCAAGTGCACCGACAGTGGCACCGGAAACCTCCGATCCAAGTGCACCCACAGTGGCACCAGAAACCCCTGATCCAAGTGCTCCAACAGCAGCAACAAAAACCCCTAATCCAAGTGCTCCAACAGCAGCACCAGGATCCCCTGATCCAAGTGCACCAACAGCAGCACCAGAAACCCCTGATCCAAGTGCACCAACAGCAGCACCAGAAACCCCTGATCCAAGTGCGCCAACAGCAGCACAAGGAACCCCTGATCCAAGCGCTTCATCAACCACAGAAAGAGAAGAAGAAGGAACGACACCCCCAGTCACAACAAGTCCCCCAGAGGAAGGTCTTTCGGCTGGTGCTATCGCAGGAATTGTCATCGGGTCATTAGTAGGAGCTGCTGCCATCGCAGGTGGTGTTGGATTTGCTTTGTATTATTTCAAATACATGAAAGGTGGTGCCACAGTTACTCCGAGCGATCATGCTAATGGCGATATGAACATGACGGGTATGGAGGAAGGATCCATGACGACAGGAGCTGCTAATGCAGGTGACAATTCTAATCTGATTGACGAGAATTCCGGGAAGTGAATTTAATAGCAACAGTCGTCTCTTTTTGGGCCAATATATATATAAATTTATCACAGAGTTGACGCTCTTTTAAAGTGGAGTATGAACGATAAGGTAGAGCGTAAAATTCGCTCGGGGTCCAGGGCCTGAGCTCCGGCAGGGGGTCAAGGGGCTGAGGCCCCAGAAGCTCTGGGTTTTTAGGCATTATATTACGGTCAGAAAAGCATATTTAGATACCTTATTTGTGACACTGGCAGGTCACTAATTGGCGGGGGAGTCCAGGGGGCAGAGCCCCCGGAAGCTCAGGTGTTTTAGGTATTTAATTACGGTTCGATGAGCATCCAGGGGCCCTCTTTAAGGCCGTTGATGTGGTCCAGAGGGCAGAGCCCCCTGAAGCTCAGAGGTTTTAGATATTTTTTAAAGGTCAGATGAGCATCTGGGGGCCCGCCTCAGGGCCCTAAGTGGGGTCCAGGGGGCAGAGCCCCCGAAAGCTCGGGGGTTTTAGGTATGTAATTACGGTCAGTTGAGCATCCAGGGGACCGCCTTAGGGCCCTTGGTGGGGTCCGGGGGCAGAGCCCCCGTAAGCTCTGGGGTTTAAGGCATTTGATTAGGGTTAGATGAGCATATTTTGATACCTCATTTGTGACATTGGCAGGTCATTTATCTTTCCCCTCTCTCTTTTTCTTTCTTTTTATCTGAACATAATATTTTAAAAAAGTGAGGGGGGCTCGAGCCCCCGAGCCCAGCCGATCTGCAGGCCCTAACATGAAGGCTTCTAAATAAGCATAAGTTTCGCCCTACTGTTAATTTAGGAAGTTCTAATTTTCCAACAAACGCATATAAAGGTATGACTTCCAAAAAAATTGAGAAAAATACCGGAAAATAATTTGTCATTTCAGTAACATTTGTAAATAAATGGTATCGAATAAGAAATACCCCCCCCCCCTCATCAGTACAACAGCGTTCAGGGGCTCATGTCTTCTCACCCCTATAACGAAAAACACAAACGCTTTCCCATCCTCTCACAATATTTCCACGATATGCGCGTATCGATATTATAAAAACCTCCATTGATAAATATAGGTGGCATGCGGAATGTTTAGGAAATTTAATTCCTGTTAACAACCCTTTTTTTTTAATGGAATTTTGTATGTGATTTTTTTGGAGGGGGGCGTTTGGGGGGGGGGGGGGAAATGCCCCTTGCCTCCCCCTCCCCCATTTCCGGCGCCTATGCATGGTAATCTATTCTGCACACTAACAAATAAACAGTGCTTGGTCGGTACATAGCCTTTATGCCATGTTGAGGTGGGGATTCGAGATTCGAGATTTTATAATAAAAGTATTTCTAAATGATTTCCAGTTGGTTTTATGTGGAAAATGTATAATGTCTCATATGAACAAGCCTTGAGTATGACAGTTTTGATGTCCTTAATTGTTGCACTAGGATTGTTGACATTTTAATAGTGTGTGAAAGTAAAAAAATAATAACCTTGTGCTTGCTTATTAATCACGAATATGTGTTTATTAGCCTAAGTTAAGTTAAGATATGTGATAATTCTATAAGCTATAGTATGTCCGATTAATTTAAAATATGTCATGTTATAATGTAAGACGTTAGTAATGTATCCACAGATCAATTATTTTATATCGTACCGTCCTGTTGCCGATTTGATGTTGTTACATTGTAATGATTTTTATAAGATAGCTCTTTATTTCATACATGAACAGTTATCAAATATGTTATTATCTGGCAAATTGATTGTGTTTTTAAGGTATACCCTGTGTACATAGTTATTTGAGTTACAAAGAGATTACTTGTTTTGTTTCAAAATTGTGTGACGTTTCTTTTAAAGAAGCATGATGATGATAAGGATTGTGATGTGTAGACCACGTGCTAAGTTTGAGTCACAAATATTTAATTTCACTTTTATAGTGGCAAAATTATTTGATGTTTCGTAATTGATGATGATAAACAGACTTCTTTTATTCAATCGGGTCTACGAGTCGGGACGGTTATTCGGGCTACACTATACTTTGTGAAAACAGACCCCTGTTATTCACGAAATGTCGGGAAAACAGAATGCAAATAATCACTTTTCTTTCCAAAGATGTTCCTTGAGTTAAAGATAATTTGTTTACATGTACATTATTATTAGAATGTAACCACATATATTAGTGGCAAAAATAATATATTCTGACTGGTTTCCGAACAAAATTAAACCGTAACAAAATAAGTTGTGAAAACATACAATAACGTTGTTGTTGCTGCGATTTTTTTAGTTTTTAGGCGTGTATCATTCAGTTGTTAATCTTTACGACTATCCTATAGTGTCGATCACTAGCCTTTTTACGAACTGTAATGAATATTATTATGAATGTTATGGAGCTGTCGTTTTATCAAGCAATCTGCTTTAATACAATAACAGTCCTTCTTGTGCAAATAATTTCTAATGTTTGAGGAATTTAATATTTATGACCGTTTATCATTTCATTTTTGAAAATAACAATTATTTTATATATTTGCTTATTTATGTTTCAATGTCAGCAAAAGTACCTTTTTTACTTTGTATTATTATCGAAAAGCTGTGTACTTACATGAATGCAGAAGAAAGTCAAATCAAATTAAAAAGATATTTAGCTCGTATTCGAAAGTGTCAGGTCGAGACGCAATTTTTCTCAGTTTTGCTGTAGGTTTGTAAGAAAATGTCGGGTAAACTGGACTCAACACTTTGGGTGGTGAGAGCAGGCGCGGATCCAGGATTTCTTAGGTCGCTCAGTGGGGGGGGGGGGGGGGGGGGCTGTATTTTACAAACCCGACCCTAAGGAAATTGTGGCTTAATTATTCACGAAAGGTCGTGTAACCTGAAGACGTGAAGATCCGATTGAACGAAGTAAGCCTGATGATTAGGATCTAGGACGTAGATTATGTTGTGCATAACAAACTGCATTTTAGGAGATAAATAATGGAAATCATGTGTGTATAGGCGAACATAAAGGTAGATGACTAATGACACGGGCGTTTTTCTTCTTCTTCTTCTTCTTCTTCTTTTTTGTTTCTTCTTCTTCTTCTTCTTCTTCTTTTTCATCATCTTCTCCTTCTGCTTCTTATTCTTCTTTCGTTTCCTTTCTTTTGGGTAAGCAATTTAAGATAACATCGTACATGTATTGTTATGTATCTCTTTTGTATTTTTTCATGTAACATTTGTAAATATTGGTATACAATACTGATGGCAAAGAATTACGAAAGATCAACCAAATACAATGGCGAGAGGCTTGTCCATGACGCATTGAAAAGTTCGAACATTACAGTGACATAGTATGTAATCCAAACGTTAGTTTATTTGTCGAAAGTCTTTGCGATCGTGTAATAAATTGTCATACAAGTATAATTTGCTGCTCAAAAATATTATCTAATATCTAATATATTTGAAGAAAATGTTATGAATAATATATTTGTACCAAAACATTATTGTGCCAGTTATTCGGATGATCCTTAATTTTTTCCGACTTTCAAGTATATATATTTGAAAGGAAAACAAATTAATGTTGCTCCACTGGGTCAGATTGCTAATTATTTGTTTGTGAAAATTGTCGTAATATCTTAATTTTTCCTAATTTCTCCTATTATTTTGTATATTTGTTAAAATCACAATCAGGATGATTCAAATTTAAAGCTGAGCGAGCCATTTTATTTTGTGTACATTTTGCATTTAGGTTGGAATATAACAGATGTGTTGCAGTGTATAATATGAGAAGAGCAAATAAACAGAGATTGACTCATGTATACATTAACGAGAATTTGGTTGCTTTATTTTTTTGTAAATTATTCACTAAAAATTATTATTTCTTATAGGCGTGCAAGGCTCATTTATACGGTCACACAACCAGAGAAATCTTGTACGTTGCTATTTCATTTGATTTATTTTCATTTCCGAACATAAAATAGACAATACAACATGTTGACACGTGCGGCGTATGGTTGGAAATAAGTTTAAACAAACTTTCAATGAATGTGATCGCGTGACCAGTAATTAAACTTTACCTTTGACATTGTTAACATTTTTAGAAATGACAATTGAAAAAGAAATGTTGAAAATTCGTCTGTAATCCACATACATATGAAGAAAAAAAATTAAAAATTATATGATATTTTCATGTTTGAGGAATTAAAAGGGATAAAAAGAATCAATGTAAGAGATACTGAATGAAAGTGGGTTGTCGCGGGTCAAATGAATCCTCTGAGGCAAAATACAAGAATATCTACAAAGCCTAGTCAAAGTGGCTAGTCAAAGGTTGTTGATCCGTTGTTCCCGGCGATATCGTGATCCTTAAAGAATGGACAGACGTCCTGCCTCTCACGAGATCACCATTTTCGATCTATCTGGGTGTCAGTCTAACCGGATGTATACATTTTTAAAGGTTCATGACTTTGTATTGATATTTCTGAGATGTATTACCGGTTCTAATTGTTTGTTTAGGTAGGTTTGCCCTTTGCTTAAAGGTGTGGATATTTATCCATTCGGAACGATATAAATTAAACAAACAAGTCGGGTGCAGGCAGGTTGTACAAATTCTATCATATTTCATCTGCCTTGACACATTATCCCTTGTAAAGATATGGCTTTGATACTATAACCCAATTATTAGCACCAATAAAAACAAATATTGAAAAATGTTATCGCATGCTTTATTATTAGCACATACTTGCATAAAAGCGGTTTACAAACTAAGTCTTGTTTTACAACAGTTCTATAGGAGTGTTGTGGTAGTTGTTATGGTGCTGTTTATTTCTTGTGACCGAATCAAAAAGGTACCACACCCACATCGTCCTGCTCTCGCCAAGAATTCCTCAGATTGGATTAGATGGTTGTCTGACACGTTTTGTTTTTTGTTTCTCATCCGATACAATACACTACATCAAGAGGATTTCTTTAGTTTGGAAAACATCGACATAAAAATTAATAAAGGTAAGATTGAACTAGTAGTATGTCTTATCCATCATGAAAAGGGAACGATATGGAGAATTTAATGACATTTTTGCACCTGAAATAAAAAGAATTTATTTTTAAAGTGTTTTTCATTTGAATATATTTACAATTGATAGGTATTTTATCTTGATTACTGAGAACGTAATACAAAGCAAAAATACAAAATAAGTTTATAACAACATTATTCATCAATTCTAATTATTAAATGAATACCCGAAATAAATTACACCCCCAAAATGAAGGGTAAAACTAAAATGACGGTATGTTGCAAACAATTACACCATAATCCTTGTCTCAACCTTAAAGTGTCTTCAAGGATCGGCTCCTGCTTATTTGACTGAAATGCTTACCCCATACGTACAAAAGAGAAACCTCAGATCTTCTCAAAAGTTTCATTACTACCCCTCAAATAAACACAAAGTTGTATAGGTCAGGCTCTTTTTAAACGGTTGTACAAGAAGAACTTTTGAATAAATTGCTATAAATTATCCAAAAAACATGATATAGGGGACTATTTCAGGTTACGTCTTGCACTTTATGAGCACCGTTTTTTATTATTATTATTAATTTTCAGAAAAAATGTCCAGTGTTAACTAATTACTTCAGTAGGTATGCTGAGCGTATTTTTACCTTCAAACCGTTTTTTTTTTAAATACTTATTTCTCTCCATTGCAGCGCATAGGAACATATTTGTGATATGTCTGGTAAAAGTTGTTTATGTTATCATTATTATCCCAAACTGTGTTTCTCTCAAATCAACCCCTAACTGGACACTTCGATTAAGGTATTCATTCGAATGAAAAATATCATTTGTTTTCAAGAATTATTCTCAAAGAAAGTTCGTAAATTAAAAAAAAAAACTAATACTGAGGTATCCCATTTTATCAATTCTTTTTTTTTAAACCGAACGACAAAATGATCACACCGCGACAATATGCAGAAAATGAACCGTCAGAATATGGCGAGAGTGGCCGTGAGACCGACATGTCGGTCTTTCGGGCCGTCGGGTATCAATACTGTACCCACAGTGAACAATAGATACACGGCCGATTACAAAGGGTGTCAAATGTCAAATCAAGGTTTTAAGCACACTTGCTTAACAGTCAACAAATTATGTCAAGCATAGATTACCAATTACTCGCAAGATGCAATTGTTGTATGATCACAAAATTGATCATGTTCACTACAACTACACTACAAGTTCGAAAAGATTTTTTATGGAACTAAACTGACCAGAAAAGGGTCAATTTATGCCTACTGCTTTGTGCAAATATTTACGTGTGGCAAATGAGCGATCGGGCAGAGGGGCGAAGGAAGCAACCGAAGTGTTAAGTTTTAGTATCTGGAAGCGCACAGGAACATGTTTGACCTACAGGTACATAAGTGGTGCATGTGCTCAGAAAATACTTGACTTCGGCACTCATCATTCGAACAACTAAAGCAGCACGCAGCAAAACGTAGGATTTTATCATATTAATCGTATAGTTGTGTTGAGATAGTTAATTCTCTAATGTCTCCATTCTGTAAATTCGTATTCAATCTCTTTCTCAATACAGAATGGCGCAACTATTGGAGAAGAGGCTGCATGGCGTGGTCGTTTTGTTTGCTATAACAATAATTTACAAATCGATCATGATAACTGCTCAAACAATCTTTCCATCAAGTGCAGCAACGGTAATTACGGAATTGGATACAGCACCTTTTGGGAGTACAGATACATCATTCGCAACAGATATAACAACGGCTCCCCGGAGCGGCACCACTGCATCAAATTCTGCAACAGCCGTACTATCAACCACAGGCGCAAGTACACTGCTAACGACTAAAGCGGCAACCACTGCAACTGCTACAGCAATGACTCAACCAGATCCATATACAGTCACAATGGCTCTAGATAGAAGTACATCGAAAGTCGTAACTTCTGTTTCGGGACAACCTACAACAGCGCTAGTGACAATTGATACAAGTGAACCAACGACACTAACAGATATTGCCAGGACTACTGATCAACATGCTCAAACAACAGTGCCCGCAAATCCTGACACCAGTAAGGCGGTTCTAGTAACAGAAACTGTTGATCCAAGTGATCCGAGTGCACCAACAGTAACACAAGAAACTCCTGATCCAAGCGCACGAACAGCAGCACAAGAAACTCTTGATCCAAGTGCACCAACAGTAGCACAAGAAACTCCTGATCCTAGTGCACCAACCGCAGCATCCGAAGCTCCTGATCCTAGTGCACCAACAGTAACACAAGAAACTCCTGATCCAAGTGCCTCAACAGCAGCATCTGAAATCCCTGATCCAAGTGTATCAACGATGACTACTAGACGGGAAGAGGTGTCTACTGAAGCGAAAGACACAACCATAAGCCCTCCTGAGGAGCCGATCTCGGCTGGTGCTCTCGCAGGAATTGTCGTCGGATCATTAATAGGAGCTGCTGTCATCGCAGGTGGTGTTGGATACGCTTTGTATTATTTGAAATACATGAAAGGAGGCGCGACAGTTAATCCGAGCGATCACGGGAAGGGTAATATTAACATGGTGGGTATGGAGGAAGCTGCTAATGCAGGAGACAATTATAACCTGATTGGCGAGAATTCCGGGAAGTGACCTTGATAGCAACATTCGTCTGATTTGGAGCTCAAAATGGTGTTAACGCTCTTCAGACTTATATCGCGGTGGTTTGTTCGTCTGCCAGTGTTTATGTCGTTAATTGTTGCACTAGGATCATTGACATTTTAATAGTGTGTAAAAGTAAAAAAAAATAACCTTGTCCATCCTTATCATTTACAAATATGTGTTTTAAGCTAAGTTAAGTAAAGGTATGTGATAAAGCTGTAAAGCTATAATATGTCTGAATAATTTCAAATCTGTCATGATATAATGTAAGAAATTAGTAATGTATCCACATATCAATTATTATATATCGTACCCTCCTGTTGCCAATTTGTTGTTATTATATTGAGACGATTTATATTAAAGGTATTACAAAGTTTTGGGAAATTTTAAAAAATGAGTGGATAGTAATTCTTTACAATTTTGATATATTTGGATGCCCCTGTGGATGAATTAAAAGCACTAGAAATTTTAGCCACTAAAACACTTCTGCTTTCGAGAAAATTTGAATATAAATATTTACCGGTGCTCCCGGTAAATTTTGATAAATTTCAATTAGCTCCTACGGCCATACAATAGTAGCTGCGACCATGAAAATTTCAGAATATGTAGTTGTGGTATATCATTTCCGAACTGAAATAGCTAATTGGTCGATTTTAGTCAAGAAACATTATTTTTTGATTAATTAATTTCTTGACCTTGAGAGGGAGCTATACAACATAAAATGTTTATTATTTACAATTTCATAACTTTAGACTCGATTTTGACCGCGACAACGATCACTGAATATTGTAGGATCGCATATGCTTCCAATATGTTCATTTGAACCAAATTCATGAACCCATACCAAAACTTTGTATTACCTTTAAAGGTAGATCTTTATTTCATACATAAAAAGTTATCAAATATTTTATTGTCTGGCAAATTGATTGTGTTTTTAAGGTATACCCTGTGTACATAGTGATTTGAGTTACAAGGAGATTACTTGTATTGTTTCCAAATTGTTTGATATTTCTTTTAAAGTAGCATGATGATGATAAGGATTTGTGATGTGTAAACCACGTGCTAAATTTGAGTCACAAATAACCAATTTCACTTTTATAGTGGCAACCTTATTTGATGTTTCGTAATTGATGAAGATACAGGCTTGTTTTGTTCAACCGGGTCTTCGCGTCGGGACCGTTAGTCGGGCTAAACTATATTTGTGAAAACAGGCCCCTGTTCTTCACGAAATGGTGGGTAAACTAAATGCAAATAATCACGGATGGTCCTTGAGATAAAGATAACTATTTTTACATGTACATTTTTACTAGAATATAACAACTAATATAAGAGGCAAAAATACTAAATTCTGATTGGTTTCCGAACAAAATTGAACAGCAACAACCAAAATTGTGAAAACTTGTCTATACAATAACGTTGTTGTTGCTGCTGTTTTTTTAAATAGTTTTTAGGCGTTTGTCATTCGGTTGTAAATATTTACGCCTATCGTACGACGTGTAAACTCTTCATATTTTTATACAATAATGATAGCAAAGAAAAATGAAAGATCAACAAAATGCAATGATGAGAGGTTGTCCATGACGCATTGAAAAGTCCGAACATTACAGTGACGAAGATTTCTGTAGGGTATACAAAAGGGTTAAATCGCCCTTCAGTTGATTTGTCGAAGGTCTTTGCGATCGTGTTATAAATTGTCATACAAGTATAATTTGCTGTCAAAAATATTATCTAATATCTAATATATTTGAAGAAAATGTTTTGAATAATACAGTTTGACCAAAACATTTATGTGACAGTTATTCGGATGATCCTTAATTTTGTTTCCGACTTTCAAGTGTATATATTTGAAACGAAAACTAAATAAAGTTGCTCCACTGGGTCAAATTGTTAATTATTTGTTTGTGAAAATTGTCATATTATCTAAATTTTTCCAGATTTCTCCTATTATTTTTTATATTTGTTTAAATCACAAGCAGGATAATTCACATTTAAAGCTGAGCGAGTCATGTCATGTTATTACATTTTGTATTTAAATATAACAGATTATGTTGCAGTGAAATAATATGAGAAGAGCAAATAAACAGATGTTGACTAATGTATACCATTAACGAGAATGTATTTTTTCGTAATTTATTCACTAACAATAATTATTTCTCATTGGCATGCAAAGATCGTTTATATGGTCACACAACCAGAAAAACTTTGTCTGTTGCTTTTTTATTTGATTTATTTTCATTTCAGAACATAAAATAAACAATACAACATTTTGACATGTTCAGGGCATGTTGATATTCAGTTTAAACAAGTTGTTTATAAATGCAATCCATGACCAGTAATTCAACTTTACCTTTCACATTGTTAAATTTTCTAGAAATGACAACTGAGAAAGAAATGTTGAAAGTTCGACTGCAAATCCATATCTATACAAAAATAAAAATAAAACAAATTGAAAAATAATGTTCATGTTTGAGGAATTCAAAGAAAAGAAAGCATTAATGTGAGAGAGAGGAACAAAGTGGGTTGTCGGTCAAATAAACCCTCTGAAGAAAAATGCAAGAATATCTACAAGGCCGCCATTGTCAATCATGGGGGTTGTCAAAGGACGTTGATCTGATGTTCCCGTCAGTATTGTGATCCTTAAAGAAAGTGACTCGGTAACATTGTTGAAGGTTGAGGAAAAATTGCTTAATTTTTGTCTAAAATGTTACTTATTATATTCCTTCTACTGTACTAATCCTCTGACATGCAAAAAATTCTGACAACAAATTCTCAAACCACGAAGATATCTATGGTTTTCTTTGAAGGCGTCACTGTGCAACATCTTCTAACTGTGATTAACAGAAAATTCTCCCAACCATTTTTGAATTTTCCCAATCGTTTTTCCATGAAAAAAAGACATTACCAGGCTATTAAAAATCTGTCAACACTTACCTGTATGGAATGGTATGTAGAGCCAATTTATTGCTTTGTGACGATTTACATTCACCTTAAATGTAATTAAATTGTAATAAAATAGTTGGGAGAATTAAGGAATCGATCAGATAAGTTTTTCCCAACTTGTATCATTAATAATCGTCCGTTTTCACTCGTATTTTCAGATTATCTTTAATTGTACATCTATCATTGAAGTCACTACCTTAGCACTACCATCTCTCATCTGAGCAATGTTACCAAGTCCCTTTAAAGAAAGGGACATACGTCCTGCCACTCACGAGATCAACATTTTAGGTGTTTGCCTCTTTGGGTGTATTCCTTTTTAAAGGTTTATGACTTTCTTGATATTTATCAGAGGTATTACCGGATTGTAATTGTTTGTTGAGGTAGGTTTACCCTTTGCTTAAAGGTGTGGATATTTATCCCTTCAGAAAGACATAAATTAAACAAACAATTCATGTACAGGCAGGTTTTACAACTTCTATAATATTTCATCTGCCTTGACTCATTTTCCACCGTGAATATTGTCTTTGATGCTATAATACAATTATTGGTACCAATAAAAATAAAAAAATGTTATCGCATGCTTCGTTATGAGCACATCCGTGCGTAAAAGCGGTTTATGGTAGTTGTTATGGTGCTGCTTATTTCTTGTGACCAAATAAAAAATGTACCACACCTACATCGCCCTACTCTTGCCAAGAACCCCTCAGATTGGATTGATATGGTTGTCTGACACGTTTTGTTTTTTGTTTCTCATCTGATACAATACACTACATCAAGAGCAGTTTGGAATACATCGACATCAAAATTTTAAAAGGTAAGTTTGCACTAGTAGTAATTCTTGTCCATTATGAAAATGGAGTGAAGCGAAGAATTTTATGAAATTGTTTGCACCAGAAATAAAATGAATATTTCCCAGATTACTTTTCATTTGTGCTTTTACAAGTACTAGGTACTCTAGGATGACTATTGAGAACGTTATACAAAGCAAAGACACGGAATTACTCTATTGGCAATCTAAAGAAATAAGATTGAAAAGTTGTTGACTTCTCGATGTTATAACCGCCTGAAAAAAAATCATGAAAGGAGTTGGTGAAAATAATTATAATATTGTTCATAAATTCTAATTAGAAAAAAAAAGAGAGCGATATGGAGAATGTAATGATATTTTTGCACCTGAAATAGAAAAAATTATTTTGATATTGTTTTCATTTGAATAAATTTACAATTGATTTAAAACAGAATCACTTTATTATGATTACTGAATTTGTTTCCCCTTTGCCTCTAAGAGGTGTTTATTAAATATTCAAGCAATAACATAATTTTACGTACAATTTAGCAAAAACAATGGAACATCAATAATACAAAAATTATTTGTTGAAATGTAACTAAGCAAATTCCGTCTTGAAACATTACTATTAATAAACAATTTACAGTGTAAACTAATTACTTCGGGAAGTTTGCTGAGCGTTTCCTTACCTTCAAACCGTTCTTTGTATTCATTTCTCTCCATTGTAGCGCATAGGAACATATATGTGTGATATGTCCGGTAAAAGTTGTTTATGTTATTATTATTATCCCAAGCTGTGTCTCTCTCAAATTTACCCCCAAATGCGCACTTCAGTTAAGGCTTTCATTTAAATGCAATATATATTCATTTCTTTTCAAGAACGCTTTTTCCCCTCAAAGGTATTTGTCCAATTTGCAGGCCAAAAAATGAAAAGGTTACATTCCAACGGCATTTGAAAGACGATACTAATTTAGAACTTTCCTCGAAAGAAAAGGGCTTGATTATGGCTTTTAGTGGGAAAATAACGATCGTTAGTTGTCGAATCGACTTAAGGGATTGCAATCACCAAAGTAAAAGTTTGACTTTTTAGACCCTTTTACCGAATGGTCGTACGTTTTTTGCTGCACAAAGATTCAATCAGTTTAATGTTGACTATTACAAGTGGTGGGTTATTCATGTAGACAAATGTGTTAAAAAAAGATGTCAGTCAGTCACTCAATAGTGTCTGACAGTGAAGTACAGAAGTTAAACGTGTTCCCTAGCATAATTTGAATACTAGGACACTGCTAACGTCTAAATTTCACAAATAGGACATACGTGACATATTCCTATTCCTGCAAAGTTCTACAGAATTTGATGTTGGCTGCAAAAATGGACATAATCTTTAAGAGGGACAATTCTCAAAGAAATGTCGGAAATTAAAAAAGTCAATGCCGAGGTATTCCATATACTAGATTAATTTTGTTAAGCGAAAGACAAAATGATCACACCGCGGCAATGTGCAGAAAACGAACCGTCAGAAAATGGATGGAGTGGCCGTGAGACCGGCATGTTGATCTTCATCAAGACTGTACCCACAGTGAACAGTAGATATACGGCTGATAACAAAGGGTGTCAAATGTCAGATCAAGGTTTCAGGCACACTTGATTAACAGTCAAAGAATAGTATGTGAAGCATAGATTACCGGGCCAATTAATCGTGAAACGCGAAAATAAGTCATGGTTAAATTTTAGTGGGGGGCCCGGGGGGGGGGGGGGGCGGGCAAGCGCCCCCACCAGTACGCCAGTGGATCCTATAGTTATGTTGAGATAGTTAATTCTCTGATGTACCCATTCTGTAAATTCGTTTTTCATATCCCTCTCAATACAGAATGGCGCAATTATTGGAGAACAGGCAGCATGGCGTGGTCGTTTTGTTTGTTATAACAATAATTTACAAATCGATCATGATAACTGCTCAAACAACAAGTGCAGCAACGGTAATTACAGATTTGGAAACAGCACCTTTCCAGAGCACAGATACATCATTTACAACAGTACTGTCAACCACAGGCGCAAGTACACAGGTGAACACTGACATCATCGAGACAGCCCTTATAACAGAAACTGTTGATCCAAGTGCACCAACAGAAGCACCCGAAGTCCCTGATCCAAGTACATCAACGGTGACTACTAGACGGGAAGAGATGTCTACTACTAAAGCGAAGGTTCACACTATAAGCCCTCCTGAGGAGCCACTCTCGGCTGGTGCTCTCGCAGGAATTGTCGTCGGGTCAATAGTAGGAGCTGCTGCCATCGCAGGTGGTGTTAGGTACGCTTTGTATCGTTACAAACACGGCAAAGGTGGCGCCAACGTGACGGGTGTCAGTGGGAAAATTACCATGGTGAAAATCCATGAATAAAGGAGCTGTTTATATGAACATGATAATTCCAATGCGATCAATTGGATTTTTTCAAGGGGGAGGGGGGGGTTTTAAAATATTTTGCTCCCGAAAATTTGAAAATCGCGCCGGCCGAAAAGTCGCTCAGTGGGGGGGGGGGGGGGATAAATGTAATAAATGTAAAACTGGTGCCAGGCTTCCGAAAGTCCCCGCAGTGGAAGCGCGGTTCGGAGCATGGAACTTCAAAGCCAAATGGAATGTTACACATCCCATTGTTACGCTTTATAACTCACGAATGCGTTTGAATAAATTACAAGAGTTTCGCCTCCTTTCTTTCACCTCCCTGGTTATCCGAAGGTGTGACTCACAAAGAGAATGTAATTTTCAACAAATTGAATAAAGAAAACTTCATTGTATATATAATGTAAGGAGTAATTAATGTACCCATTTGTATACGTTTATACATGTTCTTACGTATTCTTTAATGCTGTTATGAGTTTATGCTCGTGATGTTGTCATTATTATTATTATTATTATATATTTGTTCTGTTAACTATTGTTCCTCATTATGTTTAACAGGGCCTCATGGAAGAGCACCAGTATTGGTGATAATGAGTAACCCTGTCTAAATATCAGAAATAAATAAATGAATAAATAAATAAATCCTCTGTGATTGCGTAGGTTACTGCTACCAATTTTATCGTTGCTGTTGAAGGATATTTGTCAATTTATATATTACATATTTATTTAGTTTATGTACAATAATAGTATTTTAATTAGATGATAAAGGGACAGACGATGTAGGCTCATTTGTAGATTCCTTGTATGTGTTTACTTTAAGTCGATGCTATTGTTTGAGCATTAGCATGAATACGGAGATAATAATGAGGATTGAGGACGTTTACTTGGAAGCGAATGAAGAGAACAAGGACAAATTATAAAATGATAAATGGAGTCATACTGGCATGCATGCACGTAGCTCAGGCCTGGTATTTGTAGTAGTATAGTAGTAGTAGTAGTAAAATGGTTTATTAGAACAACTGCAAAATGATAGCCCGAGAGCTAAATGACATTGCAAGTTTTACAAACTCAGACTTAAAAAACATTTTCAACAAAACTTAGATATACACTGTAGACAAGTACAAATAATACACAGTAAAATAGGTTACAACTTATTACATATTCCATACTTGCACCAAATTTGAAGTTACAAATAGTATAAATTCGTCATTATTATTATCTTTTTTTAATTCTTGTTAAGTGAGGAATATTCATATTTCAAATATAAATTGAGGCTGATTGATTGAGACTATGACAAGTAAATACTTGTTGTTTTCGAACTTTGTATTACACATACATTTTTTTATCACATTGACACCTTCTATATTGAAAGTATGGTGTGTGAATATGTATGGTGTGTAAATATAATTTGTGATATTTTTATGGTGTATAATCTTAACTTAACTTTTTAATACAGTATAGTTGTACAGTTGTGCCAAAGATACGCGTCCCAGTTATATATACATACCCAAATTGTGATCCGTCCATGTTTTCCTATGCTTTTTACTGTGCTTTTATATCTGAAAGGAAAGTTAAATTAACAAGATAAAATGGACTCTCTTCTAATATATATATTTTTGAATGGTCAGCAGATTGTTAGTATCATTATGCATTCATTCATTCATACTTTGTCATAAATTCTCAAGATATTGCGGTAATTGAACGCAATCAGCATGACTATCATTGCAAGTTTATCCGGTCAATTCATTTGTGTAAATTTCTTTATTTAGGTTGTAACCTAGTACGAATAAATTAAGATTATGGAAATAACATATTAACACAAATTGACAAACCTAATTACTGTGAAAATAAAACATACGTATACTTGCCAGAGAAGACAGTGAAAGTTGTTACTTATTTTCTAATCCTAAGTTTGGAAACTTCATCCATGAGATATTCCTGACTGAGTGAGAAATGGTGTAAGAAAAAGAGAGGGATGAGCAAGAGAGAGAGAGAGAGAAAGAGAGAGAGAGAGAGAGAGAGAGAAAGAAAGACGAAGAGAGAGAAGGCAAAAAGGAAGATATGTAGAGGGGAAAGAGAGAGAGAGGGAGGGAGAGAGAGAGAGAGAGAGAGAGAGAGAGAGACTGGGAAAGAGAGACGGTGATGACGGGAGTTAAGGGGGAGAAAGAGAAATAGAATTGAGGATTTAATGGTTAAAATTGGTTCTCACATAAAATATTATTATTGTCTGAATATTATGATACTTCTCCCTTACTTACAGTACATTCGGCTATTATCAATCGTTCGTTTTTCTTGGCTTGGATGACGAATTTATAGGGGTTTTTGTATAGTTACTTACGAATAAAACTTAGGATAAGACAAATATAACTCATAATTAAAAAACAAATGAAGAGAGATATCGAGGTATTCAAACGTGACTGCATTTTTAAACGGCATGGCTTTTATAAATTGGTCACATGAAATATCCCGATTATGACTAGCATGACAAGTGAGCAATCATGTTTATGACTTTTTTGTTTAACCTTTGAATGTTGTCTGAACGTGACAAACGTTATTGATTAGCTCTTTATAGAATCACAATAATGATGCAATGTGTGAAATGATTATAGTTGTCACATGTTTAGCTGTACTTTAATGACGTATGACATATCTCCATAGAGATCCTATATTTGTATTTATGCATCTAATGCATGTCCCAAAGTAATATAGTTTTGTCTGTACAGTGGCAGAGTAAAGGGTTGCCTGCTCTAACTTGCCGTCCTTTTTCTCCCTCCCTCCTTCCTTCCCCCTCCCTCCCTCTATCCATCCATCCCCCTCCATCCACCCTCTCTCTCTCTCTCTCTCTCTCTCCTCTTGCTCCCCACCTCCCTCTTTCCCGGTTTCCTCACACCCCCCTCCCCCCCTCTCTCTCTCTCTCTCTCGATCTACATACACTCATGCATACATACTCACAAGTACATTACATGTCTATAATGATTAAAACAATTGGAATACAAATCCTGAGAGTTCACTGCTTATAAAATGTATCCCTCACTCCTCTACTTTGCTCTTTCTGCCTCCCTCTGTCTCTCTCTCTCCCTCTCTCTCTCCCTGCACATAAATGTTCATAAGCTTTAATTTATTTAATAATTGGTATGGAATAAATGTTTTCCACACAGGTAGAAACATACCTGTAAAAAAAAGAATTAGGCTGCATGTATGATTTTAACATTTCTTGAGGGAAAATATAAATTTCAGATTTTCTTTTAAATATTTTCCCTGACCTGCCTTTCGTATCAGGGTGGGTTTTCTCTTTAAGCAGGGGTGTAAATCCCCCCCCCCCACCCCCTCCGTTCAAGAGCCTGGAAGGACGGACGACGTTGTTCATGTTGATTCTTACCGGAATCACTGGCGGAAATATTTTCCCAGCCCATCTAATATTCCTAGATTGTACTTGATTGCATACGTCCCTTTCGATGCAGATTTTAGTACTTTCTTACTTACTAGATTATAGATAGAATAATTTAATTTAAAACAAATACACTAAACTATCAAATTTAAAATTAAAAAAATTACAAATTTGTAGTCAGATGGTGTGTGTGTGTGAGGGGGGGGGGGGGGGTTGCCTTGGGGGTTTTGCATTCATTTTCTACACGTGCCTCCTTTAAATTCATTCATACAATTCCGGTGTGGAGGAGGGATCAGTGCAAGAGCTCCAACCCCGCTCTTTACAGCCGCTACTGCAAATTGTTACAGTTCTCCATTCCATTGTAGTTGTTTCCTTTTTATTTGTTAGTTAACGCTACCTTAGACGTAAGCCGAAACAACGAAGCTGTGTCTCTATTCTAACCATGTAAGTTTGTCGATTTGTATGCTTATTTAGTATCCGGAATGAATTAAATGATTATAGTTTGCATCAAGCAATATTTATAAAAACGACCTCAGGATCTTTTTCATGAAATTTTGCATCAAGACAAACTTACGTAGATCTAGACCTACCTTTATTTTTCCGGAGGCTTTCACTTCGGTCCCGTATCATTCAATTTGATGTGTGCATATTTTCATATTCCTTAAAGTGACTCGGTAACATTGTTAAAGGTTGATGACAAAAATTGCTTAATTTTTGTATAAAATGTTACTTACTATATTCCTACTACTATACTAACCCTCTGACATGCAAAAAATCCTGAAAAAATTCTCAAACCACAAAGATATCTATGGTTTTCTTTGAAGGCGTCAATGTGAGGCACCCTCTAGTCTAAGTCTAACGGTGATGAACAGTAAATTCTCCCAACCATTTTTGAATTTTACCAACCGTTTTTCCATGACAAAAATACATTTTAACAGGCTATAAAAATCTGTCAACACTTAACTGTCTGGAATGGAATGTAGAGCCATTTTATTGCTTTGTGACGATTTACATTCACCTAAAATGTAATTAAATTGTCCTTGTCTTGATGTTGAACAGGCTTTGACAAGTAGCAGAATAGAAGTAGAATAATATAGTTGGGAGAATTAAGGAATCAATCAGATCAGTTTTTCCAAATTTGTACCATGAATAATGATCCGTTTTCACTCAAATTTTCAGATTATCTTTAATTGTACATCTAGCATTGAAGTCACTACCTTAGCACCACTATCTCTCATCTGAACAATGTTACAAAGTCCCTTTAGCTTAGCCTAGACTAATTAAGCCTAGACAGCAATAACCGTCTGATTTGGGTCATTTCTTTAATAAAACTGACATTTGTTGACATTCCCCAATACAGAAGGTAACCCAGAGATCTCGTACCGTGGGTGTAGCTATGTACAACTTTTCGTACATGACATTTTCTCCCCGATTTTCTTTATTTAGATCAATACGCATTGGCATTGACTCTCTATGCTTTGCCAAACTTCGCCTTTGCTGGAGTGATTTAGATCTAATTTTCTGATTTCTAAATCAGATGTAAATTATGTTGGTATGTCATTTGTCCTAATTACAGTTATCAAAATTTGATAACTTAATATTAAATACATAATCTACGGACTTAGTCTACTTATAATGAATTATCCAATTTGTATATCAGAACTGTGAAACAGTACGTTCATGCACTCGAACATAGAGCTATATGACCCGGCGGCCGATATATTTCCGGGTCAATTCCTACCAAAACATAGCCAATGGCCAATCAGAGCACTCGTTTCGTGGGAGTTCGTTGGTCAAGCCGGGCTGACTCGTACGTAGCTACGGTAGCTATTGGACATTCGAAAAGAAAAAATGAATATTCATCAACTAAAACCAAGACGGATAATGTTGACGACGAGACTTTCTCGGATTAATCATTAATTTAGGATCTAAATGAGCAAGCTATCGTAAGTCAAATAAGCTATATATATGTTATTTTTAATTTTTATTATAATTGCAGCAGTTATGAGGATGTAAAGAGTGAAAATCTCGTTGCATATCTCATTCATCGCGGTCCGGTCGAACCGAACCATTCCCGATGGGACATACTTCAGTCTCTATAATCAGAGGTCTAGTGGAGCCAGACGTAGTCTCAGTGGAACAACCGACGATTAGAGAGACTGAAGTTTTCGGTCTAAATTAAGCCTTGGTTTTGCCTTTCGTCCGTCGGCCCTACAGTGACCAGAGGGCGGAGATGCTAAGTTCAAAGATCAGTTATGCGTGACATTTTCATGACTCGGCGCGCAATCGAGGGTATATCGTATAGGTCTAGTGTACGTTTCGAAATCGCACTCGCACATGAAGCTGAAGCGACATGAAAGCCGGCCTGAATGCATGCTACGTGCATGCGACATACGTATACGGACCCTGCGAGGAGCTAGCTGAGGCCTCGAGGCAATCGGCCAGTACGTAGTCTAGCAATTACTACCTTTTTCCCCCAATCTGGCCCTGATGCGTGACAAAAATCCAGTTTGGCTCTGATGAGTGACAAAAGTGGGTACCATGCGTGACAGCGTTTTTTGGGCCTCGATGCGTGACTCTCACGCATAATGCGTGACACTTGGTAGCTCTGAGAGGGCTGCCTGGCTGTCTTTGCTGATTGGGAACACGCCCAGAAAGTTTGAAGTTCAACTTAATCCAAACTCAACGACAACAGTTACATTGTGCAATTTTTACTCATCTGAGTGTAATTTGCTACTATTCGCCACACATCGGCCGCTGTTCCACCAATGGCGATGTTCGCATGATGTCCAGCGGGTCATCTCCCAAATTTTGTTAATAATTTTTTTTTTTTTTTATACTCTTATCCCGACTGGGCTATATAAAATTTAGATCTATCATCTAGCATATTTCCAATCATCATTTTTTCAAAATCAAACTACTTTTGTCTAGATAAGGAAAAAGTGAGGGCAAACTTGTAGCTGGATTCCGGGGAAGGTAACTAGTAATTACTAGTCTCCCTCTTCTGCGTGCGGCACTAATCACTTTTTTATTAATTATCCTGTGTGCTGTACCATTAAACATTGTGGTGTACAAAAAAGGCAGATTTCACCATGCTTATTTGATGCTGACTTATGAAGAAGCCATTTATTTAGTGTAAAAAGACATGTTGCTGAAAGCTGATAACGACTTGTTTAATTGCATGAATCCAAAAGAGAAGTAGGTAGATTAATAATGGTCTGTTATTTTAATTCATCTTCATTATTCCCTTTTATCTATTAGGACTGAATTTTGGAAGTCAAATCCAAGGAAGTTTTGTGACTTTTGCAAGTGTTGGTATGCAGATAACAAATCGGTAAGTTTTTGAAGTCCATGGTGGTGGGACAATTTTTAAAGTGAGTGGGCCTGGCCAGTGAAGAAGTAAGTTGAAAATGTGTGGTCCTAGAATAATATCAAGCATAATGTTAAACGTCACAGAGGGGGGAAGGGGGGAGGGAGGATCAAAACCCCTTACTGGAAAATGAAAAATTGATGACTGGCCTTCCTCACTCTTTTTCTGTATACAACGTGAGTCAAAAAAAAGTTTACACCTAGAAAATTGCTAATTATTTTTAAAATAATCTATGAACAGTAAATTATTATACATCTTTGGAAGCGCTTAGGGATTCTAATAAGCACTATATAAGAACTGAGTATTATTATTATTATTATCTTATGAAAGAGTGTTTTATCCTAAAGCATTTAGTATCATTTTTGTGTGGAATGTGTTCACGCTTGCCTGACATCTTTGATGGAAAACGTTAAGTTGCCTTGAGATGGCGGCAGAATCTTTCTATGTCTCCTTGCATAATGCATTTGGAGAATCTGCGTTTTATATTTGGTGCTAATGGAGGCTGATGACCAAGAGGAGCACATTCTTTGGGATACTGCTGCTGCCTTGTCTATTCTACTCTTGTCATATTTTTGTTTTAATTCTATGAAAATGTAATAATCTTCTTTATTTCACTTCAGAGTAAGGAGTTTCATGAGAGAGGGAAGCGACACAAGGAGAATGTGGAGGTCAAGATTGCACAGCTGCGGAAGAAAGGGCAGAAGCAATATGAAACCAATCAGAAACTTGATGGCTACCTCAAACAGATGGAGGAGGTGAGTGAATGAAAAGCATCCTTTTGGCTCCCCTTGTCACAGCATTGCAAAATGCACTTCTTTTTTTTCCTTCTTTTTTTAGTGTTCAAGTTTCAAGTTTTATTTGTTCCACATTTTACACAAAATATAGACATACATTT
The DNA here is from genome assembly GCA_035222895.1 of Strongylocentrotus droebachiensis. Taxonomy (NCBI): domain Eukaryota; kingdom Metazoa; phylum Echinodermata; class Echinoidea; order Camarodonta; family Strongylocentrotidae; genus Strongylocentrotus; species Strongylocentrotus droebachiensis. The sequence goes on along the minus strand of JAVYIG010002684.1, from coordinate 115,054 downwards.
AAAATAAATACAAGTCATGTAGTATATTATGAGCACGTCTCAATGATTCTCAATTCATATGATAGATTAAGTAGAATGTGAGGAACCTAATGAAAAGCAGTGCTTGTATATTATAGGTTCCTGATAAATAAACATTGTAGATGTAAAAACTGTTGCAGTAGAGAAAGACGTAATTTAGATGGGCGAATTTAAAACACAGTGGAAAAAGGATGTGTGTATGCAAGATAATGCACTTGTAGTAGTACGAAAAACTGTATCTGTCACAAGCATCTTTAATTTATAGGGTGTTGTAGACTGAATCTAGTCGTACTCCTACTCTGTATACGATGTAGGAATGATACACATACTTTGAGACACAATTAAGACAGTCCCCATACTTTATATGACATTTCAAAGCTTAAAAAGATGATATTCATAATATGCTGTTCATTGAAAATTCAGGATATCATGCTCTTTAATTTATCTATTTCTCAATTATGATTATTTCAATTCTTTGTACAGGATGCTTTGAAAGCTTTCAAGAAGGATGTTGAATCGAATCCTGACCTGATGCCAGAGTACAAGGTGGCTCTCGTGGAACACAGAGTAAAACAACAGGAAGGTAAGCAAGTGATCCTCTCCGTCTCACATATTCAGTTACCCGCACATTAGCCGCTGATATTGGAATGATCTACCACTTAGAATAAGACAGTCTCCATCAGTTATTACCTTCAGAAAGGCCTTAAAAACACTTCTTTTTCGCAGTTTTTAGTTGTAAGACATGTATTATTACATGTATTCATTTTATGTAATTTTCATGTACTGTATGCGTTTTGGGCCTTATGGTAAAAGCGCGGTATAAGTAATGATAATAATAATAATAAGTTACAGTAGTGCTGCTTCAACACATTTAGTCTGCTCAATTTAGCTTTTTTGCAATGAAAATATAATGTTTTTTTCAAAAAGACATTTGCAAGCAAGTTTGAAGTGAACCAATCACATTGCTGTGTATGTAAGAGGTGTTGGTATGCTAAATTATTCATATGCACCTCGCCTCTGGAATTAACTGCCCCGGAACATCCTTACAGTACCCGTACTAGACACCTTTAAGAAGCACTTGAAGATGTATTTATTTAACTGATTCTCCACCTTCATATTTGTAAAGCGCTTAGAGACATTTGTATTAAGCGCTTTATAAAAATTAAATATGAAATATATTATCCCTTGTAAAGCGATGTAAAAACCAATTGTATGAGAGTGCTACATAAAAGTGCCAAATAAATTAATATTTTATTATTATTATTATTATTAATATTTTAAAAAAATAAGCTCCAATAGTACTTCTATCAAGGGATATTGCAAGTTCAAATTTGCTCTCAATTTAACAAAAAAGGACTTGAGACTACAAGTCATAGTGCCTGTATGCACTTGCCAGAATGTAGCCTGTGCAGAACCCAAGTATGTCTTTGGTTTTTTGTGGGGTTCGAAGATTTACATGCGAGATGGGCTTCAATACACTTCCTTGACACACATCCACAATGATCTTGTACCTTTAGGTCCGAGATCAGATGCTCTGTCTGGTAAGCCCCTCTGCTTAGCACATTGCTTAGAGCACATGTATTTTAAATGAAGTGAAATCTTTGAAGGTTCATATATGAGTCTCTCCACATTTCAAACATGTTTCCTTAAAGAGAACCCAACGGCTCTACAGGGGAGCAGATACCAGCCAGGCCCGTCAGCGGGGACGTCAGAGGGGACGTCAGGTACCACGGAGACCACGCCCTTGTCAGATACCCAGGAGACCATGCCCTCGTCTTCAGCCACACCCAGCACTGAGACGCAGGAATGGGTAAAAGCAGTCAGCCCAGAGGGACACACTTACTACTGGAATACCAAGACAGCTGGTAGGTGTTAATCTTTTAGTAAAGCCTGTATACATGTAGCCCACTTTGTTTTTTCTTGCACTAAAGTTGCAGCTTCTTTTCTAAAAAGACATTCTAATGATAACAATTTATATACACATTATTAATAGTTAAGATTTTCAAATAACTATTTAATATAAACTTAACTTCAGTATATAAAAATAAAAATTATTTAATTATCTTTAAGGTGATATATACAATAATAGCATTCATGCATGAGTGAGCATAGCCATTAAACAATAAATGAGTTTAATAGAAAATTGCACAAATATCCTCTCCTATGGCTCATCCAAAATCTTCTTGTGTACAAAGAAGAGGCATCTTGACCTGCTTGTCAAATCCATACACTCTTGAGGCAATAATTGACATCAGGAGCTCAATCATCCTCATTCTTTCTCATTCTTTGTTTACATTGTTTAACAAGAATATCTTACATATCCATATGTTCATTAACATAACATTTAAATGGCTACTTGCTCTGAGTTTTTGTTTTGTTATCAGACCTTCTAACTGTTCAATGAATGTGCCCATCTAAGCATGAAAGTTCAAAACTTGATCTTAATTATTATTGGTATTCTATTTCCTTTACTTTGCTACATATTTTATTACATTTTAGTGACGATTTATAGGAAACTTTTGAACAGTAGTATCCTCTTTCTTTTATTTCACTGAGTGTATGTTGGTCTCCTTTGATGGTCCATGTATATGTCATTGTTTTGACTAGCTTAGTTAAACTCCTTCATTAAACAGAAAGTTATGTCGAACATTGTAGGATTAATGTGATTTTAAAGTTATTTTTTATCTTTATTCTTCTTTCTTGACCCTTTCTATTCTGTCTGTCTCCACATATTTTCCCTTTTACTTTATCCATATGTTGTTGTCTTCATATCTTATTTCTATTGAATATGTTAACATGTTCTCTGTTGTTTCCTCTCTCTCTCTCTCTCTTCATCACCCTCCCCTCTCTCCCTCTGCCACTCTCTCGCTCTAATTCTCTCTCGGTTGTTGTCATTCCCACTCTCTCTTCGTTATTTTGGGTTTTTATCTCCTTCTTTCTTTCAATATGTCTCTCTCTCCGCATCACATAACTCCCCTCTCATTCCTTTACTTTGTTTCTCTCCGAATCCCTGTCAATGCAGAGACCCAGTGGAAAAAACCAGCAAACTTCACCTCATCAAAAGGCAAAAGTTCTTCAAAAGAAAAGGTAGGTATTCAAACTTTCATATATAAACCATTCAGAAATTGTGTTCCCATCATCAACGGGCCTGGAATCAACACTCACATTGACAGAAGAAAAATGGTACTATGTCTGCATAGTTATCCCTTGTCCAAACAATGGCGGAGATAATCAGTGTTGACAGTAGCACTAATAATGAATGGAAACTTGTTATAAAGAGCTCTGATATAACAAGATACCTGATGTATATATCTTTATATTTTTTTTAAACCCTGATACAAAATAATAAGAGAGACATCAGGGTCTACATTTGTTAGAAGGTAATGCTACGGTCACAAAGGTTCGTACGAACGATAATTTCGTTCAAATCTCCCTGTTTTTCCATTGTCTTCCTGACTTTCCATTGTCAGAATATTGTTCGTACAGCGTTCGTAGCAGTTCGTAATGGCATTTGTGACTGAGGCTTAAAGTAGATGGTACTAGACCAAGAGGGAAGCCGAGAACAAACTGGAAGGAGAACATAAAGACCAGGGGGGGGGGGGGGGGGGGGTGTTTCACTAAGATTCTAAGTTTCGAAGTTGGACTTAACAATTATGGAAAGCCGTTAGCATCTATGAAAATATTTTGCAAAAGTTATTTAAGGCATAAAATGTTGATTCAAATCATTCATAATTTCTATTATCAAGGAGATTTCTTGTTCTTTATGTGGAATTTATAAAAACAGTGTAAAATACTTGAATTTTCGCTTTTGAATATATTCTATTTTAAGGCTTCAAATGGCTCTCCATAATGTTTAAGTCCAACTTAAGAGTTAAGTTCTACTTAGGATCTTTGTGAAACACCCCCTGGAGTGGAATGATGCTGCACAAGTGCACTAGAATGGCAGATAACAGAGATGTGTGGGGGAAATGTTGCAATCAACCTCCGAGCTGGGATAAGATTCCATGATAGGATAGGACAACAAGGTTATTTTCATGGTGCCAATGTCCTCAATATAATGTGTTTCCAATGTAATTACCCCATCTTGTAAATTGTGAAAAAGTACGATCTTTCTGGAATGTTATATTTGTATGGTTAAAAGAAAAGAACATACAAAATGTTTTGTTCACAGATGAAGAATATTTTTTTGGTACACTGTACGGTACTCTTATAATCAGTAATTTTTATTTCGTCAATACAGTTATTATTTTTGCAAAATATTTTATATTCACTTGTAAAATGCAAAAACGTTATTCCACTATTTCCTTCTTTTCAACGAGCTCTCAAACATTTAGAAAATATGGAACGTATAATTGCTTTCAAGAAAAAACGTCTCGATCTTCATAATAAGAAATGGCAGATATTTTGTTAACTTCTTTTGTATTGCTGATGAGTTAACTATTACACTATATTTTTTATTATACATATTCTATGTCTATAAGAACATGTTATTATTACTATTATTATTATCATGTACTATTATTATTATGAATGAGATTTGTTTTCAATAAATACTTTGAAGAAAAAAAAGAAGAAATGATAGCCCATCTTTTCATCTGCCAGGCTGAAGGGAAGACAGACTCCGATTCCGAAGAGGACAGTGAGGATGAAGATGCAAAGAGCAAGTCGAGAGGAACCAAAAGAACGAACGATCATGCGTATGGGGGATGGTCATCTGTTTCCACTGGACCTGAGGAGTAAGTCATTTCCCTTTCATTTCTGTTTTTGCAACGAATGATAATTGCTTTATTTATAGTTTATGATAATACAAACATTTATATTCTGAATGGTGATACTGAAACCAATAACCAATAACCAATAATAGTATATTTGTAAAGCGCTTAGAGATATTTGTCATAAGCGCTATGTAAAAGCTAATTATTATTATTATTATTCTTAATAACTATTAAAAAAATTAGAGAACCTGACCCTCAACAGCCTGAATCCAACACTCTATACCATGGCTATTACGTATACAGTCAAACCTGTCTATTAAGACCACCCAAGGTAAACAGAAAAAACTGTAGTAAACAGGTGGCCTTTCTGGACAGGTTCAACAATACACATGCATGTCTCGAGCTAGACAAATGACATGGTCACTTCAGACAGGCGACCACTTAGAGAGGTTGGACTGTATTGCCTAATTGATTCATCAATTTTCAATAAATTTGTGTATCGTGTTGATTGTAATCTTGAAAATATCTGATACAGAAACTACCCAAAACAAAAATTAATCTTATTGTATTAGTGTTGCATTGAGCAGTCAGACCGCAGCGCGCGCGTTAATGAGGCTGAAAGCTGATTTTTATTCAGCGATATCTGGCGATCACATAACATTTACGTCTGCTGAATTTCCATGCGCTTTTCAGTGAGATTTGTAGGGGTGTACATGTAGCTGCGTTTTTGGTCGTTAATTTCATTCAACATGGCAGCATGCAACGGAAAGTCACTCTCGAGATTTTCAGCATCAGTTTGATATGTAATTTGCCATATTTCGCAATTTGTAAACAATAATTTTTCACAACTTTTATTGACGTTATTTTTGTAACATTTCAACTGCTGTTTTGACCCGGGAATTTCACTTTTGGTTCCTGACTTTGGGACAAAATAAATTTGTCCACTTTGAGATTCGTTCGAAAGATGAAAAGTCACTGATCAAAAATATGTCAAAACCTAATTGACGCAAAATCATGTTCTTTTTATAATCATAGTAATTAAGACCCTAAAAACCCGGAAATTACCAATTTGTTCTTTTTATGATAGCGCGAAATTGTGTGATTTCATACTCGTGCACGCTCGCCGTCTGAGCAATGGCAATGCATAACTGATTATTAAACTCCAGGGAGCTCCGCCGCGCCATCGACTAGCCGAAAAAAAATTAGAAAAATGATTAAAAAAGAATTATAGTAGAAAAGAATCTTCTACATGGCAGGTGAAGTATTTGATCTCGGGTCCTTAGATTGTTGTCAAGACGGCTTGCGCGCACGTGCATTACAGGCGCACGCCACAACGCATGGTTACCAAAATGTGGTATTCAGAATGTTAATAAACCAAAGCGAAACATATGTGACGTAGTTGACGTAGTTGACCAATCAGAACTCTCTATTATCACATCGGCAAAATTTACTACTTTTTTAAATTATTCATGAACATGAGCGTGATCTTTTTTGGTTCCTGACTTTGGGACAGCGTAAAATATAATAATTTTGATATCATTGTAAAGAAAAATATTTATGCTTTATGCTGATTATAACATCTTCTTGACGCAAGAATGATTTCTATGTGAAAATCAGCCGTACTCTTTAGATAGATTTATCGTCGAAAAACCCCATTTTCAAGGCGAAATATCTGTTTCCAAAATATATCTAACATGATTGTCATATAAGTATATAGAGAGTGCAACTTCTTATCTTTAAAATAAGACCCATTTCATGAGAAATGAACAATTATAAAGGCAAAAATTGCCGATCGGCAAGACCGTCTGCACTACTCATTACGTATGCAAGACACGTAAATTCTTGCATACGTGCTGAATAAAATAGAGGGTTTTCGCACCGGCTGCGGTCTGACTGTGAGGCTGGTCTTCAAGCTCTTGATTCCAGCCTTTTTTTACTTCAGCTCCTTTGTATGTAGCATATTTCTAAATATGCATTGTCAAGGAATATTTGTTTCTTGTTATCATAACAAAAATGTATATAACACACAAACAAACTAAGAAATTATTAAATCAACCATTCTTTCCATGACGCAGAGTGCCTGACCTCCAACTGCCCGAAGCCAATCCTCTATACATGAGCTCCTACGTTCCCCAGGCTGTCCAGTACGAACCGAGAGAAAAACTGAAAATACAAGAGAAGGTGGTCGGGAGTATCAAGGCGAGCTCAAGGGAAGCACCGGGGAGTGCATCTTTTAAGAAGAGGAAAGGAGGGCAGAGGCAAATCCGCTCAAGGGATACCTCCTCGTGATGTAACTATGCCTCATTGGACTCCGGAACAATGTCAGAGAAGAGATTTTGTTGCATGTGTTGCCTGACCTCCAACTGTCCAAAGCCAACCCTCTTTACATGAGCTCCTACGTACCTGTGGCTGTCCCGTAAGAACCAAGAGAACCAAGTACGAACCAAGTGATGTAACTATGCCTCATTGGACTCTGTCAGAGACAATGTCAGGGAAGAGATTTTTGTTGCATGTTTTAAACAGTGTGATATTCTGAGGAGGGAGAGGTATGTTTGCATTGCTTCATGAAGCATTCCGGCCTCACGACAATAGACGCTACCCACTGGCTATGTGAACAGGGTGATCCCTGTAGTAAAGCCATGGGAATGAGTGAATTCAATCAACAGCACTTGTGCTGCTCCACAGACGTGTCATGGAGGAAATTCATCTTCTTTTTTTTCCTTCTTCTTCTTCTTCTCCTTTTTTTTCTTCTTCTTCTTCTTCTTCTTCTTCTTCTTCTTCTTCTTCTTCTTCTTCTTCTTCTTCTTCTTCTCCTTCTCCTTCTCCTTCTTCTTCTTCTTCTTCTCCTTCTTCTTCTTCTTCTCCTTCTCCTTCTTCTTCTTCTTCTTCTTCTTCTTCTTCTTCTTCTTCTTCTTCTCCTTCTCCTACTCCTTCTCCTTCTCCTTCTCCTTCTCCTTCTCCTTCTCCCTCTTCTTCTTCTTCTTCTTCTTCTTCTTCTTCTTCTTCTTCTTCTTCTTCTTCTCCTTCGGTGTAGTCTGCTTCCTTCAATCTTGAGAGTTCTTGCAGTGTGTGTCACAAGCGTAGGGTGCATATGCCAATAAATTACAAGGTGCAAGTAAAAGCAGCATTGGATCTAGCTGCTGCAGCCTCTTGTCAATCAGAGACAAAAAGCTTTAACTTTGTACGCTGTGAAGTTCTTTGATTAGTTTCTTGAGACTGGACTGGAAAAGCATTATAAGGTATAAGTGAAAAAAGTTGGACATTCCTATGGAAGGATTATATACATGCCGATACCTTAGCATATAAAATCTACTAGGTAAATAAATATATCTTGGATGATCTTGATCAAATTAACGATGAATGCAAAACCAACGTGGCGGTCCAAGCATTTGCTTTGATCTTTGGCATATATGTACGGTAATCATTTGAATTTAGGTCTTTGAGACTAAATGAAGGGTGAGTGAGGACTGGTTGATTCATTAATGAAGTGTGCACACTTCCTGGCAGAACTGTGAGACTTCATACTACAACCTGTTGGATGTCTTCCATGCTGCTGCTTAACCTGTTTGATACTAAAGTCCAAGATATCTCAGACTGGAGTCTATGGAAAATAAAATAAAAGTCTATTTATTCCTGCCTTCCATTATCTTTACGACTGGATTTTCATGTTAGATAGTACCTTTAACACGATAGCAACTACTTTAAAAAATCAACTAAAGGAAATTTCCATTCCCTTATGTGTCACCTATTGAAGTGTGCAAAAATGACTTTGACATATAATGTTACCAGAACATGATTTATATGGGACATACAATAGATTATTGAAATATCCCCTGAGTTGATTGTACAAGAATAGTTGCGACCGTGTTCTTCAAGCCACTCTACATTTGAATATGCATGTCTGTTTTATGTAGGTACAAATAATTTATAGTAACGGCTTGATCAGATATGTCACGATAAAACAGGGTTAGTTGATAAATACCGGTGTGGACATACCAGTGCGGAAATTCTGGTCGTGTGAATAAATCTCAGGATGTTGAGATTATTGAGCAAGAATTATTATTAAACACCAAAAAGCAATTCACATTGCGATTTTTCCTTCTTCATAGTATACAATTTCCCAGATGTTTCCTGATATTTCCCAGTATATCCCGGGAAATAGCCAACCCTGATAGTGAGGCCCCCAAAAAAAGAAAAGCGCCAGGATTTTTCTTTTAAAGTGTAAATGAATGGTAACTGCACGCAAAAGAGGTCATGCGTGTATTCACTGAGATTTTCGATATAAGATACAGTAATGTGATGCAGCGTTTACACTTTCCATCATGAAACACTGCAGTGGTTTTGGCTCGTCATCTGCATCTGGCCTTAATCTAAATGCATGATGCACTCGTGATTCAACATTGTACGTTGTTGCCCAGAACGTTGGAGTAAAATTGTCCTTACTCTTTTCATGCGATGATTGTGAGAATATGATTTATTAATGATTTAAAGGTTCATATCTTCTCAGAACCTTGTAAAATCAATCTCTATGACTCTTTAGATTGATCAGTAAAGTTCTGAGAAGACTTACTCATTTATTGAAAAGAGGTGAGAACAATATATTTCAACTACTGTACATGTACATGTATATGGGGAACAGCTTATTTTATTATTTGTGTATATCTGTATAGGTGCTATGTACCACATGTATGATATAGTATACTTAATGTTATATGTCAGTTGTGAAATGGATTAGTAAATAAACTAAATAACAAATTATTACTCTGAGAAAGTAATGAACAATAAAACACACAGTCTTTGACTATGATAACATTGTTTATGATACAGTAATTATTGTTTTTAAAATCATTGACGTAATATATCTGCTTCACAATTGGAACACTGATATGGTCCAACGGATAAGTGACTATATCCAATGTTCTTTGTTTGATGCTTTACTCTAATCTCTAAAAAAGATCCACTGAGTCAGAATCGCCCCCAAATAATGATGATGATGATGGTGATGAGAATGATGGTACTAATGATGGCGATGACGGTGATGATGATAATGATGATAAATAATAATATGATATTAATAATAATAATAATTTGTTTGATTCTTTACTCAAATTCCCTTATGCCCCTGTGCTGTTTAATTTGCTCTGGCGTTGCAAAGATTTGTGATCTTTGTTTTGGTAAAAGTCACGACACTAGGCCTGACCCCATTCTAATTGTGTAGAGTGCACCTACAAAGAGCATTCATATCGAGCTCCTTTTCCCTCCCCCTCCCTTATGATGCAACTTTTGTCTTTAACAAAAAAATCGCCCTCAAATGATGGTGGGGATGATGATGGTGATGATAAAAATGATGATTATGATAATATTGATAATAATAATCATAATAATAAACATACTACTACTACTAAAAATAATAATGATGATAGTAATACAAATATTGACGATAATAACAATGATAATAATATGATAGCGATAATAAACTTCTAAAAGTGATTGGAACATACATTTATTCCGCTTCAGTGTATTCAAGTAGGGTCCCCTAAACATTCTTACATTTTATTTTGATCAAAATTGTCGCGATGGGAATTAGAAAAGTGCGCGTAATCAGCTACCCCCGAGGATAGTTGTCCGGGGGGGTATTTGTCCTAGAGCGTGGTTGTCCTAGGGGGTAGTTGTCCTGGAGGGTGGTTGTCCTAGGGGGTAGTAAGCTGGGGGGTTATTATCCTAGAGGGTAATTGTCCCGGGGGGGGGGGTATTTGTCCTAGAGCGTGGTTGTCCTAGGGGATGGTTGTCGTAGGGGGTAGGTGTCCTATAACCCTAACATTGACCTTAAAAGTATGTACGTGTAGAGTACTGTTGACTGGAGTCGAATATATTCTCTTTTTGTATCGTGGTTTCCCAACATACCCAAGAGAGGGCTTTGGTGAGTCGCAACTCCTGCTCTCTCTCTCTCTCTCTCTCTCTCTCTCTCTCTCTCTCTCTCTCTCTCTCTCTCTTTCCCAGTCCCTCTCTCTCTCCCCTCTTTCTTTCTCTCCCCCTCTTTCTTTCTCTCTCTCTCTCTCTTTCGTTCTCTCTCTATTGTCCTAAATTTGGCGAGTTGCAACAAGTCGCTATGTCGTTCTCAACGTCACTAGATTGACTGAGATGTGTACTGAAGTGTGTCACCATACTGGTGAAGTTGTCAAGGTTGCTGGTTCCAAACAATTTTATGCTGATTAAACTAGCCCCAAACACCGGCCCGTTGCTTGAATGATTTCGCAGTGAACCTCATGTTATGTTATGTCGTTTAGCTCAAGTAGCTGGACGACGAGCGAGTATTATGCTGTGACTTCGGTGCATTCTTCTGTTGAGTGTAGCCTTTTGACAAGGCCTCGTGACTCTGGCTAAGCGGCTGAGATGAGTTTAGATACCCCGGGTGAACGCGCGACCGAGTGACGAATGTCACGAGGCCTTTTGCAATGTAAGTTTCACTGCTCCGCATGAATTATTCATAGATACATATTAGCATGCCAATACGCCTACTTTGGATTTATTGACCAATCAGAACGGCGATCTCCCAGTTGGCTTCGTTCGTGATTCGTTCCATGTAGGGGTCAGTGGTCTTAGCACGTACGTAATAGTTCATAGTAGGCATGTAGGTCCATGTTCGCACTACGTAGAGTTTACTGTGTGTGTGTGTGTGTGTGTGATGGATACTATGCTGACGTCGTGCGAGGATACGTTCGCTGATTGGACGCTCCATTTTCTGAAGCGAATTCCAGTCGGAAATAAAGGTTAATGCTACGGTCACAATTGGTTCGTACGAACGATAATTTCGTACGAATCACCCTGTTTTTCCTTTGTCTTCCCGAATTTCCATTGTCTGAAAATCGTTTGTACGGCGTTCGTATCAGTTCGTAGTGGCATTTGTGACCGAGGCTTCACATAAGTAATCCAAAACCATATTGATAAAGGCTACTTGCCTGGGCAATTCGCACTGGCGTTCAATGAGGTTTTCGCGATTAGTCTCTTTTTAGTCGCTCGGCGTCTATCAGACATGTGGCCTTGTTTAAAGGCTATGTTGAGTGCGGATAATAATAATTATTAACCGTATCAGACATCTGAGCAGGGCAATTTTTAAATGTTATTGCCCTCAAGGTTTAATGGATAAGTCAACAAAATTACAATAAGTTAGTCCGCTCAGAAAAAGTCAATGGGATTTTGTGTGTAATTTGGCGGGCAATATAGGTTATACAGAAAACCAATGCGCAAATATTTTACCCCGCTCAGAAGAGTCAATGGGATTTGTGTGTAATTTGGCGGGCAATATAGGTTATACAGTAAGTCAATGGACAAATATTTTAGCCCGCTCCGAAAAGTCAATGGCAAAATGCGTGTTAAACTAGTGCGCAATAATGTAGTGCCAGTTGTAATTTACATCGCGCATCAGCTATTGTAATTTACATCGCGCATCGTGTATTAGAAAATGCGCACTTTGCGCGAACTCCATTGTGACGTAACAATCACACCCTAGGCAAACTTTTTGCAGTGTATCGAAAATCTGTCAAACACTGGATGAACAGTGCTGGTTTGACAATGTTTTTGCAACTTCTAATGCTAGGAAACCCTGTGTAGCCTACATAATTTAAGAGTATAAGATAGTAAGAGTTTCTTGTTTGCTCTAGATGTCTGATGTGGTTAATAATAGTAATATTGACTGCCTAATTCAGGGCAATACGACTTGTCATATATCACCCTCACCTTCGGTTCGGGCGATATATGTCGTATTGCCCAGAAGGCAGTCAATATTACTTAAACATTGCGAAAGAGCAATATGGGGATTCCCCCCATCTGGATTCCACCCAGCGCTTAATAGTCTGCAAACACAGGCTCTAATTTCGCACTTAAGCGTATTTCAACCACATTTTCAAGAGCTTTAAGCGTAAGTAATAATTATTATAGCATAAAAGGCAGAGTAGGCATGCAAGGCCCTTGTTATGTTTGCTTATGATGAACCTGGATAGTTCAGAAATTGCGAAGATCTATGAACTTACAATGAAATTTGACTGCAGACCAGGGCTGCAAACCAGGGCTTCAGACTAAACATTGCCCTGTGTTACACAAAATGGATCTACCGGTAGCTGCTATTAGACCCTGGGCCGTCGGCCGAAATTCTTTACTTTCTTGACCCATCGAAAGGAACTTCACGTTTTTTATGATATTGTCCAAAAATATATTCAATAACATTCCTGAAAGTCGTCAAGTTCAAAACTTGCACAGTATTTGAAAAAACGGAAGACCTAAATAATTTTGTCAATAAACTCGAGAAAATTAGTATCCAATCGCAGCGCTCTTAACATTAGCACAAAACGGCATTCCACAAGCCACAGTCTATTATAACATTTGTTTTGAATTGTATGTCATGTGAGTCTATTTCATTGTTAATACATGTGTACAGTCATTTTCGCAGTTCAGTATTGGCGGTTAACTGATTTTCTCAGTTGCTTTTAACATAAAACGGAAAGAAGTTGAATTCACCAAGTCTGCAAATATCGTTTGATTTCTTGTTACGGCCATTTCAACGGACTGGACCTAACCAGCTTCAGCTCAAGGTATGTAATTTGTTAGCTTACAAAAAATGTGTTGTTTTCTGAAGGTACAAGATAAAGTGATACCCTAAAATCGTTTTCCGAAAGATCCTTAATCCGGATGTTCATATTTCTGAAAAATGAAAAAGCCAGGTTTATAATTCTGATATTTAAAGGTGAATTGGGAAGAAAGTGATGAAAATATGCATGTTTGCTATTGTTGGAATGCTGATGACATAAGGAATACAATATATTGATTGACAGAAATTTGCATGTGTTGTTAAATTATTATTAGACTTAGAAAGATCAGTTAGTGTAAGCAGAGGAACCCGGAAGCGGTGATATTCTCGTTCGTGACGTAGTGTATGTGACGTATCTCCGTGGACTGTTCCTAAACCCGGAAGTACAACGTATTATTTCAATGTAAATACGTACACAAACACGGGTCATTTGTTTAGTAGATTTTGCCATTTTTGTGATATTTAATGAAGTGTTTTATCGAATATACAATAAAGTAATAAACATTCTTTCAATTATATAAGCATTGGTTACTTCCCGATGTTTGGTTTCCTTGAAATATTGACGTTTGGTACTGTAAAATTGATCGTCTTGCAGATCCTGACACACCGGCTTCGCCTATGTTTTGTTTTGATAATTAGCGTAACTTGAATCTCGTGGCACGGGGAAAACTCGCGATAGCTCAGCTCAGCCATTCGTAGTGCAGTGTTCACTGTGTTTCGGTGTATATTGCAGCGTGACATTTTTGGGAGATAATAATTGTTTTTCTCGGGTTATAATTAGCTGAAACGTCTGTCAATCAAACAAATTAAGCAAGGAGACCGCGATTCAGAATGCAGGTGAGCTAAAACAGTTGTATTCCTCGGCTTGTAATTACTTCGTGTCTAGTTGAAATGTCTGCTGATCGAGAAAAAAACTCAGCAAAGAGACGGCGCGGTACTAGTGCGGTACTTTCTCTTCGCCGTGCATGTTGAATCGACGATACAACAGGGAAGAATCGTTGGGGTAGGACGAAGAATCACTCCCATTTTCCCCATCGAAGACTTCTTCAAATTATAATTTCAAGTGGCCATCCAGATGCTCAGAGAAGTCAAGCAACCTAGTAGCCAAAATTGTAATTACTCCCTTTGCATATTTTGATATAATGTCGCCCAACCCGCTGTTTGAATGTTTCCCTATGCACCCGCTGAAGCTCCGACGCCTTTGGCGTAGGCGTCGTCTCGGAGCTTCCTAGGGTAGCTGCAGCTGCAACTCACGCATCACGATTCGATCAGCGTTTACATTCTTGTCGTCTTTACATTCGCCCAATTGCACCATCATTTTCACTTTCTTTACCATCATCACTGCTACTAACTTCTTCTTCATCATACTCTATTCATTTCTAGTTCATCTGAGCTGTCTTCTGTCATTTTTACTGATGATTATCATCCCGATATAACATCTATACTTTCACTCTGATTATGTACCCTGCAGTGCTATCTGATTGCGAATAGAATGCGCGCGGTGACCGTGTTGTGAATAGTCCACGGAATGACGTCACACGCCCAAACCTCCTAATGGTATCGTAGACGAAATTCTCTCAGAAAAACTTGATTCTCGTAACTTCATTCCATTATATCTCTTTCCCCTTATGTTTATTGACAATGAACCTAAAAAACAAAAATGAAGAACTGAAAATAACCTTTCTAACGATACCTGATTCAATATGAATGGAATTCACCTTTAATAGAAATCTGTTTAGTTTTCAGCATTTTGGACCTTCGAGACAATAAACCCTATTTTCTTTTGGGGGAATTATGCTCATTCACACAATCAAAAGAATTAAGCGGAGGGCCAAAGTCAGAAAAGAGGGGGTTGCCTGCCACAAACACACAAATTAAGCACACCTTGTAATTTTTTTTAAATCATAATACACAATATTTCAGAGGTGTGTTTTTTTTTTTTTTTGTAGCGGACATCCCTAAATCGGAAGGGGCGTCCAAAAAAATGCGGCCCTCTTGAAAAAAATAATATTTTGTAAAGATTATTTGAAGGAAACCTTAAACCACCATGAGTTTGGTGATATATGAAAGAGAATTATACTATCTACATTCTGATACCAATTTAATTAGAATTGGGAAAAATTAACATCGCAAATTCAAGTAAAAAACATGATTCTTGAGATTTTTTTCGAAATATTGAATTTTATAAAAAAACGTTATTTTCCATATATCAAAATCGGAGAAGTGCCTTTTTCGTAACTTTCCAGGATGCGATGTGGATATTTGTCTCCCCCCCTCCCCTTTATTTTGGCCAGATTCTAGGTATTTTAACTGGACGATATTGATTGGACATAATTATGCTAGTGCAGTAAGTTCAAAGGATTAGGAGTGCTGAGTACAATAATTGATAAGTATTTCTTTTATATTCTGTGATGTTTCAGGAAATGGGGACATGGGCAATTGAGATTGAAAACTACCAAAATATATTTAGAATGCAATCTAGTTCTGAATTTTGAAATACATTAAGGCATAAGACATGAAGACAATGTTTATAATTGAATTGGGTGTGTGATGAATGTTTGAGAATATTATTGATTCACCATGTATGATCCACAATTGTTTTTAAACAAAAGATAAAGAATACATTTATGTACATTAGAAAATGACATACAAACAAATCCCTAGAATTTGAATTTCCTGACCAGATTAAAGAATATTCAGTAAGAAATTTAAAAAATCGTTCGTTTGATTGTTGAAGATTTTTCGTTAAATGCTAGGCGGATGAAATGTTTATCTAACTTTGAGTTGACGTGGTGTCAACCGACACCCCCCTCTCTTTTCTCTCTCTCTCTCTCTCTCAATCGATGCCTGTGCTCTCCTTTATTTTACAAGGGGCTTCCACTGCCAACTTTTAATGACAAATGTGTCATTTTTGGTAGAAAAAAAAGATACACGTATCCTAAGGAAACATCCAGGGGCAGATTGGCCGTGGAGAATTTATGGTCCGAAGGCCCCTTGATATATGCATCTTATATTCAGTGGGCTGGTCACATAAAACTATCAAAACCAATTTTCAGTCCCAGTCCGCCCCTGGAAACATCAAATAAGTTTTGTGTCAAAGACAAGATTACATTCACAAAGCAAAGATACACTAGATATCTATGAGGCAAACAAAAGTATGATAATGAATGACACAATATATCTAGTAGAACTGTGTCATTGCAAACGTAGACAAAAATAAAGTAAAATAAATAAAGTATGTTAATCAAGACTCCTGGATAGCACTTCCACGAAAATGTCCAAATGAATGAAGTTTTATAATAAATACAAAGTAAATACAATTACAACATGATATATGTAATACAGTAAATAGAATACCAAAATGATAACTGTGTTGATTGCTGTACTCGAAGATGAACTATTTATCTATCTAAGTATCTTCTCCGGGTTCGGAGGTTGATTGCAACATCTCTCCATTTCACTCTATCTTCTGCCATTCTGGTGCACTCTTTCAGTTTTAGTCCACTCCAGTTCTTGACATTCTCTTCCCAGTTGATTCTGGGTCTCCCTCTAGGTCTACTCCCTTCCATTCTTCCTTCCAATACATCCTTTAAGAGGCTTTGGTGCCTTTTAACATGACCAAAGTATTTGATTTTTCTCTCGTTAACTAATCCTACTAGTGCAATTTGTTTACGCCCTGCCATGTGCAATATCTCTTTGTTGGTTTTCATTCGTTTCCGGGATATTTTCATTATTCTTCTATAAATGCACATTTCAAAAGATGTTATTCTATTTTCCATTGCCTTGCTTATTGTCCATATTTCTACTCCATACAATAGGACAGACCATACATAACTGTTTACTAGTCTCAACCTAAGCGCAAATTTTACCTTTCTATTTGTGAATAATCCTTACATTGCCAGAAATGTATTCCGAGCAATTTCTATTCTTCTTTTTATTTCTGCTTCGCATCTTGCATCATCTGTGATATTTTGTCCTAAGCAGATGTAATTACAGACCTGCTCAATGATATGTCCATCGAGTTGCAAACATATTCTAGGCTTGTTCTCTGTTCTACTAAAAATCATTGACTTAGTCTTCTTGAAATTCATGCTTAGACCAAACGTTTCACTTTTGACGTTTACAATATCCAATACATGTTGTAAATCTGCTTCATTCTCTGCGCAAAGTACAGTGTCATCAGCATAACGTCAATTATTAATATTTACACCCCCAATACTAACACCTTTCATATCTGAAATTTCCCTGAATACCAACTTCTGCCCAAGTTGAACAGAGATGGGGACATTACGCATCCCTGAAGTAATTTCTTTGTTAATTTTGATGCCAGCTGTCTGCTCCCAGTAAAGTTTAGATATGAGACGTATGTTCTTAATACCATCTTGATTATTTTTTCGTAAGCTTTCAATCAATTTGTCGAAGATCAACACTGAAAACAAAAAGTTTACGGTTGATACACTTTAATAACACTAATATCATTTTTTCATCAACATAAGTATAAAAAAAATCCTCACTCTCTTCTTTTTCTTTTCGTTCTTTCCTCCTACTTTCCTTTTTTTTTTTTTTCTTTTTCCTTTCTTTTTCCGCGCGATAATTTTTTTTGAAAATTCATGCTGAAAAAATAGTACGTCATACTGGGAGGTCCAGGCTGAAGAAAAATACTTTAAAATATGATCGCGCGAAGGTGATTAATTGTAGTATTCAGGGTAGTTGACATTTGAATCGAATACATGTAAATCTGTTTTCATTACGTGGATAAACATAGATAAGACTGGAATAGTTGGCGATTGACAAAGGTTGATGTTGAAGAAAAGAATTCCAACTGAATTGCAAGAAAGTTTCGAATCGAATTTACCGTAAATAACCCTGACTCACCGACCCATTCCTTATGGGCTTGCCATCCTGCAGCAATGGCATTCTTTGTTTGGTAAAAAGGATGACTTTGGCGCCTACAACTGTAATTTTTGTAGACAAATTGCTGTCTCTCCTAAATCGAAAGGCTTTGGCTGCGAGAATTCATGCACCTCGCTTTACTTTTGGCGCTGGCGGCAGGCGTCTCATTTTTTCGTACGCAAGCTAGCCCAGATTCACCGACCTCTGAAACAGAAAAATGCCTATATTTTAAAAGTACCTTACAGTTTTGAATGATAATTTATTTGAAGAATAGTGTTATTGTTTTGAATGTGCTGTAAAATTTTCATGAGTTTTGAAGCCAAAATAAAGGGAGATACTAGAAGGTGAATGTGGAGGGAGATCGTTGCAAACAGAAATCCGAATCCTGGGGGCTTGATCTTGAGTGATTCATCGGCTGGTTGCTCGTACTTCGTATAGGCTGAAGGCAAACGTTTCCCATGTAAAAACACATTTGGAAATTATTGGTGGGGGGAGCATTGCTGCTGGTGTTTCGCTGGAGAAGACGATGGACATTGATGAGGGAAATGGATTTAACTTCCTCTTCACTCAAATCGAGACCATGAAAGTAATAGGCAGAATATAGGTCCTCTGATTGTATGATAGGCACTCCCCCAGACGTGCTAGGTGTCGAGACCGGTGATTTAGGGCATTGGCTCGATCTGTGCACTGGTGTCGGTATTGCATTGCGTAGGGCCGGGCATTTTCCTTCTCAAATTGTGGTTTTTATTCATGGAAGGAAAAATTCTTCTTCTTCCAGATAGCCCAGTATGATAAGCTATAGCTTACGAGTGTCCAGAGATGTATAAGGTGGTTTCAGTTGTGAAAAAATGTGAACTTGGCCCGAATTCACAAAGGAGGTTTGTCGACAAACCTTGGTTTTCGTGCGTCATATGACACGTTTCGACGCGATTTTACAAACCAGGTTTGTAAAAAAAACGCGTTAAAACGCGTCATATGACGTACATAAACCTCGGTTAATTGTTGACAAGAGCTCAAATTTGGCAATCTACTCCATTCCGCTGTGTATGCGTTTTTTTTCTATTACTATACTACCGGTAGGCCTACATGTCCTTTGAAAACAAGAATGTCATAATAATGTCATTACAATCATAAGACATTATTGTGCCGAGGATCAACACGTTAAAAAAATACAATTATAATGATGATGATGATGATGATGATGAGTTGAATAGGGACATAGAGAGAAAAGGGGAGGGAACTTTGACCGCGTCTACACCTTAACTCTTGGTTTCATTTCATTTCATCTCTTTTTAATAGTCGAGCGATTTAACGAGTGGATTGTTCAGCCTCATCGACAGTCATGAATAAGTCGAATGAAAAAGAAAAGGGTTTCCAAGTTTACGGTCAGATGTCAAATGGAACAGTATCGCCCGCCATTAACGTTGCCAAAGATGACCTTCTAATTGATCTCAAAGGGTCCTTCGAGGCATGGTCCACCATTGCACCGTCGCAGCAGAGATTGACCTTCAGCGGGATGCTCCTCGAAGACGATGCACGGTCCTTGGAATCGTACATGCTCATACGTCTGTCCACTCTCCAACTCCAAGTGAGGCCCCCTGGCGTTAATAATTACAACCCGACACTGCGAAAGATAAACGTCGTGAAGTCTACGTGGTCATACTCCTCTGACTCGTCCATGTTCAGTCATGAGTCCACTGTCCAACATCAAGTGAGCACCCCTGACGTTGATACCACGGACCCACATGTAACACCTGGTTTTACCGATCGCCAGGATGGGATAACCACCCATAATTACAACCAGACACGTACGCAAAATATATCAGAGGTGACGCCTCCGTGCGGGCCTCCGGGGTCACAGTGTTTGCGCAGGGATCAAGAATATTTTGGCCGACAGTACATCATCGACGACAGTGAATTGTTCATGCTCAGTCATATGTCCACTGGTCGACATCAAGTGAACACCACTGACGTTAATACCACGGACCTACATGTAACACCTACTCATACATACAACTCGACACTTGTACAGGTACCAAAGGAGGTGACTCCGTTGCAGTGTGGGCTTAGTAATCACGGCAATTCTGACCGACAGTGCACCACCGACGACAGAGCACAGTCCTTGAATTCGTCCATGTTCGGACATCTGTCCCCTGGCGGTCCTAACGTTGGCCTAACAAATGAGTATGCCGATAACACGACGCATCCGCTCAGGCAGTGTGAGCCCAGTGATCAGAATTCGCAGTCATTTCTGTCGAAATTCTTTGATTTTATCACTGGCTTGTTCAGCCACGAGGATCCGTGTAACCCATATATGGACCATAGTTATGGGATGATTTCGACCCCGGGGGGCTCGGGGTGCACTTATTTGAATAACCATGCACCGCCCACATATTAATCGTAAACAATGCATTTTTACCTCAGATGAGTTTCTCTTTTTCATTTCTAATGGGTGCCCGTTCCACCATCCTTTAAGTCCCTTAGCCCCTGTGATGAGTGCTCCCTTCAACAATGAAAATTGCCCTTATTCAAATATGAGTGGTTCCCCTTTTACTTTAAGAAATGCCTTATTCCTTTGCATTACATGCCCCTTTTCATCTCTGTTGAATGCCCCTTTATACCTCCGAAAATGCCCCCTTTTTCCTCCATTAAATGCCCTTTTCCCTTCTGATAAATTCCCCTTTTCTTTTTCAATGAGAGTCCCTTTCCCTGAATGCCCCTTAAAGGTACTATGTCCCTTTTGCAGCCAACCTCAAATTCTGTAGAACTTTGCAGGAATTATGAATATGTCATGTATGTCCTATCTGTGAAATTTGAACGTTAGCAGTGTCCTAATATTCAAATTATGCAAGGAAACCCGTTTATTTTCTAGACTTCACTGTCAGACACTATTGAGTGACTGACTAGCTTTTTTCTTCTTTGGTAATAACTTACATAAAATGAGCTGTAAAGGGTACATGAGCATTTGTGTACATGAATAACCCACTTTTTGTGATGGCCAAAATTAAACTGATTGAATCTTTGCGCAGCATAAAACGTATGACCATTCGGTTCAATGGTCTGAAAATCAAGACTATTACATATTGGCTCTATAGCTCCTAAATCGATTTGACAACTGATAGTCGTTATTTTCCAACTTGAAGACATTCTCAAGCCCCACCTTTTTTCGGAAAGTTCTAAATTAGTGTTTTTCCTTCAAATGCCGTTGGAATTTAACTTTTTCATTTTGTTGGCCTTCAAATGGGACATAGTACCTTCAATGCCTTTATTAAAATCTGATAGGTGCCCAATTTCCTTCGACATATGCACATTTTCCTTTGTAATGAATGCCCCTTTTCATTCTCACAAGTGCCCCTTTTCTTTTCAGGTGATTACCCATTCTCAGGTACAAGAAGTGCCCCTTATCACCTCTGATAATACCCCTTTACCTCTTATAATTACCTCATCGCAAATATAAAAGATGCCCCCCTTATATTCTGACAATTGCCCATTTCTTTGTTATGCCCCCTTGTCATTTTTATTCTTATAAGTGCCCATTATATCCCCGGGTAGTACCCTTATTCAAATATAGAGACGTACTCCCTTTAACTTTGTAATAATTGCCCCTTTTCATATCTGATATGTGCCCCTTTTATTTTGACACGTGCCCCCTTTTCCTTTTTAATAAGTGCCATTTTTCTTCTGATAATTGCTATTGTTTCCCTTGAAATAAGTGCCTTTTATAACTCTGGTGATTGCCCCTTATCAAGTGCCAGAAGTGCCCTGTTTTCACTTCTGTTAACTCCTATTTTTACTTTGACACATGCTTCTTTTCTTTTCTGATAAGTGTTCTTTTCCCTTTGGATAAATGCCCCCTTTTCCTTTCAACATAAACGGTGCTCCTAATTTAAAAGGAAACTTAGAGAACTCAGATTGAGAGCAACTTTCTCTTTAATTTCACACAAGGCTCGCTCGCTACGCTCTCTGGTACTTAAATTTGATACAATTATGTTTCTTGTTATGGTTCTTTTTATTATTTCATGTTCAGATTGTACTTAAAACTACATCAGGATTGGGTTTTTCCCCTCTTATAAGATGTAAATTTTTGCATTGCAACCTCACAAATCTAGAAATTTGGATTGATATTAAGACCATCACACCCAACTGCAAAGTAATATCTTGGATCATGTAAAGAGAGAAACAAAGGACGAAGGACGAGGAACCCCCCCCCCCCCCGAGGAAAAAAATGATCACAATGAATAGGGGAATATACCAATGTCCAAAAAATTATATTTTCTTTTCGAAATGTTCCGTTGTAGGTGCCTAGTTTTGTCTTGAAAGTGCCCTCTTTTGGTGTCCCCCCCCCCCCTCCCCCGAATTGTGAAATACGATCCTCCTCCCTTGATATGGGGATACATGGATGCTGGAAGATAATGAACTTTCATGCAACGTCCTAAGTCTACAGGGGGTCGTCTTCTTTAATGAGTAACACCTCAGTCTTAGCAGCTCAATCCAAGATTTGTTGCTAAAAATTACAGAGGGTGAGAGGAGTGATCCAAAGGGAAATCGTCTGCCATAGACGGTTAATATTATAGAACGTACACTTGTACTCGCCTACTGGTAGTGCCTCTTCCGATGTACAATCCTGGTACCGATAGTGAAGTGAATTTCATGTTTGTTTGCTGTGTGTTGTGATTACTGGTAAAGATTGATGTATACTGGGGGTGTATATAGCTTCGCCTTTGGAAACAGGTGAACATGTACATTGGTGTTCTCTACGTGTCTTTATGTTTTGTGATGTTTGTAAATGTTACCTTTATGAAGATCTACATATTCAGTTAGACGGTGAACAAATAGTCTAATTATTTTCCGGGCGGGGATTGTTTTAGTTCTTACATGAGGAGTTATGGTATTTAGCTTCCAATTTACTATACTTAGGTTCGTTGTGCATAATTTTAATTTTAAGGGATTTCTAAGATTATGTGTACAATAAAGGCCTCGGATATGTTAATATTAGTAAACGATCCGCATCGTTTAAGCCCTGGTAGTGCAATGTTTATGAGGCTTCAATTCTTTAAGCAATCCGTAATCATTATTTTGTAACAAATACCTTTTTATTTAATTTATACCGGATTAATCATAAGTAAAGTTAAAAATAGGTCATATTTATTGTTCGGTATTTCATTTCTTTGATTAGGCAACTAGATATTGGCGCTTTATAAATACCAGGATTGGATTGGATTTCTTTTGTTTACTATAAACTGTTCAAAGAATAATGTGCAACGAAATCTGGTAAGCATAATGTGCAGTGGCGTTACCTTTGTGTCGTTATGTTGTGAGATGTCTGTAAATAATTTTACATTTACGGGGGAGTCTTTCATTGTTTTAGTTCTTACACGTAGAACTATGGTATTCAATTTTAACTTACTTTACGTGGGTTCATTGTACATTGTTAATTTTAGGAATTTTCTATGGTTACAATAGGGGCCTCAGATATTTAAAATGAGTAAATGGCCAGCATTTTTTAGGCGCTGATAGTGCAATGTTTATATGGCTTCAACATTATTTTGTAAAAAAATACCTTTTTATGAAATTTATACGCGATTAATCATAAGTTAAGTTATAAATTGGTCATATTCATTGTTTGGTATTTCATTTCTTTTGTTAACTAACTGTTTAAAGAATAATTTGCCAAAAAAATCTGGTTAGCATAATGTACAGTGGTGTTACCTTTGCGCCGTTTCGTTGTGAGATGTCTGTAAATAATTATACATTTCGTTTATATAGGTCTACATCTGAATTCAGTTAGACGAGGAAATACGTATTTGCCTGGGGGTAGGGAAATCATTCATTGATTTAGTTCTTACACGAAGACTTATGATATTCATCTTTAACTTATCATTCATGGGTTCATTGTACATTGTTGATTTGAGGAATTTTTATTGGTACAATAATAGCCTCGGATATGTAAAACGAGTAAACGGCCCGCATCGTTTAGGTCCTGATAATACATTGTTTGTACAGCTGTAATTTTTTTTAACAATCCGTAATCATCATGTTTGTAACTAATACCTTTGTATAGCATTTTATACGCAATTAATCATTAATTCAGTTATAAACTAAATCATTTTAATCACTAATCACGTTCTTATTCATTCTTTACCCCCGTAATTATGTCTCCTTACTAGTAGATGAAATACCATTGATTGCGGCGAAATGAAATCAGAGGGGAGGGCGGAGGGAACTGACTGAAAATTTGAGGGATTTTCTTTCGATCAATAAAATTAGTAACTCACCAGCCATCTAAACCGGTTAAACGCGGGAATGATGGTGAGGCTATATCCCCGCAAAGATTTTGTTGTTGTTGTCTGTTTCGTTTTTTTGTCACACCTCAGATTTTGCACAGAAGCCAAATTAGGGGGGGCGAAGTAACCGCCACTGATTAGCATGTTATTGAACACCCTCAATTATGTTCCTGTTGATGTTTATTTTTCTAAATATATATTTTTTAAATTTTGTTTTTAAAAATATATATATATTTGAGGAGTAAACGGAAAGCAAAGTAAAATAACATACAAGGCCATTTTAAATACTTAGGTCCATCATGACAACCTAACTCTTTTACTGGAAGAAGAAGATTTTTTTTTTTTTTTTTTAATAGAATAAGGAAAATTAAATGAAGAGAAAGAACTTGCTGAAGATTGTTAGGAAATAAATTGTGAACTAAGTAATTAGAATGTAATGCCACATTTTTTACCAATTGATATCATTGTAATACCTTATTAAAAAAACATTACCACTCTTTATTCCCACAAAATGATTTCCTAATTTCCCTGCCTAGTTCATACCTGTTTTAATGATAAAAGCTTATTACATGTATATGCACACAATGGATACAGTTACCTTCCAATTTATATAGTAAGCATAAGCTCAGAATGAGGATATACATGTATATATATTTTTTTTAATATAAACGTTAATGTGTATGAGGCATTCATGACCTATCATTTGTACACTGTTGCCCATAAATTTGTAATAATTCTTTCTTAACTCTTTTCATAAAATGATTGTGAGAACACGATTCATTCTTAAAGGTAAAGACCAGTATTGGCAACGCCCCAATTTCAAAAAATGAAATGGAAGCTCTCATTACCAATCATGTGAAAGAATATGTTTTGACTAATACATGATGATAACAAATTTGCCGGGAAACCGCCTACTAATTCATATATTTGGTAAATTTATCTCTCTCATGGTCTGGTGAGAGAGATAGGGTAGTCCCATATACATCTTTCTGTGTATAGTGCTTGTAACTTTACGAAGAATGGGCCAAATTTCTTATCATTTTGATGATTCCAGAACCTTGCAGATGCTAGATGCTAGATGATCAACCTTTTTTGATCGATTCCACAACGTTTCTTTCACAATGCAATCGCATGACCATTACTGGTCTTTACCTTTAATAGATAATGTATATATCTTCTCAGAACCTTATGAATCAAAGATTTAAACTTTATCTTTCAAGAATAGATTGCATTGCCACAATTATTTATTAAAAATAGGTAAGAAAAAAATATATATCAACTTTACGGGCAACAGCTTATTTTATTATTTGTATATATCTGTTATAGGTGCTATGTACCACATGTATGATATGAGCATTATTGAAATTACATGTCATTTACAATGGAGTAGTAAATAAGCTAAATACAAATTATTACTCTTCATTAATGTCTGAATGTCTGAGAAAGTCATTACTGTAATATAGTATTAATGACTGCTTTGAGAGAAATAGTTGTTTTATTACGCTCAAGGGAAGGTTAGAATTGTGCTATTCCCCGAGGCTTGCCGAGGGGAATAGCCCAATTGTAACCTTCCCGAGAGCGTATGAAAACAACTATTTCTCGAATATTAAAGCAGTCATTAATACTTTTATATGCCGAAAAAAAATAGACTAAAAAATGAAAAATGAAAAATATTTATCAATTTTGTCGAAGACGGGATTCGAACTCTTGCGTACATCAAGAGGTGTATCGTAATCCAACGCTTAGACCACTCGGCTATGGCCCGTCGTTAACATGTGTGGCAGTTTTCTCCAATATATACATTAAAATGAATTGAAACCGGCTTCGCGTGTGATGAATGCTACGCAAAAGCTCAATATACGGACTCTTCTTTTACTTTTGCAATGCATATTGGCACGAACTTAGATCAAGATCTATCGGCAGATGTTGTTTTTTTGTTTTTGGAAGTTTATTTTCGTCTTCATGTCAACAATGCAAGATAAAATTGTCGGTAAGATCGATCGAGATTCAATTGTATTGAAATTACCGACCAATCCTTCGCACACAATCATACGGTATCCTCCATCGCTCAAACCATTTTTTAACATGTAAACCTATGGGGTAACCATGGAGTAACCATGGTTATTAAAAATATTGAAATGTTTTATGCATGGTAACCGAGAATTTTACAGGAACAGTTGAAGTTTATGAATGCAATTCGACCAATCAGATGGCTGGATTTCTTAAGTGAGGTATATAATGAACAATAAAACATACAATCTTTGACTATGATTAGAAAAAATTGTCATACAGTCATTATTGTTTTAAAAATCATAACCTAACATATTTGCTTCTCAATTGGTTCACTGATATTATGTATTATTCCCACCAAGATGTAGATGTGATTCAATCAGTTTTAAACGAAGAGCTAGGACACCTACAATCTTGGATGAATGCAAATAGACTCTCTGTGAACTCCAGTAAAACAGTATGCATGCTTTTAGGGACAAAGTTTATGCTTTCTAAGCATGATATTCTCAATTTAGAGGTAAATGCTACTAGGCTAAATCAAGTAAAATGTTTCAAATATCTTGGAGTAAATGTAGATTGTGAACTCAAGTGGAATATTCATATAGAGCAATTGAACAAAAGAATTGGGAAAATGATTGGTTTCTTGAGGAGATTGAGATATTTTATTAATGAGTCAAATCTGAAACTAATTTATACATCTGTAATTATGCCTCACTTTGACTATGCAGATACTATTTGGCAAACTGCAAATAATAATCATTTTGATCAACTTCAGAAGCTTCAGAATCGGGCAGGAAGAATTATTCTTCAGGTTAAACCTGGTGAACACATATCTATCCAGCAGATTCACGATACCTTGGATTGGGAAACCCTAAAATCTCGACGTCGGAGACATATGTGTTCGTTACTGTTTAAAACATTTCATGAGCTAGCACCTAAATATATGACTGATAAATTTGTATTTAACGAAAAGTGTTACGGGCTAAGATATAATGACAATTTAATGCTTCCGAAACCAAGAACCAATCAGTGTAAACGTACATTCTTATATCGTGGATCCGTGTTATACAATGAACTACCTATTAAGCTCCGTCAGTTAGGCACACTAAATTTGTTTAATAAACATGTTAAAAAATACTTCAATTATTTTGATATTTAAATTTCGCAATCCCATTGGCTTTTGCCATAAACATAATCAATTTAATAACAGACTAAATTAGATAACGTGTAGAATATTTTAAAACTAATTAAGTTAATTGTTAGCAGGGTGGATGATAAGGGTGGGGTCTTATTTTGTTACATTAGGGATGGTAGGGGATATTTGAATAGATTTTAATGCTTTTTGTTAGTGTTTTTTTGTTTAATTTAATTTAGTTAAGTTAAGTACAAGTACAATGTTTGTTTGTTTGTTTGTTTTTAATTACGACTTACTATTTTGTTATATCATTACTTATTATAGTATCATTATATATATATTGGACTCCATGGAAGAACAGAGCCATTAGGTTAATGGCTCTGAAATGGACTATCCAACCGTTTTATCATTCTATCATTGTTATATAAGTCTTTGATTTTGTTATATTGTGTTATTGTTTTTTATGATGATTTTCGGAAATAAAACAAACAAACAAAATCAACAGAATAGTGACTTCGCTTTGTTTGATGCTTTACTCAGTAATAATAATAATAATATTATTTGCTTATATAGCGCCTAACTCTTTGATTTTCTCTGGCTTTACAAGGATTTGTGATCATTGTTTTGGTAAAAAGTCTCCACACTAGGCCTGACCCTAATCTTATTGTATATAGAGTGCAAAGAGCATGCATATCAAGCCCTCCCCCTCCCTTATGATACAACATTTGTATGAAACAAAACAAAGATCCACTGTGTCAGTCAGAATCGTCCCCAAATAATGATGATGATGATGATGATGATAATAATAATGATGGTGATGATGAGTATGATAGTAATAATCATAATACTGTAATCATAATATTAACAATAATGATAATATGTTTGATGCTTTACTCTAATTCCCTTATGCCCCTGCGCTGTTTAATTTGCTCTGGCGATGCAAGGATTTGTAATCTTTGTTTTGGTAAGAAGTCTCCACACTAGGCCTGACCCCATTCTGAGTGTATACAGTGTGCACCTACAAGGGGCATTCATATCAACGCCGCCCCCCCTCCCCCCCCCCCTCCTCCCTAATGATGCAACATTTGTATTATACAAAAAAGATCTACTGAGTCAGTCAGAATCGCCCCCAAATAATGATAATGATGATGACAATGATGATGATAATAATGATGGTGATGATGATGAGTATGATAATAATAATCGCAATAATTATAAAAAATAATAATAATACTTCTACTATTAATAATAGTAACAATAATAATAATAATGGTATTGATAATAATAACAATGATAAAAATATGATTATAATTATAAACTTTAAAAGTAAACATACATTTATTCCGCTTCAGTGCATTCCAGTACGTCTACAAAATTCTAACAGTTCATTTTCAACAAAAGTGCGCATAATCCGCAAACAAATATGTGCCATTTTATAAAAGTCATATTTCCAATATAGATCAGGTGATATAGATATGCATTGAAGTACCCAATTAAAAGAAAACAAGAGCTTGCATGTTGTCAATGAAATTAACAATGATTTGCATAGAATGCAATCTAACATCGACCGTAAAAGTATATGCACGTGTAAGGAACCGCTGACTGCTGTGGAATATATTCTGTTTTTGTATCAATTGTGGTTACCCAACATGCACAAGAAAGGGCTTTGGTGAGTCGCAACTCCTGCTCTCTCTCTCTCTCTCTCTCTATCTCTCTCTCTCTTTCTCTCTCTCTCTCTCTATCTCTCTCTCTTTCTCTCTTTCTCTCTCTCTCTCTTTCTCTCTTTCTCTCTCCCTCCCTCCCTCCCTCCCTCCCTCCCTCTCTCTATATTGTTTAGACTTGGCGAGTTGCAACAAGTCGCTATCTCGTTCTCTATATGTTGATCACACACTTTTACACACTGAATTTGCCCTGCTCCCGCTCGTTGCTTGAATGTTTTCGGGGTGAACGTCATCTTATGTCATGTTGTTTAGCCCTAGTAACATGGATGACGATCGAATAAGACGCTTCGATCGACTTTGGTACAATAATCATAACAAACATTAGGTACTTTTAGATTCACACGACGAGACCTTAACACAATGTCACACGCGGCAGTCCACGCTCTCGTCGTGTAAATCTAAAAGTCCCCATTGCGAAAGAGCAAGTCTGTAAGGGGGTTCCCCCATTTGGATTCCACCTGCGCTTAATAGTCTGCCAGCACAGGCTCTAATTTCGCACTTGAGCGTTTTGTTATTTTTGTTATGATGAACCTGTACCGTTAAAAAAAAAAAAAGCGTAGATCTTGAATTTCCAATGCAATTTCACTGCAGACCTGTTCTGCAGACTACACATTGCCCCCATTTTGGACATTGGGGATTTCCCAGGCGCTGTTTTGAAATTGCATAGTCAATCTGCGTGTATGATGAGTCATTTTCTATCAAGTTTTCTACGGTCGTACATGTTAAACTGAACCAACTCTCTATCAGAACACTAATCTTCGTCACGGAAAAAGTTGAATTCACCAAGTCTGCAAATATCCCTTGATTTCTTGTTGCGAAATTTCAACGGACTGGACCTAAAAACCGACTTCGTCTCAAGGTATGTAGTTTGTTCGGTTACATAAAACATGTTGTTTTTCCGAAGGTACATGCTACCGAAGATACATTTTTCCGACGCCACGTTCATTATATTCTGAAACGAAATAGAGCTACGTTTAGTTTTTCAAAATTGTGGACCTTCTGGATAATAAACCCTGTTTTCTCTTTGGGGGAATTATGCTCATTCACACGATCAAAAGACATACATAGCCTTACAATTGAATATCAAAACCGATCATGAGACTTTGATATATTATCGTTGGTTATAATACATGGCCTTTGGAAAAATAATGTGTTTAATATTGTCATAAAATTATAAAGCATCATTGTGCCAAGGATCAACACGTGGACAAAATACATTAGTAATGATAATGAAAATAATAATGATAATAATAATAATAGGAATATCAATGATGATGATGATGATGATGAGTGATGCTGAAAGGAAGAAGGAGAGAGGGAGGTATTGAAGTTGGACCGCTCCTTCATTTTAACTCCTGGTTTCATTTCATTTCTTCTCTTAATAATAGCCGAGTGGATGATCCAGCCTCATCGACAGTCATAAATATGTCGAGTAAATTAGAAAAGGGTTTCCAACAAGTCTTCGTTCAGCTGTTAAATGGAACAACATCTGCCATTTCCATTGCCAAAGACGCACTCCTGATTGACCTCCAAGAGTCGATCCAGACATTGACCAACATTGCACCGTCGCAGCAGAGATTGACCTTCTGCGGGAAGCCCCTCGACGAGGGAGCATTGTCCCTGGCGTCGTACATGATCGGATCTCTGTCCACTATCCAACTTCAATCGAGGCTCCGTGGCGGTTAGATATACCGAGACACATAAATGCTGGAAGCAGGGGCAGATCTAGCCTCTTGTCGATAGCGCCAGGGCCATCGACAAGAGGCTGAGCGGATCCAGCCAACGGCAAGGGAGGGGCCAAATAGGGGGCCCAAATTCGTGAAGCTCAGGGGTTTTATTAAATTAAGGTCAGCCTAAGCATATAAGGGCTGGGCCCTTAGAAGGTAAGAGGTTTAGGCATTAAATTATGGTCAGATGAGCATTCAGGGGTCCGTGTAAGGGCCCCTGGTGGGGTCCAGACCTCCAGCGTACGAAGCTCAGGGGTTTTAAGCATTAATAATAATAAATTATTACATATATCCAGTTTACAACTGATCAAAGCGCTTTATAAAACAAATACATCAATCAATTAAAACTCAACAAAAATATGCTAGAAAATGTAATGCAGTTAATTACAATGTAAATAGGTGTGTTTTGAGATGTTTCTTAAATATTTCAATTGACATACTACAGCGTAATTCACAAGGTAACCTATTCCATGTTACCGGACCACTGTAGTTAAAAAACTTCGCTCACCTATCTTCGATTTTAATCTAGGCACATGGAGAGCCGTTGTGTCTGTAGTTGAGCGAAGATTATATGAGGAGTGACGAGAAGATTTTAACAAGGAAGACAAATATTCAGGTGCAACATTATGTGTACATTTGTAAACAAACAGTGCGGTTTTGTATTTTATTCTTTTTTCGACCGGTAGCCAATGAAGTTGTAAAGTAGGGGTGATGCATGATCCTGTCTCCTAGCTCGAAGAACAACACGAGCAGCACGGTTTTGAATACGCTGAAGTCTTTGAACTTCAGTTACTGGGGCATTAATGAGGAGGGAAATGGAATAGTCCAGCCGACTAAGGACTAGCGAACGGACAGCGTGATGACACACTTCTTCTGTCAAAAATCTCCTCACTCTTGAAATGTTGTAAAGGTGAAAATTCAGAGATTGCCTCAAAGCAGTAACTTGTTTGCTTGTGGACAACGAAGAATCAAATATTACCCCTAAGTTACGAACATGATCGGATGTCTCAACTTGAGAATTACATACAGATAGAGAAATATTATCTGGAAGATGATGTCTGAGTTTAGGAGATACAATAACCATCATCTCTGTCTTATTTTCATTAAGTTTTAATCTATTGTGAGACAATATATAAGCATTATATATAAGCATTATATTACTGTCAGATGAGCATATTTTGAAACCTCATTAATTTGTGACGGTGGCAGTTCACTCATTCTTGTTTTCTCTCTTTCTTTCTTTTTCTCTTTAACATACTTTTTCAAAATAGTGAGAGGCGCTGAAAAAACACGCTTTCCCATCCTCTCAAAATATTTCCACGATATACGCGTATCGCTATTATAAAATCCTCCTTCGGCATGCAGAGTGATTATGAAGTTTATTTCCTGTGTGCTCTTCTTTTCTTTGAATGAAATATAAATTGTATGTGATTCAATTCAGGTTTTATTTTTATTTTTGGTAAAAAAATACAAACCATTTTTACTCCTTTACTGCTGATTTTTTTTTCTCGAGGGGGGGGGGGGGGGGGGGTCAAAATGCATCCCCCCCCCCCACTTCCGATGCAACTGTAATTATATATATTTGAGTTGTATATAGGTTCACCTTTGAGAACAGGCGATGGGTCATATTCATTGTTTGGTATTTCATTTTTGTTATTAGGACTGTTCAAAGTCCAATTCGCACAAAAGCTGGTAAACATAATATGCAGTGGTGTTCTTTTTGTGTCGTTATGTTGTGTGATGTTTATTAATAATTTTACATTAAAGGGATAGTTGAGTTCTGTTACAGAGGGCGCTACACAAAATAATTTTGTGTGAGATAATGAAAAACTGAGTGTCAAATTTGAAAGAACATAATATTTAAATGACAAAATCATCTTTGTTTGATCAAAATCGGTTCAGAGACGGCTGTTTATATATTTTAACGATTTATAATACTTGTGTACCACCACAAATATTAGATATTTTGAAATATTTGAAAAATTTGAGAAAAAAAAACCGTTAAAAAACCGAAATAACGCCTTTTATGTCGTTTTTCAGTCAATGCCGATGTTGGTTTTTTTTGTTGGCATTTTTGTGTTGCTTTCATTACCCACAATTATTAGCCGGCTCATGCATCGTTATTTTTAATTAAATAATTAATTAACGGTCACCGTGTTTTTTTTTAAAGTGGAGCTGAATTGGTATGATCGTATTGGCTAAATTTCACACATTTTGGAGTCTAAAGTTACCTTCATAGCAACTTTAGGTTCTAAAAGGGCACTATATATGTCATAGATAAGAATAAGAGCAATAACCATGCACTTTGAAGGCATGTGCGGTCTGAAAACAGAACTTAACTATCCCTCTAAGTTTATATAGGTCTTCATATGAATTCAGTTACACGGGAAAAATACGTAATTTCCTGGTAGGGGGTAGCCTTTAAACAAGGCCACATGTCTGATAGACGCCGAGCGACTAAAAAGAGACTAATCGTGAAAACCTCAGTGAATGCCAGTGCGAATTGCCCAGACATGTAGCCTTTATCAATCTGGTTTGGATCTCTTATGTTAACCTTTGTTTCCGACTGGAATACGCTTCCGAAATGGAAGCGTCCAATCAGCGAACGTATCCTCGCACGACGTCAGCATATAGTATCCATCACACACACACACACACACCACCCACACACACACACACAGTAAACTCTACGTAGTACGAACATGGACCTACTATGAACTATTACGTACGTGCTGCCTCTAAATGGGACGAATCACGAACGAAGCCAACTGGGAGATCCCGTTATGATTGGTCAATAAATCCAAAGTAGGCGTATTGGCATGCTAATATGTATCTATGAATAATTCATGCGGAGCAGTGAAACCTACATTGCAAAAGGCCTCGTGACATTCGTCACTTGGTCGCGCGTTCACACTGGGTATCTAGACTCATCTCAGCCGCTTAGCCAGAGTCACGAGGCCTTGTCAAAAGGCTAGGTAGGGGGGAGTCTATCATTGATTTAGTTCTTGCATGAAGAGCTATGGTATTCAGCTTCAACGTACGTTACTGCATGTGGTTCATTAAAGCATTGTAATTTTTAGGAATTTCTATGGGTACCACCAGGGTATGTCAATAATGAGTAAATCACCCTCATCGTTTAGGTCCTGATATATAATATGCAACTTTTATATGGCAACACATTTTTAAACAATCCGTAAATTATCAATGTTTAGCAAGTACCTTGTTTTATTCTTTATAACGATTTTCATGTCAATGAGTTTAATCATTAATTTAGTTTATCATTTTAATGACTTTCGATGTTCTTATAAGTCTCCTTTCTTGCAGCTGGGATGAGGGAATCGACTTAAAACTAGCGGTTTTTTTTTTTTTAATTTGAGGAGAAATAGATTTAACGGGAAAATACAATCAATAGCTCGTTCTCATGTACATGAATTTGTAGTAATACATATATATATATATTTATATAAATATACAGCATATACCTTGAGCATTTTTTTAATCATTTTTCATATTCATGATATCAGCTGATTTTCAAAATTATCAGTCCATTTCGTCACCATGATGTAAGGAAATAAGATCTTTTTTGTGCCCTTCATTTAAATAGCATTCCTTGATTTGGTTACTGTTGTCGTCATTACAGTTTCTACCCAACTATTTTATAATTGTGTGTGCTATTTTTACATGACCTGAACTCAGTGTTACCTTTATATAAACTGTATCAGGGAATTAACGGGTTTATTATGAATGCATTCTCTTTCATTGTGCACATCGTAATTTTTTGAAAGAATCGTGCTGGCCCCATATTCTTTGTACACTGAATAAATGGGATCGTATCGATTTTTTTCATGAAATCATGATCCAAACTCGTTTGTACATGTATTTATGTAACTTAGACCACCTTGTAAATATAACTATGCACTTGTGTGTTTGATAAGCGTGTTTCTAAGAAAATTATGGTGAAAAGATGAATTCAACTAAATAAAATTCAAACATTGCCACAAATGATTATATTCTATGTCATTCTATTTGTAAAAATACACCAAATTTCTTGCCATACAGAGTGACTAAATATTGGTAGTCGGATGTGTCTGTGTTTGTGTGTGTGGGTGTGTATGTGAAGGGGATGGTGATGGTTAGATCGTGACAGAGTCATCCGTTTGGTCAAATTGGTTTCACTTAGTCGCAACATGGCGTATATATTTTTTTTGTGTGCTTCTACTGTAACCGTACTTGAAATCAGTTCAAAATCATGCTGATTATTTATCGTTATGTATTTATTTACATTTACTAACTAGGTATACATTTTTCGATCTCAGTTACTGGAAAAAATAATCACATTAAAAAAAAAATGAATAAACCTTTTAAAATCAAATTAAAGAACGAATGCCTTTGACTATAAATACAAAGCAGTCCAGATGTAAGGGGAATTTTTAAGAAACGAGAGAATTTCAAAATATCTTATCACTTTTGTTTAGTGAGATATCCTATTTTATATACACAACCATTAATTGGGACCTACATAATACAAGCTTTGCTTCTTAGTAGATCCCGCACTTTATTTAGTTTTGTCAATGTATCTATCGTACTTTAATATGATTATTCCATTGCTCTATCTTTTGTCATAACTATTACCATGTACATAATGTTCAATTATGTTATTTTCGATAAAGTGGAAACTATTCAACTTGAAACTCGAAATTTTAGGGTAATTTTAAACCACATGGCACAAGGAAATAATATTACTACTCAGGCTAACACTGAAATATATATTTTTTGTTTATAATACAAATTAAACAAATCAAATATCTAGACCGTACTCATTTTTGTCAGTTTTATTTTCTTTTCCACTGAGCAATATGTTAAATAACATTCAAAGAAAATAATATATGACAAAGAGCACGGTGATTCCATTTACTTTTAGGGAATGTTTCATTTTAAATTGTCTGGATCGACTCTTGCAGGTCAATCAGGAGTGCGTCTTTGGCAATGGTAATGGCAGATGTTGTATTTATATATAATGATCATTAGCATGTACGCCTCCACCAGCGAAAAGATCAATAGCTCTATAAAGGTATTTTCCACACACATAAAAAGAAGGACAAGGTCCAGCCATAATATTCGTTCGACTCTGTACAGATCACGTGTAGAAGCTTAAAATCAGCGGTCGTGTCATTCGACATAATTTAAAAAACTTTATGTAGACCTGAATACAAAATCAGATATATATATTGATAGAACCGCTATAAACAATTTCCAAATCATAAATTTCTAAGCACAAAGAAAACAGTGGTGATGCACCTTTGGCTACAAGAACGAAATATGATAATTGTTATTAGTAACATGATGCCAGACACTTTCAAAATATCTACCTAGCGTGGGTTCTGTTATTGGAGGGGAGGGGGGGGGGGGGGGGGGCTACTAGATCAGTTGGCTTTTGTAATTCTGTTTTTGTAGTCGCTGCTCCCTTTTAAGAAATAAAAAGCTTTCGCGTCACCTCAATCCTAAATTCAACACAGAAGATTCACTTTGCTCACTCAGGCACTTGTCATTTGTCATAATACAAAATTATATTTTGTTATACTTTTTGGCAGGTAATTTGTTTGCTTTTTAATTATTCAAAAAAATTAAATCTCAGAGGACCTAATATGGTGGAGATACTCTTTTCATATTAATGCCTATTATACTGATCCTATTTAACATTAATTACTTCAAGAAAAAGAATAATTGAGTGTCTTTTCTTCCACAATTATCGATACTGATGTTCTACCTTATTAAAACAATATGAATGTGGTAAATATAACGGAATTATATAGGCACATTAACATTTTACAGAATCAGGGATATTTACGAACAAGAAACCTTTGGAGTCAGTTTCTGTTTACAGGTTTAAAACTCAATATGAAATCAAATCGTGATTTATATTTATCATAATTTGTTGTAAGAGGTGCATTCACATTATCTTTGAAGAGCATTTTCGAGCAAACTACAGTCCTTTTCCTTCATCTTTCCCCTCGCTCTCACTTTTTTGTGGGTCATTCGATTAGGGGGATGTGCCCCCACATGACACCCACCCACCCCCGTAGCTAAGCCACTGCATATGTGCGAACATGACATTTGCATTGATTACGTAATTCGAACCTGATTTCCATAGGCATTACAGTTGTTCAGAATTATTATTGACTCCCAGGTCATTCAACTTGAACTAATATAGATCAATAGTACTGTTTGGTTGTATCCCGTACTCCCACAGTTTCATGCTACCCTTCAAACGCTTTCCACAAAAGACTAATCGACTAGTGCTTGGTAGCCAGCTCCTTTTGTCTTCTAACTTTAGCATCATGGTCTCGACCGAGTCTTTCAGACGGATGAGTATCAAATATGTCCGTGATTCAAGATTTATTAGGTCGCGAACAAAGATCTGTACTGTGTTCCTCATGCCGCCTCCGATGTCGACTTCGTCAGCGGTCGCGACGGCGGAATTATTGTTAGCCGCGTGGTCGGGGGCGATCCGTTGATTTGGTCGATGCCGATGGGTCCCCTTTGAAGAAACCCCTGCTAACTTGGTCCGTACGGACAGGGAACGCGAGGAGACCGACTCTGCTGCAACACGATCCACAGATCCAGAATGCACATCCGTTGTGTCATCATCCTTGATCGCAGATTCGGCCAGCTCCTGCCATCTTTTCATTCTCTCGATGACAGAGTTGAGCCTGAAGTTCTGCGGAAGGGTCGTCAAGCCGCCTGGCGGTACCCTGCACTTCCTCTGACAAAGGCAGCACTCGACCGTCCCTGTCCACCCCTTCATCCCAGAGTACTCTTGCAAGCAAGACAGGCAGAATGTATGTCCACAGGGCAGATCTCTGGCTTCTTGCAGGATACCATAACAAATGGTGCAAGACAAGTATTCCTCAAGCTCGGCATAGATTGTTTTCAAGGCTCCACGGTTAGGCCTCGCCATTTTTGATACAATGGCTGTATGCCCATGTGAGCGATGTGCAGACCAGTGCTTACAGCGAGGAGATGTGAGTTGGTCAAGTGGCACGTTCACTATGTCTTGGTCAGGTCTGCCTTCGATCGCCTACAAAGTGGCACAGGCGACCCCGATTCGAAACTTAAAGGTCGGTCCCCACACGTAAATAATCATATCTGATTGATACACGTTTGCAAAAACTCAATACAACTGTTTCTGAGTGGGCCTGTTTTCAATAGGGCAATGGTGGGGATTCCCCGCGGCTCGGTCGTTTCCACATGTTTATACATGAATACTTCACGTCGAATGGCGCGTAAAAAATTATGACGTGACTGGTTTGATCGGAGCTTGAAACTGTACCTCATAAAGATAAAGACTTTATTTTTAGTTGCGACTTGAATCTGATCTTCTTGATAGTTTTGTAGCCATAACTATTATCAGCGGTAAGCATCCAGAGGGGCGTAGGTAATTAGGTGAGCAGGGGGTATATTGCCGCCCCTAATTACAAGGCAAAGAAAAGGAATCCTAAGGCAGAAAGAGAGATAGACTGGAGAGAGAGAGAGAGAGAGAGAGAGAGAAAGAGAGAGAGATACTGGAGAGGGAGAGAGAGAGAGATAGAAGGGGTGAGTGAGAGAGAGAAGGAGAGAGAGAGAGAGAGAGAGAGAAGAGAGATAGAGAAAGGGGCAAGGGCCGGTACACGAGAACAATTCTGGCCCTCTTCCTGAACCCTCCCCTTTCGGTTAGTTTGCTACTTCGCCTATAAAATTGTTTATCGCATACCAGCGTTCCTCATTGCAATGATAACAGCGCCCCTCAGATCTCAAGAGAATAGCCCGCTACGCCAGCAGGCGATATACATGTATTGAGTAAACAAAATATGTTTTCTCTATAGTACTCTTTCTTTATCTCTGTCTCTCTAATATTTCTTTCTCACAACCACACACTCAACCATTGCGCAGCGCAACACAGGCAAATGGCAGCTTGGAATTCCCCCAAAAGAGAGCAATGTCGTAAAATCCGTGGGGAAAACCCACTGCGACCGAGCTCTGACTTATAGTGAAAAAGCAGTTCTTAAAGGTGTGTCGATCAGTCGGAGAAGGTCCAATTGTGTAAGACTGAAGACTCCAGCAATATAGCAACAAATATATCATCACCAAATCGACAAAATGGAGAGCCACGTGGATTTGAAATCGATGTATGCTGATCTTGTGGAGAACCTGAATTGTGCGATATGTCAGGACGTACTGAAAGAGGCTAGGGATCTATCATGTGGCCATACCTACTGCCTGGAATGTCTTCAAGAGCTGGTAGCCATAAAGGGTACGTACATTCGGGAGCCATTAAAATGATAATGATGATGATGATGAAGATAATGATGAAGACGATAACGTTAATGATGATAAAGATAATCATAATCATAATAATAATGATTTGAATGAAAATAATAATGCTCAAAAGGGGGAGTGTTGAGTAAAAAGAGAAATATAGCTGAACACCACCCCCCCCCCCCCCTCCACCCCCCCCCCCTACGCTTATTTAGCCGGCCGGCTGAGTCGCCACTATATATTTTCTCACGAATTGGGCCCCCTCCCTCGCCGCCGGCTGGATCCGCCCCTGATAATAAGCACTACAAATAATAATAATACTCATAAAAATAATGTTACTAATAGTGATAAGGAGAAGAAGACCTAAGAATAATAACAACAACGGCTACAGCAACAACAATAATTACGATGTTATAATTCACAGTGTAAGGTGGATCGCTAACAGGGGTGGACCGGTCTGTTGCACCCCTACCCCACACAAAACTATATCATGCTTTAATATCACTGTAAGTTTATTATGATTTCGACTTTGTATCTTCTGTTGTCACCTTTATGAATTTGGTTCTAATCAACGCCGCTCTTTATCAAAGCACGGTAGATAGGCCCTATTGAAATACAAGGGAAATATTTTGGATCCGTCGTTGACGATGGAATCTAAATTACAGCCTTTGTCAGTTATGTCTTTTACAATGTAAATGCTCCTCCATTTAAAATAAAAATGACTTATACAGTTGTTGTTATTGTTGTTTTCATCATTTTGCTTATGCTTATAAAGGATGGATGTCCAACATCAAATGCTGTCTCTGCCAAAAGGAAACCAGTATTCCCTCCACGGGCTTGACCAGTCTGAAGCAGAACTACAAGCTCAACTGCATCCTCGATGAGCAAGCAGCTATCATGAAGAAAATGGAAGCTTCGTTGCCCGAACAGGCCTCTGCCACACTGAGACAGCAAAAGGGAACTACTGAGGCAACGAAAACAGTGCAGATCTGGGTGCGTGACCTCGAAGGCAAGTCACAATCCATCCATGTTCGATTGTCAGACACGGCAGACGCCCTCAAGCGACAGGTCGACAAGAAGACTGGCATCCCACCCAATGTACAACGTCTGATTTATCAAGGCAAACAGATGGAAGGCTCAACGACTCTTGAGGAGTATAACATAGGACAACACTCTACAATCGAGCTCACAATTCCTCTCAAAGGAGGGAACATGACCCAATAAATTGCATTGTCTTAGAGATGAGTTCCAATTATTTCGTGAAATGAATAGGTATAATTACATAGCATTAAAAAAACGATTGTGTCATGCATTATTGCCAAATTATGTAAACTTTATTGTCCGAACTTTCCAAACTCATAATGCATCATAATTACAGTCGTTCTTTCTGGAACAGGCTGGCTCAAATCTTTGTAACAAATTCATCCGAATTTAAAATTACCCACATGATTCATGTGTTGGTGTTACCAAAAGGAAGAACTAAAAGATATTTCGGCGCTTTCTCATCTGCATTTTCTGCTGATGTGTTTATGTTCCGAAATTATGTGGCTAGGATGGAAGGAGGGAGGAGGTACAAGTTAAAGATCTTCTGACAAAAGAGTACAATCACATGTCGAGGAGCCTTTGATATCTCAAATCGGCCCAGGTGCACATTCTTCATTTTATACTAAAGGTATCTGCTCCTGTGTCATTGACCAACACCCCCCCCCCCCCATTCGCCCGGCACTTGTTGATTAGAGGATAATTTAATCAATATACTCCGTTTGCTCAAACGTGTCATTTTATGTCCCATGTACGTTCATGTAGATCACGGCGTTGGGTAATTGTTCAAAGTCAATATTAACCATTCAGCATTATGCAAACTTCGTTTAA
The DNA here is from genome assembly GCA_035222895.1 of Strongylocentrotus droebachiensis. NCBI lineage: Eukaryota > Metazoa > Echinodermata > Echinoidea > Camarodonta > Strongylocentrotidae > Strongylocentrotus > Strongylocentrotus droebachiensis. The sequence goes on along the minus strand of JAVYIG010002684.1, from coordinate 73,800 downwards.
ATGCGAAAAGAAATTTCGATTTTTTTTTTTTTTTTTTTTTTTTTTTTTTTTTTTTTAAATATGTTATATTATTATTATTATTTTTTTCTTTTTTCCTCCAAGTATTACAAATTGTAACACTTCTGGCATTATGGCTGTCCGATCAAAGATTAGATATGTGCACCCCGCTGCCAAAACGTATCTAAGTAACTGTACAAGCAAGGGAGCAAGGGAGCAAGGCGATCTAACGATAAACATCTATTACATTTTACGCAATTTCTAAGCATTTACATTTAGCGAAAATCACAAGGGAGCAATGAACTCGATCTGTACAGTTTTAAATGTTTAACATCAGTAATTGACTTGCTTCAACAAGTCTCGCTAGTGGGTTCGAAATTAATGACAACCCTAAATAAATACAGCCGCACAGGTTATCCAAAAATTAAGACTTTTCCCCGAAAGTTGAACCGTATCAAATATCTTTTAACATTGGAGCGCAATATTTATCAAGAGGCTTGTGTTATAGGTAGCGAAGCAATCAAATTACATCAATGGTAAATTGTGTTAATCCTTTAGAAAAGTTTCTATATCCTTTATTACGGCGGCAATTTATGAGCTCCTACAATAATGCAAAAATAAACTGACTTTTCTTTTAAATCATCTAAATTTGTCATCTTTTGGTAGAATACAATGAAGGGCAATTTTTTGCAACCTCAAAACTAAATGGAGAGAAATTATCAGAGAAGAGTGGAATAGAATGAATGAGAAAGAAAGCCGGGAAAAGAAAGATGACAGAGTAAAAGAATTTGGAGGAGAGAAAGGAAGAGAGTAAGCGAACTTCACAGATATATACGTACACGCAAAATGATTAATTAGAAAGAAATATATATTCTAGATTCTACATTCGTTTGCTCTTCAGAATTTACAAACTGTATTTTACATAGACTGACATATTACGGGACTCGACGATTACTTTTATGGACAATAAATATGGTATCTCATTGAGTTCATTTCCTTCAGTTATTTTCATGAAAGTCCTTGCGATCAATCACATTTTAGATTATTAATTACGCTTAAAATATTTTGTAGGAGATGGCGGAGAAGAAGCTGGGGATCCCGAGTAGTAGTTCATATTAATTTTGATTTTCGATTTGATTTATTTATTTCTGTTTGATTTTCTTTTTCTTTTGCATTTTTACAAATATATAACAAACAAAATATTGCAAATTTTACACATTTCAAAAGAATATAATGTCGAATAAAGTAAATAATCGAAAACACAAACAGGAGGTTTGACAAAGTGGGCAAACTTGATAGCATGACTACCCTCAATGGATACATAATAATACGAATATGGTGGAACAAATATTAGTAAAAGGGGAAGAGAGAGAGAGAGAGAGAAAAGAAAGAGGGGGTGTACATCAAAATTCACAGATTCAACATTCACGAATCGTTGGTGCTCTTGCGACCATCTCACGACTATCTTCCGAGACAGATGGCGCACATGACTGGGCATTGTTCATCGATGATTTGTACGTCCCCACGAAGATTTAGCCTTCGGGTTGTGCACAGTCGTGAAGTTTGGTTACATGGTTCTAAAATAAAACAAACAAATAAACCAGATATATATAATAGAATATAACAAAACAAAACAAAATAATAAGGGGTGTTATCAAAACGTTTTCATTGTGGGGTGCCATCATCAACATCTAAACAATTCGAAGTTTTTGTTTTCCTGCCTCCCACAGCCTCCTAACTGATGTGCGCCCAGACAGATTTTTCTCACTCTCCCATCTCCCCCTCCTCCCGCCCGTATGGCAAGCCGTTTTATCATTTAAACATATTTCTTGATATCAAGAAATCAATTCTTGATATCACGAAATCGAATTCTTGATATCACGAATTCAATTCTATGGCAAGCCGTTTTAACATTTATTCATATTTCTTGATATCAAGAAATCGAATTCTTGATATCAAGAATTACCATTGCTTTACAACGTAATTTTTTTTCTTGATATCAAGAATTGAGTTCTTGATATCAAGAAATGAGTTCTTGATATCAAGAAATCGAATTCGTGATATCAAGAATGGAATTCTTGATATCAAGAAATAATTTTACGTTGTAAAGCAATGGTAATTCTTGATATCAAGAATAGAATTCTTGATATCAAGAAATATGAATAAATGTTAAAACGGCTTGCCATAGCCCGTCCTCCCGCCCGTCCTCCCTTCTTCCCGGACCCATGACTGTCAGAAGCTTGCGGTGGGACGCTTGAACAATGAGACCTACAAACAAAAATGTTGTATTGCCCTTTAGGTGCCAAAACATGGGTCGGTCGGTCGGGAATTTTTTTTTTTGGTTCCTCTTTGGGCTGATATTTCTGAATGCTGTAATACTTTTTTTGTTATTCATTAAAACTCTTTTATTTTGTTAACGTTTAGCAAAAATTAATTAAAAAGCCGACCGTAGATTTCAAGATTTTGGGGTCGGGCGCAAAGGGCAATACAACATCTTTTTTTCGTTTAGGCCTGACCGCTAGGAAGCATTGTCTATATACTTACTGTTTGAAAGGGGTTGTGGTGGCCGATTTTCTCGGTACGCATTCCAATTTATTCACATATTCATTTGAATGCCTCAATTTAATAATTCCTTTTTCTGATGTGCTTTCTCCATATCTCCCTCGATCTCTGTCTTTCTTTCTCTCTTTCTTTCTCCTTTTTCTTTCTCCTTCTTTCTCCTTTTTCTTTCTCTCTCTCTCTCTCTCTCTCTCTCTCTTTTCCTCTCTCTCTCTCTCTCTCTCCCTCCCTCCCTCTCCATCTCTCTCCCTCTCTCTCTCTCTCTCTCTCTCTCTCTTTCTCTCAATTGAGCCCTTTGTACTTTCTAATGGACTTTTTTTTATCCACTTTACTTATTTTGTCCAAGGATTATTTAACCTGTCTGAAAAATAATCGACTGAGAGGCAATTCCATGGTATACCCGTTAAAAATCATGTTCGTGATACGTTATACTTAAATATCCTGTTAAAATTAAAAAGCGGATGGACAAAACTATTTAGAAAACGCGTTACCTTGATTTTTCCGAAAGGGCTTGCAATTGTCGTTTTCCCAGGTAGTAAAATATGAACGATGGCGCAATACAGGCAGATGCAGCTTGGAAACTTTCCAAAAGAGAGCAATGTTGCAAAGTTCGTGGGGAAAACACACTATTGGCGATCGAGCTCTTACTTTAGTGAAGAAGCAGGCTCATATTGTGGTGTTTAGATCAGTCAGAGAAGGTCGATTCTGGAAGACTGAAGACTCCAGCAATATAACTAAATTTGTGTTTATATCATCGATTGACACAACGACAATGGAGAGTCACAAGGATCTAAAATCGATGTATGCTGATCTCGTAAAGAACCTGAATTGTCCGATCTGTCACGATACACTGAAAGGGGCTAGGGATCTAGCGTGTGGCCATACCTACTGCCTAGGATGTCTTCAAGAGCTGGTAGACCTAAATGGTACGTACTTGAACCATTAATATAATATTTATGATGATGATGATGATGATGAAGATAATGATTATCATAAGCGTAGGAAGGCTTTTTTTAAAGGGGGGGGGAGGGGGCCTGAAGCACCCAATAATCTGAATGTGCGCAAAGCGCGAAGTCCCTTGCGACCAGGGTCCAGGGCCCGCTCAAGGACCCTGGAAACTCTGGGATTCTAGATGCTCTCTGGTGCAATATCAGCCTTGTTTGGTGCATTTTATAATATTTTTTCAGCGTAATTTTCAAGCAACTCATCATAAATTGATAAAATGGGAATTGTGGGCACATAGTATCGCCATGAAGGATTATGCTCTGTTCTTCGAGATTTAACAACCATCTCTATCCGTGGACTTAATGTGATTTTTCCTGGTCACATAAAGAGATAAGAAATAATAAACATTAAAAAATGGACATGCAAACAACATGAAATTTTACATAGCAAGAGTCATGGAGTATATTTAGCTCAACTGCACAAGGGGTATTAGCATTCCACTTAATATGCAAACTGATTCAACTGATAAAAACACCTTCAAGTTGATCCATGCAGGCGCGGATCCAGGGGGAAGGGCCGAGCGGGCCTTGCTCCCCCCCCCCCCCCCCTGATCCCTGATTTGTTTTTTTAAATGGTGACCAAAAATGTACCATTTTTTTCCTCAAGGGGGGGGGGGGGAAGTTTATTTTCAAATGTTCGGGGTCAACATAGAAAAAAAATTAGTGCTCACTATGTATTGCCAGTTTTGTCAAATACTCCACCATTAATGTTTGTATACATGTTTCCTGACATAAAATCTTATACCTCGTTTGAACAAACTGTGTCTAACATTTGTTCTTTCAATAGCATTTACTGCTGTTCCCATCTAAACACCTACAATCCTAGTTTTGACTCCAGAGCTCAGAGTCAGACCAGTTTATTATATCACAATGACCAAATTATTATAAATTACTTCTTCTTATACCAAACAGTATAGCACCCTTCAACACCTGTCATGCATGGTTCTAGTTTTACTAGAAGAAACTTAAAAAATTGTACTTCTGTTACCAGACATCTAAACTCTTCACACATTTCACTGAATACAAAGCTAGTTTTATGACCTGACAAAGTCATGAGCACAATGATCAAATCATTAAGAACCACCAGACTTTAGTCCACCCTGGAATTAAGTTGGTTTGAGTAGAAGCAAAAAAGTTAGAGAAAACAATTCAGTGAAGAAATACAAAAATTATGATAAAGAAAATGATAATGATAATGGTGATATAACTGAAAATACTACTACTAATAATAATAATGATAATAATAATATGCCTGGTAATAAAATGATCATTAATAACAACATTACTCATACTACTACTACTACTAAATCTTGTAGTAATATCAATAATGAAAATAAAAGTAATAAGGAGAAAAAGGCCTAATTTTAATGAAAACAACAACAACAGCGACAGCTACAACAATATTAATGATGTTATTATTCATACTATCAGGGGCATAGCTAAAGGGACTGGGAATATGTGGCACCCCTAAACCACTCAAAATGATATCATCCTTTTAAATAACTGTAAGTTCATTATGATTTCTACTTTGAATCTTCTACTATTGTCGTCTTTATGAATTTTATGCTAATCACTGCCGCTCTAGATCAAAGTACGATATATTGGCATCATTGAAATGCAAGGGCATAATTTGGATCCGTCGTTGAAGATGTGATCTAAATTAAAGCCTGTGTCAATTATGTCTTTTAAAATGTAAGCGCTCCTCCATTTAAAATAGAAAATGATTTAATATACAGTTGTTGTTATTGTTGTTTTGAACATTTTGCTTATGCTTATAAAGGTTGGACGTCTAACATCAAATGCTGTCTCTGCCAGAAGATGACCAGTATCCCCTCCTCTGGCTTGAACGGTCTGAAGCAGAACTACAAGCTCAACTGCATTCTCGAGGAGCAGGCAGTTATCATGAAAAGAATGGTCGCCGAAAAGGCCTCTGCCACTGAGGCAACGAAAACAGTGCAGATCTGGGTGCGTGACCTCACAGGCAAGTTACATATCTTCAACGTTCGCTTGTCAGACACGGCAGACGCCCTCAAGCGACAGGTCGACAAGAAGACTGGCATCCCACCCAATCTACAACGTCTGATTTATCAAGGCAAACAGCTGGAAGGCTCAAGGACTCTGGAGGAGTATTACATAGAACAACACTCTACCATCGACTTCGCACTTATTCTCAGATGTGGTACATGTACTGTATGTAATAAATAAATGAAGTGGATGGGTATTGTCTTTCATGATTGCACAGACCTTATCAACAATTTGCTCAGTACAATGAGACCCGACAGAAGCTAATTCTACCCCAATTATGCGTTGTGCTATTTTACGTGGCCTTTTCAATTTCTTCTTGTCCTGTTTTGAAAGATTGCCAAATGAACATATAATATTGAAAAGCAGGACACTCTTTATTGTTGAATTGAAGAACAGGGTCAGGATTGTTGCACCTATATGGAAACTTTTCAACTTACGCAGAAAAAAACAACCTCTTGTTAGCTTTCTTATACACGGACTGTTATCCCTCAATGATAATTTGTCATTTCAGACAGTTCCAAGATACTTATAGTTTCCAACCTGGTCAATCGCCTCAGTATGAATTATCACACTCTCGTGGTCTGTACCCTTTCGACGGAAGTCGATTACCATTTCTTTGGTTTTGGTTGTGTTTAATGTTAAGTAATGATCATCACACCAGCGAATGAATTCGTCTACCTGTGAGAAATAATCATTCGCCTGATCAGACAAAAGAGCAACAATTACGGTGTCATATTTGAGTATGCTACAGCAAGAAGTTGAGCTTACACAATCACTTGTATATAGTGGAAAAAACCGGGGATAGGACACACCCCTGAGGGGCACCTATGTATGTAGTCACCGTAGATGACTGATGACCACCCGCCTTTACGCACTGTGTTCGACCTATCAAGAAGTTGTGAATGCATCTAATCAATCGAAGGTCTACATTCATTCTTTTCAGCTTACGAGCCAGACAGTCAGGTGCAATAGTATTAAAAGCACTACTAAAGTCCAAGAAAAGCGACCGAGCATAGGTCTTTGGTTTATCCAAATGCTCATATATTTTATGCAAATACACAAGAACAGTATCCTCCACACTCCTGTTCAGTCTGTACGCAAATTCAAAAGGATCCATAAATTCTTTAGTTTGTTTCAACAAATATTTCAACATCAATCTCTCAAAACACTTCATAATATTCGATGTCAAAGCTACAGGGCGAAAATCATTTAGTTCATCTTGCGTTTACGTATATATCTGTGAAGTTCGACTACTCTCTTTCTTTCTCTCCTCCGAATTCTTTTACTCAGTCATCTTTCTTTCTCATTCATTCTATTCCATTCTTGTGCTTGAAGTACATTCGTTTGCTCTTCAGAATTTACAAACTGTATTGTACATAGATATGTTCACATATTGTTGAATAGATTGCATTTAAACATCATTTAATCATGATTACTTATACAATACAGATACATGAGATGAGCTTAGTAACAATTACCAAAATAGGTTTTACTGGTTTGACCAGAATTCTTATAGAAAATATCTCATGTATCTAATCATATGAAAATGAACTAAGGAAAATGAAATTCTTAGAAACGTCAAAGTGAGTTCAGCATACAAGGCTCGTTCAGATATGACGCTGGAAATCCCCGGCGGTATTTTTTCTCTTTAGGATGGCGCAAATTGTAATAAACGGTTAACATTTATGATTTTTTTTTTTTTTTTGCGGCAGTTCACCCCGCCATATCTGAACAAGCCTTTGAGGTTTCCTTGATTGAGACTATACAGAGCAGGGCTAGGAATCAACGGTAAATTAATACAGTCCATAAGATCGAAGATACTTTAGAGAATCAACGGAGTCAATTTCAAAAGGCTCTTAAATATCCTATTGAAATGTGCCATTATTACACTGACATATTACGTGACTCGACAATTACTTTTATGGACAATAAATATGGCATTTCCTGGAGTTCATTTCCTTGTGTAAAATTCTTGACAGTCCTTATGATCAATCACATTTTAGATTATTGATTTCAATTAAAACGTGTTGTAGGAGATAGCGAAGTAGAAGCTAGAGATCCCGAATATTCGTTGGTGCTCGTACGACCACCTCACGACTATCTTCAAGACAGATGCCGCACATGACTGGGTATTAGGGACTTTTAGATTTGCGTGGACTAATACGTGTGACGTCCATTCACGGCAGTGCATTAACAGGACGTCGATCGTAGCATAGACCTATTGTCTTCGTGCGAATCTAAAAGTCCCTATTGTTCATCGATGATTGGTATGTCCCCGGATAGACCCGGACCCATGACTGTCAGAAGCTTGCGATGGGATAATGAGGCCTACAAAAAAGAGATGTTGTATTGTCTTTTAGGTATCAAAACATGATTCGGTTGGTCGGAATTTTTTTTGGGGGTCCCTCTTTGGGCTGATATTTCTCAGTTTTGAATGCTGTTTGTAATACATATTTTGTTATTCATTAAACATCTTTTATTTTTTTAATGTTTAAAAAAAATTAAAAATTAAAAAGCCGACCGTAGATTTCAAGATCTTCAGGTCGGTCGCAAAGGGCAATATAGCATTTTTTTTTTTTAGGCCTGATCGCGAGGAAGCATTGTCTATTATTACCTATACAAGGCATTTTAGCTGCTAAATAAAAAGTCGTATTTTGTACGCTGCTCCGAATATGAAACCGGAGCGGTGAATATTTGCCATAATGCCCTCTTCCGAATTTGCCCCGTAGACCACTGTACTAAATCAGAGGGCAATATTATAGTATTAATGACTGCTTTGAGAGAAATAGTTGTTTTTATACGCTCAAGGGAAGGTTAGAATTGTGCTATTACCCGAGGCGTGCCGAGGGCAATAGCCCAATTGTATAAAAACAACTATTTCTCGAATATTAAAGCAGTCATTAATACTTTTATATGCCGAAAAAAAATAGACTAAAAAATAAAAAAACTTTTGTCGACGATGGGATTCGATCTCTTGCGTACAGTAGTTAAAATCAGCGCCTTAAACTGCTCGGCCATCGCGCTCTGTCACCATATCTAGCAGTTTTCTCTAATATATACATTAAAATGGATTGAAAGCGGCTTCGCGTGGTAGATGCTTCGCCGCTGCTCCATTAAACGGGCCCTTCTTTTACTTTTGCAATGCATATTGGCACGAACTTAGATCAAGATCTATCGGCAGATGTTGTTTTTTTGTTTTTGGAAGTTTATTTTCGTCTTCATGTCAACAATGCAAGATAAAATTGTCGGTAAGATCGATCGAGATTCCATTGTATTGAAATTACCGACCAATTCTTCGCACACGTACGGTATCCTCGATCGCTCAGACCATTTTTTAACATGTAAACCTATGGGGTAACCATGGAGACTGAACTATTTTCCCGGTAACCATGGTTATTGGGATTTTAGAACTGTTTTAACCATGGTTACTGGGAATTTTCGGGAACAGTTAAAGTTTATGAATGCAATTTCGACCAATCAGATTGCTGGATTATACCCTTTTCACATCTACCAAATATTGCTTAACCCCGGGAAATAGGTGGGGCTAAGGGGGCTCTTAGCCCCACCAATTCCTTCCTTAGCCCCACCAATTACCCGGGGTAATTTTAGCCGGCTTTCTGTTCACATTACGTTTTGCCAAAGTGGGCTAACCCCACAAATAGTACGGGACTATCTGGCCCTGCAAAATAGCAGGGTTAGCCGGGCAATTGCGGGGTTAGCCGGGCAATTGTGGTGCTAAGCTGCGTAGTGTGAATCCGAACCGGGCCAAGGAGAAGCGGGGCTAAGCAACAGCCAATCACAGACAGCGTGGTCGTGTGGTCGTGAATTTGCATTTATCGCGCGCTATGCATGCAGTTCACGTTACGCATGCATGCTCTCTGTATTGACGTTTAGTCTTTTACGAGGCAGAGGTCATTATGAAAAAATCTTTATTATAAAATTGATTTTAAAAAATAGTGAAAGAACATGTAGCTCATAATTTTTTATTGCATTTATCATTATCAGTCATATTTACGTAGGTAAATTTATCAAGTGAATTGGATGAAAAATGGGTAATTGATTTGTATCGGTAAAATAATAAAGGGAAAACGCTTTGCGCAAGGCTGGATAACACAACACGAGCGAGCTAAAATTATTACGTACCGTACTGTATATTGTTGGTCTTTTTACCACAAGCAAAGAGTTCGTTGACCGATATTGATTATAGTTCAATTGTTGCATTGGGTTTTTCCCCTTCATTTAGTCGAAAGGCGCATGCGCGGTAGCAAAAGCATTAATATTCATGAGCTATCGAATAGTCCGGGGCTAAGGCGAACGTAGTGTGAATCGCGTGAAATTTCTTAACCCCGGCTAAGCACATAGTCCGGGGTTAAGAAAATAGATGTGAACAGCAAAAAAAATAGTATGGGGTTAAGGATAGTATGGGGTTAAGGATAGTCCGGGGTTAAGAAAAATAGATGTGAAAAGGGTATTACTTAAGTGAGGTATATAATGAGCCATATTCCACTTGTCAGTCTTGTCAGTGCGCTTTACGCGCAGTAGGCGTTTAAGTGTACGCGCGGTACAAATTATTGTTACGTCACAATTAGACACAGTTACAATCATTGTTACGTCACAATTACATACCTGCCTGAATAACCTAAAATTAGATGGACCGGCAAACAGACGGGAGTAAAAATCAAGATTGATACCAAAGTTGTATAGGCCACTACCAATAATTTGCTTAAAAATGCCTTGTTTAGGTAATAATAATTATATTGACAGGGCTTCTTTCGGGGTACATCAGAATATTGACTGCGCTAAGACCATATTGACCTCGTCTTCGACTCGGGGCAATATGATCTTAGCTTGGTCAATATATCTGATATACCCCTCAAGCCCAGTCAATATAATAAAAATACTGTTTATGGGAAAGGGGTTACGGTGGCCGATTTTCTACCGTACCAGATCCAATTTATTCACATACTCATCTCATTTGAAAGCCTCAATTTAATAATTACTTTTTCTGATGTGCTTTCTTCATATCTCCCTCGATCTCTGTCTCTCTTTCTCCCTTTCTTTCTCTCTCTCTCTTCCTCTTCACCCCCCCCCCCCTCTCTCTCTCTTTCTCTCTATCTCCCTTTATTTGATTTGATTTGATTTGATTTATTGGTTTCTGCATCTTTTTTCTTTTTTCATCATACATTTTCATGAACATAATATGGTTTGATACAATATTTTAAGTGTATATAATTTTATACAGATAATAAACGAGTTTAAACAAATATATTGAATGCATAATTAACATACATTAGATGCAGGAGGGCTACAGAAATAAGCAAAGTAGCTTGACGTGCCCGCAGCCCTCAACTTAGATACAACAACAATTACAAATACAAATAGAAAAGACTGACTTGCAGAGAAGAAAAGGAAAGGGGAGAGAAGGAGCGTTGGTAATAATACAATAAATCTCGTACATCTGCTGATTGAATGCAGGTTCATTCATGAATGGCTAAACGATGCTAGGTCATGGACGATTACACATCATTGTTGAATATACAGTCAATGTACACACGAACATGGATATAGTACAATTACACACGACAGGATCAATACTTAGACAATAGCATAGTTTTAACTGCCTTCTTAAATGAATACAATGTCCTAAGGTTTCTTATTACAATGGGCAGAGAGTTCCAGATGTCTGGGCCGGCGTGTCTTATGGATTTGAGAGCCAATGCGGTTTTTGGATTTCTTAAATGGAATTTTTCAGTTTGCCTTATAGGGTGAGAGTGGATGGTTTTATTCAAATTAAACAATGGGGGAAAATAAGAAGGTAGTAAACCATTTTGTAAGCGAAACATGAGTTTTTAGTTTCGAAAACAAGGGATTGGTGTGGTCGCGATAGGAAGAATCAGTACATATACGCATTGCTTCTCTCTCCCTCTCTCTCTCTCCCTCTCTCTCTCTTTCTCTCTCTCCCTTTCTCTCTTTTTCTCTCTCTCTCTCTCAATTGTACTTTTAATGGACTTTTTTTTCTTCTCCACTTTTAATTATTTTGTCCAGGGTTTATTTAACCTGTCTGAAAAATAATCGACTTAGAGGCAATTCCATTGTATACCCGTTATAAATCATGTTCGTGATACGTAATACTTCAATTTCCTGTTCGCACATTAAAAAGCGGATGGACAAAACTATCTAGAAAACGCGTTACCTTGATTTTTTTTCGAAAGGGCTTGCAATTGTCGTTTTCCCAGGAAGAAAAATATGAACCATTGCGCAACACAAGCAGGTGCAGCTTGGAAATACCCCAAAAGAGAGTAATGTCGCAAGGTTCGTGGAAAAAGCCCACTACGATCGAGCTCTGAGTTAGTTCAGAATCAGTCATATGTTGTGATGTTTAGATCAGTCAGAGAAGGTCGAATTCTGGAAGACTGAAGACTCCAGCAATATAGCAACACAAATATCATCACCACAGCGACAATGGAGAGTCACGCAGATTTGAAATCGATGTACACTGATCTTGTGGAGAACCTGAATTGTGCGATCTGTCAGGATATACTGAAAGAGGCTAGGGATCTAGCGTGTGGCCATACCTACTGCCTGGGATGTATTCAAGAGCTGGTAGCCATAAATGGTACGTACTTGAACCATTAATATAATATTTATGATGATGATGATGATGATGAAGATAATGATTATCATAAGCGTAGGAAGGCTTTTTTAAAGTGGAGGGGGGGGCTGAAGCACTTATTAATAACCCGATAATCTGAATGTGCGCAAAGCGCGAAGTCCCTTGCGGCCGGGGTCCAGGGCCTGTTCAAGGAAAAGTTTTATAGTTCAAGTTCAAGTTCAAGTTCAAGTTTTATTTATCTTTCTTTCATAACACACTTTACAAATATGACATGAATATAACAAGTTTACAGATAATGGCGTTACAAAAGAAAGATGAGGTGACCTTGGTTGAAAGCAAGGCTTGTGGATTTAAGGTCGCTCATGAGTAGCTTATATGTATGGAAAGCTCATAAACTCAACTTTCATATGACACCAACAAATTCGAAAATAATTCATGCTTTAAGTGAGCACTGCTCACTTTTGTAAAGGGTATGAAAATTAGGTTGCGCAGGAATTAGCCTTCCAATTTGTGAGAGGTAAATCCTTTGGAGCTTACGGAATTGAGGATAAATATGACCAATTTATTATCAATTGTGATGAGTTTGGGTTTGATGAGTGAAATTTGTGGTTTATGGGATTAACACTTTATGCATGAGTGAACAGGAATTGCATTTGTTATTACCGTATAGCAATGTAACTTTCCATGGTAGACTCAGTGGTGTGTTCATGGTAGTCAGGGCGGGTTGATGGTACATGGTGCAGGGGAGGTGAAATGTAGGGTAGGACTTTGTTGGGTAGATGGGATAAGGGTAAAGAGGACATGTATGCCCTCCCCCTCCTCTCCCTCTCTGCCCGGGTATGCTTGTGCATATCCTGACAATTCATTAGACAATCAACACTTAGCTATCAATCACTTATTCAACAATGTATCAGTCAATCGGTCAATCAATTAATCAATCAGGCATTTCAATCAATTTAATCATTCAATTAATCGATCATAATTAATCAATAACTCAGTCAATCACTCAATCTATCAACCAACCACCCAGTCATTTTAGCACTTGAGTTTCGCACAAGAAATACGGTACAGTTAAACACAAATTCACAAATTTGTAAAATGAACATGTCAGTCTTTCTTTTCAGTTTTCAATTTTACAACTGTTTCATCCATCTTGTAAGAGAAAAAAGGGGAGAAATATCTGATAATGGAAACTAAAAATCAAAGTCTTCCAGTTCAATGGCCCATATGTCCACCTCCTCTTTCGATGCACAATCTTGGTGAAGATTTTTGTTCAAAGTCACAGATGTAAAAAAAAATAACAGTTTGTAACATGGAAATTACAACATGTACCATCACCCCATCCTGACTCCCATAAACACACCACTGAGTCTACCAGGGAAATTTACAATGCTACGATAAAAAATGCAATTCCTGATCACTCATGCATAAAAGTTTGGTTTAATAAACCATGAAATTCACTCAGCAAATCATGAATGTATCATATCACCCTCAATTGTGTAAGCTCCAAAGGATTTACCTCTCACAAATTGGAAGGCTAATTCCTGCGTAACCTAATTTCCATACCCTTTACAAAAGTGAGCAGTGCTCACCCAAGCATGAATTATTTTCGGACCTTTTGGTGTCATATGAAAGTTAGGTTTATGAGCCTTCCATAGATATAAAACTTTTCCCCCAGAATTATATATTTTTTTATTCGGCAGCCATTTCAAAAGTGTATAGTTTTTTTTGGGACGCACTGTATAGGCATCATTGAAATGCAAGGGGCATAATTTGGATTCGTCGGTGAAGATGTAAACTTAATTAAAGCCTGTGTCAGTTATGTCTTTTGCAATGTAAGCGCTTCTCAAGATAAAATGAGTCATACAGTTGTTTTCATCATTTTGCTTATGCTTTTAAAGGTTGGACGTCTAAAATCAAATGCTGTGTCTGCCAAAAGGAAACCCGTATCCCCTCCTCGGGCTTGAACAGTCTGAAGCAGAACTACAAGCTCAACTGCATCCTCGATGAGCAGGCAGTTATCATGAAAAGAATGAACGCCCAAAAGGCCTCTGCCAAACCGACACAGCAACAGGGAACCACTGATGTAACGGAAACACTGCAGATCTATGTGAAAAACCTCGAAGGCAAGTCACTATCCTTCTACGTTCGCTTGTCAGACACGGTAGACGCCCTAAAGCAACAGGTCGCGGATAAGAGCGGCATCCCAGCCAATGTACAGCGTCTGATTTATCAAGGCAAGCAGCTAGAAGGCTCGACGACTCTTAAGAAGTATGACATAGAGAAAGGCTCTTACATCCAGCTCACACTTCCTGGCATGGGAGGGCACATGACCCAATAAATCGCGTTGTCCTTAATAGAGATGAGTTCCCAGCATGTCGTGAGTCAATGGTATATAGCCTTAAAACACGATTGTGTAATGTGTTATTGCCAAATGATCTATTCTTTATTGTCCGAAACTCGTATCCTTGACAGAGAATTCATACAAAAATTGAATTATTACAAATATCAAGTTGTTTTGTAATATAGTTTTTCCATTCATAACATTCCTATGTAAGTTGTCAAAACTATGATTATTGGCAATATTTGGCAATAATGCATCATGTAGTCGTTCTTTCTGCTGGCCCAAATCTTGGTAATAAATTCATCCGAATTCAAAATTGTCCACATGATTCATGTGTTGGTGTTACCAAAGCTAAAAACTAAAAGATATTTTGGCGCTTTCTCTTCTGCATTTTCTGCAGATGTGTTTATGATCCGAGAATATTATTTTTCTAGATTTAAACGTGTCAAAAGTAATATTAAGGCAACTTGGAAAACCATTAATGAAAGTTGGGGAAAAATGCAATGTGATTTTATTGAACAAAATAGTAGACAGAAACATGATAAACAAGCCATTGTCCAAGCATTAAATAACTTTTTAGTGCTTTTGGTAGGGACACTGTAAATAGTCTACATGATGCCTCCGTTGATTTCTTGCATTTTTTTAAACCTAAAAGAGACTTTTCAAAGTCTACATTTAAGAAACCAGTTGAGATTTCGGAAATATTTAAAATTGTTAAAAAACTTGAATCATGTAAAACCCCAGGATATGATGATTTTAATATTGCCGTTCTAAAGAATCTATTGCTACATACCGCTGTAGGGTCAAGCATTATGGTTCAAGACATGGCCACACAAAGGATTTCTTTTCTGTTGGGAATCGGGGCAAAATGTAATGATTTATTGATAATAAATTGCATTTTGTTTGTGTTTTTTATTTGAGGGGGCGGCGACGTACCCTAGCCCCCACTGCGTAAAGTCATGATTCAGTGGCTAAGCAATGGCCTCCTTACTGTGAGACCCCAGGATCAAAACCGTGTCGATCAGCTATATTAATGCCCTTTTCTGAGGCATTAATCATTATTAATATCACTATCAATTATGACGTAAGGGCATAGGTCCCCTAGTTAATTAGCATAGTAGCATGCTTTAGCAGTCACGCAAAACAAACACTCACAAATTATCATTCATTAAAATCTGAGAATGTAAACTATTATCCAGATCTATTAGGAATAAATCATTGTCAAAATAATTATTCCACCGTTATGACCAACAGTGTATATTAACAATAGGTGATTGTGATTCGAGAGGATTTTTTTAATATGTAATAGAAACGTGACTTATTATGAAACTCGTCAATCAAATCCTTTCCACCTACCTATGTTTACTTATGACTTCTCAAGAACAACAATTATTTATGCCGGACCAAAATTATGAAACAAATTGCTTCAAGAACTTCAAATATCCCCAACAGTGTCATTTTTCAAAAGAAAGCTTAAGAAATTTCTTTAAATGAATATGTGTAACTAGGATTATTTTTACAAACATGTCTTTTCTATTTTTATTTTGTAACGGATTTGTCTGGTTTAATGCTATATATTGATGTTTCGTGTTGTTTTGATCTTTGTATTTCTATCTCGTTTTTAGTATATTCAAGAAATTTTTAAAGTAAATGTTCCCCCACCAAATTATGATTTAAATTGAAGATGTTTCGTTTAAGCGTTTGTTATTGTATGTATGAATATCAATTTTACTTGTGTGTTTTTTTGTAATCAGATGTGGAAATAAAACTTAGACTTGAACTTGAAATTATCTGGCTTGGATGGAGAAAGTACAATTCAAAGATCTTCTGAAAAAAAGTACAATCACATGTCGATGATCATTTGATATCTCAATGGGGCCCGGGTGCACATTTAAGGGCGAACTTCTTCATTTTATACTAAAGGTATGTGCCCCCTCCCCCCCCCCCCCCCCCCATTTGCCCGGCACTTGTTTATTAGAGGATAGTTTAATCAATATACTCCGTTTGCTCAAACGTGTCATTTATGTCACATGTACGTTCAAATTTGTATTTAGATCACGGCGTTGGGTAATTGTTCAAAGTCAATATTAACCATTCAGCATTATGCAAACTTCGTTTAAATGCGAAAAGAAATTTCGACTTATTTTCCTCCAAGTATTATCAAATTTTAACACTACTGGCATCCTGGCTGTCCGGGGCAAACATTAGATATGTGCCCCCGCTGCCAAAATGTATCTACGTAACTGTACAAGCAAGGGAGCAAGGCAATCTAACAATAATTACAGTGCTATATGAGCACTGTATTTATCTAACAATAGACATCTATTACATTTTACGCAATTTCTAAGCATTTACATTTTATTAGCGAAAATCGCAAGGGAGCAATGAACTCGATCTGTACAGTTTTAAATGTTTAACATCAGTACTTGACTTTCTTCCACAAGTCTTGCAAGTGGGGTTCGAAATTAATGACAACCCTAAATAAATACAGCCGCACAAGTTAACCAAAAATTAAGACTTTCCCCGAAAGTTGAACCGTATCAAATACCTTTTAAAATATCAGTATTGGAACGCAATATTTATCAAGAGGCTTATGTTATAAGTAGCGAAGCAATTCAAATTACATCTATGGTCAATTTTGTTAACCCTATAAAAAAAAGTTTCTATATCCTATCTTACGGCGGCAATTTAATGAGCTCCTACAATAATGCAAAATAAACTGACTTTTCTTTTAACTCATTTAAATTTGTCATTCTTTGGTAGAGTACAATGAAGGGCAATTTTTTGCAACCTGAAAGCTAAATGGAGAGAAACTGTCAGAGAAGAGTGGAATAGAATGAATGAGAAAGAAAGATGACAGATTAAAAAAATTCGGAGGAGAGAAAGAAAGAGTTGTCGAACTTCACAGATATATATACACGCAAGATAATTTATTAGAAAGAAATATATATATATATATATACGTATATATATATATATATATATATATATTCTAGATTCTACATTCGTTTGCTTTTCAGAATTTACAAACTGTATTTTACATAGACATTTTTTATATTTTTTAATAGATTGCATTCAAACATTATTTAATCAGACTACTTATACAATATAGATAAATGAGAAGAGCTTAATTACAATTACCAACAAATGTTCTACTGGTTTAATCGGAATTCTAATATCAAGTATCTAATCGTAGGAAAATGAAATAAGGAAAAGCAAATTATTAGAAACGATGAAGTGATTTCAGCTTTCCAATTATATTGGCGGCTTCGAACTTCAGATATCAAAGGTAGCAGCAAACCTGTAGATTCTGTTGTGCAACCTTCGAAAACGGCGGCTACTTGGCATAATTTGTTGCCATCAGTTGGGACGCCAGCTCTTTAAAACTCCTTGGTATAGCTATCCCGAAACAGTATAGCTATACCATTTTTGGATAGCCTTACGATGAAATTGTGTGTGTGTTCTCTTACTAACGACATGTCGTATAAAGAAACGTCGTATAACGAATCTAGGGTTGGAGCATCGTTCCGAGCTAGAACTCGATACAAAATCACGGAATGTATTGTGTGTGGACGAAGTAGAGTTGTTCTAACTCATAATTACTGCAGTTAGTTGTTAAACCCTGTTTTAATATGCGATAACTGAACAAAAGGAAGCGACAACCTTTTTTTGTCTGAAAATATTGCAGTATTTCTGACATTTTCCGTCATTACGCCAGATCAATACTTTCGTAAATGATAAATTAAAATATATCAAAGCTTTCCTCGAAATATTTGTTCATAGCCTAATTTTTTATCCACGGTTCCTGTCTCTGGAAAAAAATCGAAGGCAATGTTATCAACCAAATCATGGCGAAACGTTCGCGGAAGCGTCAGTGTAGTCCCATTTAAAGGGGTACGTGCAAGAGAGTTGTAGTCACACGTACCGTTATACGTGCGCGTGCAGGTACGGCTCGCGTCTTATTTTTTCGTACCACGGCGAGGCCAGATTTCAGTATGAACCCATTTTCATACATAACAAGCTACGAAATCTTGCAAAGAGGTCATAAACAATTCGACTTTGATTATTTATTGCTTTGCCTCACTTTTTATAAAGGCAAAAAAACTAAATAAACTGAAATTTGAATTCTCACGTCAACTTCAAAGTTATATTAGTAACACGCTGTCCTTACCGATTGAGCTGACGATGAGTTGATGACAGATTGATTTGTATAATTACTATCACCCTATTAACAACCCTACCGGATTCCACGTGCGCATGCGTTGGTTTCCTTTGCGAGTGCGCATGCGCAGGTTTACCTCGCGAGCTCAATCTGGCCACGCCGTGGTACGAAAAAATAAGGCGCGTACGGCTCGGTGTAAAAAATGTCTGAGGAAAAAATGTCAGAGGTAAAAAGGTCAGAGGAAAACATGTTAGAGGTGCAACAAAAAATGTCGAAGTGAAAAATAGTGCGGTCACAATATCTCAGCACTTTATCACACAAAATATCAAACATGGATGTCGGTTTTATTGGTGTGGGTATGACTGGGCTAGCATTAACTAAGATAAACAAAATTACAATGCACAATAAACCCAAGTAACGTACATAGAGCACATAGAAGCTGAATACCATAGCTCTTCATATAAGAACTAAAACAATGAAAAACTCTCCCTCCCCCCCCCCCCCCCACCCCCCAGGAACACA
Source organism: Strongylocentrotus droebachiensis (assembly GCA_035222895.1). Lineage (NCBI taxonomy): Eukaryota > Metazoa > Echinodermata > Echinoidea > Camarodonta > Strongylocentrotidae > Strongylocentrotus > Strongylocentrotus droebachiensis. The sequence goes on along the minus strand of JAVYIG010002684.1, from coordinate 54,574 downwards.
CGTATTATTCCCTGTCTAACTGAATTCAAACGTAGACCTTTATAAACGTAAACAAATTTTAAAAACATCATACAATATAGTGACATGAGGAGACCTGTTCTGTACATTATGTTTATCAGCTTTTGCGCGAATTGGACTTTGAACAGTAGGCCTAACAAAAGAAGTGAAATACCAAACAATGATTATGACTCATCGCCTGCATTGGAAGTCGAGGGGCCTACCTCACGTTTCCCATCCAATATACCTCTTGATCACTCTTCTGTCCTTGTATCAAATGTTGGATTAAAATGTGAACACATTTTGAAGAAGACCAACCTCATTGTCCACTTTGGACGTTGCTGAATTTGTTTTTATTATAGACCTACATAGTAAAAGAATGCAAAACAATGACCTCTGTATGTCAACTGAAGTCTCAGGACTGCATGATTTTGACATGCAAGCAGAAGCTGTTAGCAGAAGCCATTTTACGCAGACAATGATGCCACAATTAACCAATCAGGAGCACTGTTTGAAAATGGACCACAGAATCGACCAATCACATTCTCTGTTACAAAGAGAACAATGTCACAAAATTCGTGGGGAAAACCCATTACGATCGAACTCTGACTTTAAGAAGCCGTCCTATGTGGTGTGTCGATCAGGCAGAGAAGGTCGAATTCTGGAAGACTAAAGACTCCAGCAATGTAGCAATACATTTTAATATCATCGCCACAAAGACAATGGAGAGGCATGGGGATCTAAAATCGATGTATGCTGTTCTCGTCAAGAACCTGAATTGTCCGATCTGTAACAGTATACTGAAAGAGGCTAGGGATCTAGCATGTGGCCATACCTACTGCCTGGAATGTCTTCAAGAGCTGGTAGCCATAAAGGGTACGTACGTGAGCCATTAAAATGATAGTTATGATGATTATGATGTAAATAATGATAAAGATAATGATGGAGGTAATGATAAGGATGGAGGTAATGATCATGATAATAACAATACTCATAGTACTACTACTACTACTACTACTACTACTACTAATACTACTAAAAATATAAAAAATAACAATAGTTATAATGAAAGTGATTAGGAGAAGAATACATAAACAACAACAATACTAATGATGTTATTATTTACATTGTGAGGGGCATTGTTATAGGGGTTGGGGTCTGTGGCACCCCTACCCCTAGACCGAAAAGTCTGTCTCTTTCGTTCGTTAGCCTCTGATTTTTAGAGAGGAGCCGACCCTACCCAAATCAGAAGCTAACGAACGAAAGAGACAGAAATTTCGGTCTACCCTACCCCGCTCAAAATTATATCATCCTTTTATATTACTGTATGTTTATTACTATAGGTTTATTATGATTTCAACTTTGTATCTTCTGTTGTCACATTTATGACTGTTATCCTAATGACTGCCGCTCTAGATCAACGTAGGATAGATAGGCCCTATTGAAATGCAGTGGGACAGTTAAGTTCTTGTTTAAGACAGCAAATTACTTCAAAGTGCATGTTTATTGCTCTTATTCTTATTTATGACATTTCTAGTGCCCTTTTAGGACCTAAAATTGCTATAAAGGTAATTTTACACCCCAAAATGTGTGAATTTAGATTAAATCCGATCATACCAATTCAGCTCCATTTTTAAAAAAATACAGTGAACGTAAGTTTAATAATTTTATTGTAATAACAATACACGGGCGGGCTGGTTGTGCGAATTATAACCAACACGAAAAAGCCAACAAAAAGCCAATATTGGCATTGGCTGGAATAAAACGTTTAAGGCGCCATATCATCTTTTCAACGGCTGGTTCAAAATTATTGAATATTTGTGGGGCCCCACAAATATTAGAAATTGTGATATTTATGGATATTTCAGCCGTCTATGAACCGATTTTGATCAAACAAAGATGATTTTGTCAATCGAATTGTATATTCTTTCAAATTAGACACTCAGTTTTTCATTATCTCACCAAAAAAATGTGTGTAGCGCCCTCTATACAAAAAACTCAACTATCCTTTTAAAGCCTGTCTCAGTTATGTCTTCTTACAATGTAAATGCTCCTCCATTAAAAAAAAAAATGACTTGTACACTTGTGGTTATTGTTGTATTTATCATTTTGCGTTTGCTAGGTTGGACGTCTAACATCAAATGCTGTCTCTGCCAGAAAATGACCAGTATCCCCTCCACGGGCTTAAACGGTCTTGAGCAGAACTACAAGCTCAACTGCATCCTCGATGAGCAAGCAGCTATCATGAAGAAAATGGAAGCTTTGTTGGCAACGGAAACAGTGCAGATCTGGGTGCGTGACCTCGAAGGCAGGTCACAATCCTTCCACGTTCGCTTGTCAGACACGGCAGACGCCCTCAAGCGACGGGTCGAGAAAAAGATCGGCATCCCACCCGATTTACAGCTTCTGGTATGTGGGGGCAAGCTGCTGAAAGGCTCAACGACTCTGGAGGAGTATAAAATGGGACAGCACTCTACCATCGAGCTCACAATTCCTCTCAAATGAAGGAACATGACCCATTAAATCGCATTGTCTTAGAGATCAGTTCTCAGCATCTCGTGAAGTGAATAGGTATATTTATAACATTGAAAAACGATTGTGTAATGCATTATTGCCAAATAATGTATTCTTTATTGTCCGAATTTTCGAACGCAACTTCTATCTTTGACAGAGAATTTATACAAAAACTGAATTATTATGAATATCAAGATGTTTTGTTTTAGTTTGTCCATTAATAACATTCCTATGTAAGTTGTCAAAACTATGATTATTGGCAATACTTGGCAATAATGCATCACATAGTCATTCTTTCTGGAACAAGCTGGCTCAAATCTTGATAATAAATTCATCCAAATTCAAAATTGTCCACATGATTCATGTGTAAAACTAAAACATATTTCGGCGCTTTCTCTTTGCATTTTTTGCAGATGTTTTTATGATCCGAGAATATTATTTTTCTAAACGACAATATTATTTTTCTAGATTTAAACGTGCCAAAAGTAATAAAGTCAAAAATTATAGTCGTCTATTTTCCTTCTTGTGTGAAAGAGATATATTATACCATGCACAGTATGGGTTTAGAATAAATTACAGTACATATATGGCTCTTTGGGATTTTACGAATATTATTGCTAAATCATTTGAAGATAAAAAAAAGTTGTTATTGTTATATTTTGAGATCTTACCTAGGCATTCGATTGTATAAGTGATCAAATATTATTTAGAAAATGGCAATTTTAGGGTATTCGGGGTACTGTATTTAAGTGGTTTTCCACAAAAAATTAATTTAAATAATTTATCTTCTGAAATTGCACAAATCCCATTTGGTGTTCCTCAGGGATCAGTATTGGATCTGTTATTGTTTTTGTTGTACATTAATAATATTCAATTCGTACGTGATATCTTACAGTCGATAATTTTTGCAGATGATACAAGTTTATTTTTTTTGGTAAAAATATTAATACATTGTGTTTTACTATAAATACGGAACTTTAATTGATACATGGTTTAAACCAAATAAATTAAAATTTAATGCACCAAAAATGTGCTGTATGTTATTTTAGCCAAAAAGTAAGATATTAATACATCCTGTATGGAAATAAGTATCAACCAACAAATATTATCGATAGTAAATTCAACAAAAAATTGACAAAAATCAGACTTGGAAAGAAAATGTACATTAAATGTATGTATCATGTCCAGTGGCGTACGCAGGATTTTATCAAGGGAGGGGGGGGGGGGGTGTAACATTTTGAAATCGGGCCAAAAATTTCGCAACGACTCAGCCAGCCGCTGAATAAGCGGGAGGGGGGGGGGGGGGGGGGGTAAGAAAACACTTTTTTTTCTCTTTTTTTTTTGGTCCCAAAAAAAATCGCAACGACCCAGCCAGCCGCTGAATAAGCGGGGGGGGGGGGGGGGGGGGGGGGGGGGTAAGAGGAAACTTTTTTCCCTTTTTTTGGTCTCGAAAATTTGACATTTTGCTCCGTAGGGGGGGGGGGGTAAGGTCACTTTTTTAGGACAGCCATTGGTATAATTTTTTTTTTTTTAAATAATTATTTTAAATCCACAAAAGGGGGGGGGGGTTTGCTCAAAAATACACACATAAAAAAACTCAGGGGGGTTTAACCCCCCCCCCCTGCGTACGCGCCTGATCATGTCAAATATCTAAAGCTATTGGTGCAATGAACAGAATAAAAAAACTGTACTTCTAATATTCTTCTTAATCTGAATTATGCCATGATTCTACCCTATATTACTTACTGTAATATAGTGTGGGGAGATTGTGCTGAAACTCATTTAAATCGAATTTTAATTCTTCAGAAACGTGCAATACGAATTATATTTAACTTACATCCTTTCTATCTCACCGCTCCTGTATTTAAAAAAACATAGTATTTTAACAATTTGTGATATACATAAGCAACAGAATTGGTATCTTTATGTTTTCTTACTCTAAAAATATACTTCCAAAGTTTAAAGATGATTGTTTTATATGTAATAAAAATGTGACTAATTATGAAACTCGACATTCAAATCTTTCCACCTACTACTTCTCAAGAACAACAATCATTTATGCCGGCCCAAAATTATGGAACAAATTGCCTCAAGAACTTCGAATATGCCCAACAGTGTCAATTTTCAAAAGAAAGCTTAAGAAATATCTTGTAAAAGAAAATGTATAACTAGGATTATTTTTACAGACATGCCTTTTCTGTTTTTGTTTTTTGTAATGGATTTGTCTCGTTTAATTCTATATATTGATGTTTTGTGTTATTTTGATCTTTGTATTTCTATCTCGTTTTTAGTATATTTAAGAAACTTGTATGTAAATAGTATTATCTTTGGAAATAACCTTGATAGGCCATTGGCCTCTGTTTTCCCCACAACTTTATGATTTAAATTGAAGATGTTTCATTTTAGCGTTTGTAATTGTATATATGCATATCAATTGTATTTGTTTTGTTTTTAAATCAGATGTGGAAATAAAACTTAAACTTGAACTTGAAATTATCTGGCTGGGATGGAGAAAGAACAAGTCAAAGATCTTCTGACAAAAAATTACAATCACATGTCGAGAATACTTTGATATCTCAATGGGGCACGGGTGCACATTTAAGGGCGCACTTCTTCATTTTATACTAAAGGTATGTGCCCCCTGTGCCATTGACCAACACCCTCCCCCAGGGGCGTCGCTAGACATTTTTCAGTGGGGGGGGGGGGTGTAGAGGCCAACGATTACCGACAAAACTAGCCACCGATTACCGACAAAATTAAATGTCCAATATCTACAAATTCAACCCTATAAACCTGGGGCCGAAGACTAAATTGTTTTTCCTATGGACTATCTATAGTACTTGCATATGCGCAAAATGGTCATTTTCCTCGATGACATAAATATAAGAATGATTTCTTCAATTTAGTCAGCATCATAGCTATATATTTGAATGCAGGCGCAGAGCTAGGGTCTTATTTTAGGGAGGGCAGTAGTGAGTAAGAGAATCACTTAAAAGCGCGCTCATTAGGGGGGTGTGGGCTGGGTGATGGGCCTCCCGCGCGAAGCGCGGAAGCTTAGACGTTTCCTTAAATTATTAGGAAAAGAAGACAATTAATTATACCATTTTCCGACTGTTAATCCTTGGCTGAATGAAGTCCCCCACCCCCCCCCCCCCCCTCCGCGCGAAGCGCGAAAGCTTTGACGTTTCATTTAATTATTATAAAAAAGAAGACGATTTGCTGTACTGTTCTCGACTGTTTATCCCTTTCTGAATTCAGTTTCTCCCCCTAGCTCCCGCGCGAAGCGCGGAAGCTTTGACGTTTCATTAAATTATGAGAAAAGCAGACGATTTGGTGTACTGTTCTCGACTCTTAATCCTTATCTGAATAAAGCTTCCCCCTCCCGCACGAAGCGCGGAAGTTTTGACGTTTCATTAAATTATTAGAGAAAGAAGACGATTCGTCGTACCGTTTTCGACTCTTAATGAGCCCTGTTCATCTGAATTCAGTTTCCCCCTCTCGCGCGAAGCGCGGAAGCTTTGACGTTATCCTTAAATTATTAGAGAAAAAAGACGATTCGTCGTACCGTTCTCGACTCGTCTAAATGAAGTTTTCCCCTTCCGCGCGGAATTTTTGACGTTTCATCACAATATAGAGAAAGGAAGACGATTCCTCGTACCGTTTTCGAATCTTATTAAGCCCTATTCATCTGAATTCAGTTTCCCCCTCTCACGCGAAGCACGAAAGCTTTGACGTTTCCTCAAAATATTAGAGAAAGAAGACGATTCGTTGTACCGTTTTCGACTTTTAATAAGCCCTATTTGTCTGAATTCAGTTTCCCAATCTCGCGCGAGGCGCGGAAGCTTTGATGTTTCCTTAAATTATTAGAGAAAGAAGACGATTCGTTGTACCGTTTTCGAATCTAAATAAGCCCTATTAATTTTGTCTGAATTCAGTTTCCCCCTCTCGCGCGAAGCGCGGAAGCTAAGACGTTTCCTTAAATTATTAGAGAAAGAAGACGATTCGTTGTACTGTACTCGACTCGTCTAAATGAAGTTTTCCCCTTCCGCGCGGAATTGTTGGCGTTTCATCACAATATAGAGAAAGGAAGACGATTCATCGTACCGTTTTCGACTCTTATTAAGCCCTATTCATCTGAATTCAGTTTCCCCCTCTCGCGCGAAGCGCGAAAGCTTTGACGTTTCCTCAAATTATTAGAGAAAGAACACGATTCGTTGTACCGTTTTCGACTCTAAATAAGCCCTATTAATTTTGTCTGAATTCAGTTGCCCCCCTTGCACGAAGCGCGGAAGTTTTGACGTTTCTTTAAATTATTAGAGAAAGAAGACGATTCTTTGTACCGTTCTTGACTCGTCTAAATGAAGTTTTCCCCTTCCGTGCGAAGCGCGGAATTTTTGGCGTTTCATCACAATATAGAGAAAGGAAGACGATTCATCGTACCGTTTTCGACTCTCATAAAGCCCGATTCATCTGAATTCAGTTTCCCCCTCTCGCGCGAAGCGCGGAAGCTTTGACGTTTCCTCAAATTATTAGAGAAAGAACACGATTCGTTGTTCCGTTTTCGACTCTAAATAAGCCCTATGAATTTTGTCTGAATTCAGTTTCCCCCTCTCGCGCGAAGCGCGGAAGCTTTGACGTTTCATTAAATTATGAGAAAAAGCAGACGATTCGGTGTACTGTTCTCCACTCTTAATCCTTAACTGAATGAAGCTTCCCCCTCCCGCACGAAGCGCGGAAGTTTTGACGCTTCATTAAATTATTAGAGAAAGAAGACGATTCGTTGTACCGTTCTTGACTAGTCTAAATTAAGTTTTCCTCTTTCGCGCGAAGCGCTGAATTTTTGGCATTTCATCACAATATAGAGAAAGGAAGACGATTCATCGTACCGTTTTCGACTCTTATTAAGCCCTATTCATCTGAATTCAGTTTCCCCCTCTCGCGCGAAGCGCGAAAGCTTTGACGTTTCATCAAATTATTAGATAAAGAACACGATTCGTTGTTCCGTTTTCGACTCTAAATAAGCCCTATTAATTTTGTCTGAATTCAGTTTCCCCCTCTTGCGCGAAGCGCGGAAGCTTTGACGTTTCCTTAAATTAATAGATAAAAAAGACGATTCGTCGTACCGTTCTCGACTCGTCTAAATGAAGTTTTACCCTTCCGCGCGACGCGCGGAATTTTTGGCGTTTCATCGCAATATAGAGAAAGGAAGACGATTCCTCGTACCGTTTTCGAATCTTATTAAGCCCTATTCATTTGAATTCAATTTCCCCCCTCTCGCGCGAAGCGCGAAAGCTTTGACGTTTCATCAAATTATTAGATAAAGAACACGATTCGTTGTACCGTTTTTGACTTTTAATAAGCCCTCTTTGTCTGAATTCAGTTTCCTACTCTCGCGCGAAGCGCGGAAGCTTTGACGTTATCCTTAAATTATTAGAGAAAGAAGACGATTCGTTGTACCGTTCTCGACTCGTCTAAATGAAGTTTTCCCCTTCCGCGCGGAAATTTTGGCGTTTCATCACAATATAGAGAAAGGAAGACGATTCATCGTACCATTTTCGACTCTTATTAAGCCCTATTCATCTGAATTCAGTTTTCCCCCTCTCGCGCGAATCGCAAAAGCTTTGACGTTTCCTCAAATTATTAGAAAAAGAACACGATTCGTTGTACCGTTTTCGACTCTAAATAAGCCCTATTAATTTTGTCTGAATTCGGTTTCCCCCTCTCGCGCGAAGCGCGGAAGCTTTGACGTTTCATTAAATTATTAGAAAAAGCAGACGATTCGGTGTACTGTTCTTGACTCTTAATCCTTATCTGAATGAAGCTTCCCCCTCCCGCACGAAGCGCGGAAGTTTTAACGTTTCATTAAATTATTAGAGAAAGAAGACGATTCGTCGTTCCGTTTACGACTCTTAATGAGCCCTGTTCATCTGAATTCAGTTTCCCCCTCTCGCGCGAAGCGCGAAAGCTTTGACGTTACCTCAAATTATTAGAGAAAACACGATTCGTTGTACCTTTTTCGACTTTTAATAAGCCCTATTTGTCTGAATTCAGTTTCCCACTCTCGCGCAAAGCGCGGAAGCTTTGACGTTTCCTTAAATTATTAGAGAAAGAAGACGATTCGTTGTACCGTTTTCGAATCTAAATAAGCCCTATTAATTTTGTCTGAATTCAGTTTCCCCCTCTCGCGCGAAGCGCGGAAGCTTAGATGTTTCCTTAAATTATTAGAGAAAGAAGACGATTCGTAGTACCGTTCTCGACTCGTCTAAATGAAGTTTTCCCCTTCCGCGCGGAATTTTAGGCGTTTCATCACAATTATAGAGAAAGGAAGACGATTCATCGTACCGTTTTCGACTCTTATTAAGCCCTATTCATTTGAATTCAATTTCCCCCCTCTCGCGCGAAGCGCGAAAGCTTTGACGTTTCATCAAATTATTAGATAAAGAACACGATTCGTTGTACCGTTTCTGACTTTTAATATGCCCTATTTGTCTGAATTCAGTTTCCCACTCTCGCACGAAGCGCGGAAGCTTTGACGTTATCCTTAAATTATTAGAGAAAGAAGACGATTCGTTGTACCGTTCTCGACTCGTCTAAATGAAGTTTTCCCCTTCCGCGCGGAAATTTTGGCGTTTCATCACAATATAGAGAAAGGAAGACGATTCATCGTACCATTTTCGACTCTTATTAAGCCCTATTCATCTGAATTCAGTTTTCCCCCTCTCGCGCGAATCGCTTGACGTTTCCTCAAATTATTAGAAAAAGAACACGATTCGTTGTACCGTTTTCGACTCTAAATAAGCCCTATTAATTTTGTCTGAATTCGGTTTCCCCCTCTCGCGCGAATCGCAAAAGCTTTGACGTTTCCTCAAATTATTAGAAAAAGAACACGATTCGTTGTACCGTTTTCGACTCTAAATAAGCCCTATTAATTTTGTCTGAATTCGGTTTCCCCCTCTCGCGCGAAGCGCGGAAGCTTTGACGTTTCATTAAATTATTAGAAAAAGCAGACGATTCGGTGTACTGTTCTTGACTCTTAATCCTTATCTGAATGAAGCTTCCCCCTCCCGCACGAAGCGCGGAAGTTTTAACGTTTCATTAAATTATTAGAGAAAGAAGACGATTCGTCGTTCCGTTTACGACTCTTAATGAGCCCTGTTCATCTGAATTCAGTTTCCCCCTCTCGCGCGAAGCGCGAAAGCTTTGACGTTACCTCAAATTATTAGAGAAAACACGATTCGTTGTACCTTTTTCGACTTTTAATAAGCCCTATTTGTCTGAATTCAGTTTCCCACTCTCGCGCAAAGCGCGGAAGCTTTGACGTTTCCTTAAATTATTAGAGAAAGAAGACGATTCGTTGTACCGTTTTCGAATCTAAATAAGCCCTATTAATTTTGTCTGAATTCAGTTTCCCCCTCTCGCGCGAAGCGCGGAAGCTTAGATGTTTCCTTAAATTATTAGAGAAAGAAGACGATTCGTAGTACCGTTCTCGACTCGTCTAAATGAAGTTTTCCCCTTCCGCGCGGAATTTTAGGCGTTTCATCACAATTATAGAGAAAGGAAGACGATTCATCGTACCGTTTTCGACTCTTATTAAGCCCTATTCATTTGAATTCAATTTCCCCCCTCTCGCGCGAAGCGCGAAAGCTTTGACGTTTCATCAAATTATTAGATAAAGAACACGATTCGTTGTACCGTTTCTGACTTTTAATATGCCCTATTTGTCTGAATTCAGTTTCCCACTCTCGCACGAAGCGCGGAAGCTTTGACGTTATCCTTAAATTATTAGAGAAAGAAGACGATTCGTTGTACCGTTCTCGACTCGTCTAAATGAAGTTTTCCCCTTCCGCGCGGAAATTTTGGCGTTTCATCACAATATAGAGAAAGGAAGACGATTCATCGTACCATTTTCGACTCTTATTAAGCCCTATTCATCTGAATTCAGTTTTCCCCCTCTCGCGCGAATCGCTTGACGTTTCCTCAAATTATTAGAAAAAGAACACGATTCGTTGTACCGTTTTCGACTCTAAATAAGCCCTATTAATTTTGTCTGAATTCGGTTTCCCCCTCTCGCGCGAAGCGCGAAAGCTTTGACGTTTCATCAAATTATTAGATAAAGAACACGATTCGTTGTACCGTTTTTGACTTTTAATAAGCCCTATTTGTCTGAATGAAGCTTCCCCCTCCCGCGCGAAGCGCGGAAGCTTTGACGTTATCCTTAAATTATTAGAGAAAGAAGACGATTCGTCGTTCCGTTTACGACTCTTAATAAGCCCTGTTCATCTGAATTCAGTTTCCCCCTCTCGCGCGAAGCGCGAAAGCTTTGACGTTACCTCAAATTATTAGAGAAAACACGATTCGTTGTACCTTTTTCGACTTTTAATAAGCCCTATTTGTCTGAACTCAGTTTCCCACTCTCGCGCAAAGCGCGGAAGCTTTGACGTTTCCTTAAATTATTAGAGAAAGAAGACGATTCGTTGTACCGTTTTCGAATCTAAATAAGCCCTATTAATTTTGTCTGAATTCAGTTTCCCCCTCTCGCGCGAAGCGCAGAAGCTTTGAGGTTTCCTTAAATTATTAGAGAAAGAAGACGATTCGTAGTACCGTTCTCGACTCGTCTAAACGAAGTTTTCTCCTTCTGCGCGGAATTTTTGGCGTTTCATCACAATTATAGAGAAAGGAAGACGATTCATCGTACCGTTTTCGACTCTTATTAAGCCCTATTCATCTGAATTCAGTTTCCCCCTCTCACGCGAAGCGCGAAAGCTTTGACGTTTCCTCAGATTATGAGAGAAAGAACACGATTCGTTTTACCGTTTTCGACTCTAAATAAGCCCCCTTAATTTTGTCTGAATTCGGTTCCCCCTCTCGCGAGAAGCGCGGAAGTTTTGACGTTTCTTTAAATTATTAGAGAAAGAAGACGATTCGTGGTACCGTTCTTGACTCGTGTAAATGAAGTTTTTCCCTTCCGCGCGAAGCGCGGAATTTTTGGAGTTTCATCACAATATAGAGAAAGGAAGACGATTCATCGTACCGTTTTCGACTCTTATTAAGCCCTATTCATCTGAATTTAGTTTCCCCCTCTCGCGCGAAGCGCGATAGCTTTGTCCTTTCCTCAAATTATTAGAGAAAGAACACGATTCGTTGTTCCGTTTTCGATTTTAAATAATCCCTATTAATTTTGTCTGAATTCAGTTTCTCACTCTCGCGCAAAGCGCGGAAGCTTTGACGTTTCATTAAATTATGAGAAAAAGCAGACGATTCGGTGTACTGTTCTCGACTCTTAATCCTTATCTGAATGAAGCTTCCCCCTCCCGCACGAAGCGCGGAAGTTTTGACGCTTCATTGAATTATTAGAGAAAGAAGACGATTCGTCGTACCGTTTTCGACTCTTAATAAGCCCTGTTCATCTGAATTCAGTTTCCCCCTCTCGCGGGAAGCCCGAAAGCTTTGACGTTTCCTCATATCATTAGAGAAAGAACACGATTCGTTGTACCGTTTTCGACTCTAAATGGCCCAATACTTTTGTCTGAATTCAGTTTCCCCCTCTCGCGCGAAGCGCGGAAGCTTTGACGTTTCCTTAAATTATTAGAGAAAGAAGACGATTCGTTGTACCGTTCACGACTCGTCTAAATGAAGTTTTCCCCTTCCGCGCAAAGCGCGGACTTTTGGGCGTTTCATCAATATATAGAGAAAGGAAGACGATCCATCGTACCGTTTTCGACTCTTATTAAACCCTATTCATCTGAATTCAGTTTACCCCTCTCGCGCGAAGCGCGAAAGCTTTGACGTTTCCTCAAATTATTAGAGAAAGAACACGATTCGTTGTACCGTTTTCGACTCTAAATAAGCCCTATTAATTTCGTCAAAATTCAGTTTCCCCCTTTCGCGCGAAGCGCGGAAGCTTTGACGTTTCCTTAAATTATTAGAGAAAGAAGACGATTCGTTGTACCGTTCTCGACTTGTCTTAATGAAGTTTTCCCCTTCTGCGCGGAATTTTTGGCGTTTCATCACAATAAAGAGAAAGGAAGACGATTCCTCGTACTGTTTTCGAATCTTATTAAACCCTATTAATCTGAATTCAGTTTCCCCCTCTCACGCGAAGCGCGAAAGCTTTGACTTTTCCTCAAATTATTAGAGAAAACACTTTTCATTGTACCGTTTTCGACTTTTAATAAGCCCTATTTGTCTGAATTCAGTTTCCTATCCTCGCGCGAAGCGCGGAAGCTTTGAAGTTTACTTAAATTATTAGAGAAAGAAGACGATTCGTTGTACCGTTCTCGACTCGTCTAAATGAAGTTTACCCTTCCGCGTCTGAAGGTCTTGGTAGTTCTGCTAATTTATTTGTATTCGATGAGGTTGACTCTGATTCTGTTAAGAAAATCATAGCAAATTTGGATACCTCTAAGTCAACTGGTGTTGATGAAATCAATGTAAAACTATATAATAAAAAATGCTGGTGACGCGATAATTCCTGGCATCACCCAACTAATAAATTTGTCATTATCGTCTGGCACATACCCGGATGAATGGAAACACGCGAAAGTACTTCCATTGTACAAAAAAGGTGACATTAATGGAATACCAAATTACCGCCCAATCTCCATTCTCCCAACTCTTAGTAAAATTTTATAGAAATTGGTTCAACGGCAGCTCTATGATCATCTCGTCTCCAATAATGTGCTTTCCAATACACAATTTGGATTTAGACCCGGTCACTCTACCTCCTCAGCACTTGGTGCTCTAACCGATACTTGGGTACGTGCTATTGACAGTGGCAAAATTATTTGTGCTCTTTTTGTAGATTTAAAACGAGCGTTCGATACAGTTGACTCATCTATTATGTTAGCCAAATTACACAAAATTGGATTAACTAATGATACTTTATTATGGTTTCAATCCTACCTTACAAATAGGAAACAACAAGTCTCAATTAGACAAACTTTGTCAAACGAACGTTCCCTATCTATAGGAGTTCCTCAAGGCTCGATACTGGGCCCCCTTCTATTTTTAATTTATATTGACGATATGGTAAATGTCTTTAGGGAAGGTAAAGTCATAATGTATGCAGATGACACCACTTTGTATGTCACTGGAACTTCGATCCGTGAATTGGAAAATAAATTGCAACACGAAATGAATGCAATAGGTAAATGGATAAGCAACAACAGGTTGCATTTAAATACAGGTAAAACAAAGTTTATGATTATAGGGAGTAAACAAAAACTTAGTACCTGTAGTAATGACAGCATCCACATCACTTAGGATGGGGTTGAAATCAATCATTGTGCAAGTTTTAAATGTCTCGGGATAATAATAGATAAACATTTATTATGGCATGAACAAGTTGATTCTGTATGTAAAAAAATATTTGCGGGTCTTGCGATGTTAAAAAGAATTCGACCTTTTGTAGAAAATGATACTCTAAAATTATTATATACATGCCTCATGCAATCACAGATGGAATACTGCTGTGAGATATGGGGAGATCGTTTTAATATACATGTAGATCGAATTACTAAACTACAAAAGAGGGCAGCCCGTCTGATCCTTCGGTGTAATATTTATAGCCCATCTAAGGAAATGTTCTCAAGTCTGAACTGGATACCTTTCAGATATCGAATAACTTATTTCCGTTATATGTTTGTTTATAAATGCTGTCAAGGCCTCTCTCCTGATTACTACTAAAATTATTTCCAAGAGTTAAGTAGAAAACATGATAAAAATACGAGGCAAGCCGCCAGAGACGATCTTGTCGTTCCCAAATGCCGCACTGAGTACTGCAAACACTCTTTATATTACCTATGTCCAAATTTGTGGAATAATTTGCCGGTTATTATACGGGAGTTGCCCTCTTTGGTATCTTTCAAATTTAATCTTAAAAAGTATCTCAAGTCATTGGACGTATAAGGGATTCTATGGCACCTAGTTACTCACCAATAGTCTGTTTCATATTTGTTTAAATATCTGTATTTTCTGTTACTCGGTATTGTACTTTAAATATTTGATTATTCTATATTGCAAACATTCACCTTGATATATTTCAACGTTTTTACATTCTCTTTTTAAACTATTTACTTGGCATTATTGTGTATGTATTTTGAATGATTTTATTTGAACATATTGTGTTGCATTCCTGTATGTATGTTTTTAGGGGCCCCATGGGAGACCAACTGATGTTGAATGGGCTACCCCGTACGAATAAATAAATAAAATAAATACAAATTCCCTTGATTGAGACTATACAGAACAGGGCTAGCAATCAACAGAAAGGGAAAAACAAAAAAATAAAATTATGAGACTTCCCTTTTTCTTAAAAACTGTCTACCCCTATAGGGCAATTAATATGGAACATTCCACAAAGCATCCCCTGTATATTAAAAGATTGAACCATATAACGAGCCGGTCATTACCACAGATTATAACACCTAGTTGTTTCTGCGTATTGACCATGAATAACTCACAATAATTTCTGCTAATGCAAACAATATGATCTGGCCACAAAGTTGCCACAAACTCTCTCCTATCACTACTGTATGTACAGCTATTCATATCATACTTTAAAATGGTTAATTCCTTTTTACTACATAAATGTGGCACCAAAGACGAGTGATAATATCAGGCTTATCTCTCAATATATTTATATGTTTGCATTTAGGCGTTCTTTAAAGGATTTTAAATTTTGATTTGTGATAGATGAAACATACATATATAGATATTATTCGTTCTTAAAATAACATGAATTATTGAGCTTTGACTTAGTGAAAAAGCAGTGCTAATATATATATGTTGTGTCGATGAATCAGGGAAGGTCGAATTCTGAAAGACTGAAGACTCCAGCAATATAGCAACAAAAAAATCATTTCAATTCAATTATATTATATTTTATATACCTCACTTAAGAAATCCAGCCATCTGATTGGTCGAAATTGCATTCATAAACTTTAACTATTTCTGTAAAATTCCCAGTAACCATGGTTAAAACAGTTCTAAAATCCCAGTAACCATGGTTACCGGGAAAATAGTTCAGTCTCCATGGTTACCCCATAGGTTTACATGTTAAAAGATGGTTTGAGCGATCGAGGATACCGTACGTGTGCGAAGAATTGGTCGGTATTTTCATACAAGACAAGACAATTCCAAACAAGACAAAAATGGCTCAAGAATCTCTCCCAAGATTTCAACTTATCAAATGCAAGACTCGCTGACAGCAAGAACAACAAAAAGGGTACGTGAAATTATCCATAAACATGTTCGTTTAGTTGCTGAAAAAGCATAGACGTAGACTCTAGACGAAAATAGATCTAGTTGTCAGGGTGTCTGATCGCGCACCCGATGTTGTGTGTTAAAATTATTCCCATAGAGATTGTACGCAATGCAGTCTACGTGCAGTCTACGTGCATTGCGCGACCATGCAAAAAAAGTCAAGTTTTTTTCAATTCGAGATTCAAACCTTTATCTGTTGTGATCCTGAAGGTGATACTCAATAAGTGAGGTGTCATATAAAGAGGCAGGTTCTTCTCCTATTTCCCCACAGGGCCGGTCCACCCCCAAAATTGTAAAAATATCTTGCTTAGACTAGAATCTAGATCTAGTCTACTCTCAAAGATACACTCATAAAAAACAACCGTGCAGATAAACTAGAGAAAGGCCAAGGTGGTGTCATTAGTTGACTCTTTTGTTTTCGGCATATAAAAGTATTAATGACTGCTTTAATATTCGAGAAATAGTTGTTTTTATACGCTCTCGGGAAGGTTGCAATTGGGCTATTGCCCTCGGCACGCCTCGGGCAATAGCACAATTCTAACCTTCCCTTGAGCGTATAAAAACAACTATTTCTCTCAAAGCAGTCATTAATACTATAATATTATATTTCTGTTCCCAACAAAACATTACAAATCAACTGTAATCAGTTACAACAATTAAGGAATACATATTGGAAACATATCATCGCCACAACGACAATGGCGAGTCATGAGGATCTAAAATCGATGTATGCTGATCTCGTGAAGAACCTGAATTGTCCGATCTGTAACCAGCATATACTGAAAGGGGCTATATAGGGATTTATAGTGTGGCCATACCTACTGCCTGATATGTCATTAGCTGGTAGCCACATACTTGAGCCATTAAAATGACTGCCATGTAATTTATGACCTCTCACTATATTGAAATGTTTGCATTAGGCGTTGTTAAATGGAATTTGAACTTTGATTCGTGATAGGTGAAGCATAGATGAAATTCCCGTTAAAATGAATGAACGTGCATTATTGAGCTCTGACGTAGTAAAGAGGCAGTCCTATATTGTGTGTCGATCAGTAAGAAAAGGTTCAATTCTGGAAAAACTGAAGACTCCAGCAATATAGCAACACAAATATCATGGCCACACCAAAATCGATGTATGTTGATCCCGTGGAGATCCCGTGGAATTGCCCGATCTGTCTCTATACACTGAAGGAGGCTAGCGATCTAGCGTGTGGCCATACCTACTGCTTGGAATGTGTTCTAAAGCTGGAAGCCATTAGAGGTAAGTTTACGTGAGCCATTTAAATGATAATAATGGTGATGATGATAAGGATAATGATCATGATAATAATGAAGATGATGTTAATGATGACGATTATGATAATGCTAATGATGATGAAGATGATGATAATTACAATGATAATGATAACGATGATGATAATGGTGATAATGATAGTGATAATCATAATCATAATCATAAAACTAATTTAGAAAATGTTATACCAGTCTCACTTCTTAATTACGATTAAAATATTGCTGCATCAGTCCTAACTAAAAGACTCTATAAGGTAATTTCCACCTTAATTTCTAATGATCAAGTAGGGTATATCAGAGTTAGAAGTTAAGCTAAAATATAAGATTGATTGAAGATATATTTTATTGTGTCCAAAAATACTCAGACAAAGGACTTGCATTCTTATCAGATATTTCAAAAGCCTTTATATAAGTTGAGATTTTCTCTTAAGTTTGTATGTTTACGGAGACTTGGATTTAAAAAGGAATTTTGCAGATGGGTCACTACTCTGTGCACAAATGTCAAAGACAGTGTCAATGCATGGACCTAATACAAATTAGGTCCATGGTCAATGTAAACGGTTGGTTAACAGAACAAATTAATATAACAAGAGGCGTGCGTCAGGGCTGTCCTCTTTCGGCCCTTTTATTCTTACTCGCTGCTGACGTATTAGCTATCAAGATAATAAAAAAAAAACGATCCAGAAATTAAAGGGATTATAATTTTTGATTCAATTGAAATAAAGATATTGCAATTTGCAGATGACGTCACATTTTGTTTTTTGATGACACAAAATCTTTTAAACAAGCAAATGGAACACTTTGGTTTATTTTCTGGTTTAGAGTAGAATACATTAAAAAGTTCCATGGTTCAATGGAGCACCGTTGGTAAAAGCATCTATGGCATTCCATGGATCAACTCTGCACACACACAAAAAATTGTGTAAGTTTACTCATAAACAAGTGTTAATTTACTGACACTATAATGACACACTAAATGAGTAAAATTTACTCATCCAATTTAGTTTTTTCTCTTGGTACTCACCATGTTAGTTCCTGTTGTAATGCAGATAAGTGAGTTTTTACAATTGACACTATAATGACACACAAGTGAGTATTCTTCATGAGTATTCTTCAACATACTCATGATTGTGAATCTTGTTTACACACCATTACGAGTGAATAAAATAATTTGGTTTGGTGATTAATGATGATGGGCATGCACCTGTGAGTTAATCATTTAACTCATTCACGAGTAATTTAATGGTACATGTATTGCAACCACACATCACACGATTAAGCTTGCTTCATATATATACATGATATAGAACTGTTCACTAATGTGTTCAAATTTCATGCAGACTTTTGTAATAAGGCTGTCTGTCACAACCAGCAAAACTTGCCCGAGCCTGTTCAACATGGCAACAACTATGTTTAACAAAGGAAATTTGACTATGTGCAACATGTTTTCATGTGCATTAATTTGAATTATTAGTGAACAACTCTATTCAGTTCATGCATGCACAATCTTTCAACCAGATCCATACTCATTTGACAATTCATTTCTCTTTTGAAAGTTGAACAAAATAAACTAATCTATATCATTATTCGTGATAGAACTATGCTCCAAAGGCTTAGCCTTTTTATTACATGACTTAAAACTCACAAAGTAACAAGGGTAACAGGAAGCAATTGTGCAGCAAACGTTTTTGAAAACAACTATCATAATGACTTGAAAAACAAAGTTTCATCAAAACTGAATACAAGGATGCCAGTAAGAAACGCAGAGACCCAAGTCTCGATATACATGTAACAAGAAAACATTTATTGCTTGGCTGATATCAGCCAACTCCTTTTTTTTTTTTCTCCAGTAGAGACAGGCATCATAGAGTGTACGACACAATGCATGCATTAACAAAAATGCCAAGAACCTTTAGAATTCTTTATTCAAGATGCCCTGCTTCCTAATTTGTAGCTCAACAACAAACCTCTAACCCAAAAATTATTTATAGAACACAACATAAAATGGTGTATCCATTGTTTACATGATTTTCATTTTTTTTTAAAATATATTGTACATACACTTTTATCGGACAACTCTGTACAACTCTATTCTGTTCATGCATGCACAATCTTTCAACCAGATCCATATACTCATTTGACAATTCATTTCTCTTTTGAAAGTTGAACAAAATAAATTAATCTATATCATTATTCATGATAGAACTATGCTCCAAAGGCTTAGCCTTTTTATTACGTGACTTAAAACTCACAAAGTAACAAAGTCCTATTACGTGACTTAAAACTCACAAAGTAACAAAGGTAACAGGAAGCAACAACAAACCTCTAACCCAAAAATTATTTATAGAACACAACATAAAATGGTGTATCCATTGTTTACATGATTTTTTTTTTTTTTTAAATATGTTGTACATACACTTTTATCGGACAAGAATTTTTTTCATAGATTTGTGGTACTGGACAGGGCGCTTGAATTACCTTCATCTCATCAACACCCCAAACCCAACCACCCCATCCCCCCCAACTTTGCTTATTACCTCCCCCTAATTTTTCAGTATATCTTTTACAATTTGCCAAACAATATGCTGAAATAGAAGCATGTTAAGATACTGCCTAGCAACATTATATGACTCTTATACTCCTCTGCCCCTCACCTGATGAAAAAAATGTAAATCTATATACTTTCAGAATTTCTACAAAACAGCTTGACTCTCCAATGGCAAACATTCATAGCATATCAAGAATTTTCAGCACCATCTCATGAAGTAAAAACATGACAATGATATTCCTATCATATGCATGTTTTTTATGGAAACTCAAAGGAGTTTAAAATTTCCCTACATAAAAAATGGAAATAGATGGAAAATAAATTTCTGAAAACAGCATTTTACGATAACGAGGAAACAACTATGATAAAGAGTTTCTTTAAAAGGCTTTTTTGTATTTACAGTACCGCTCAGTTTGCCAGCTTATCATGACCGCCAAGTAAAATAGCGTGTTTCACAACTCTTAAGGTATTCCATGTAGTATACAAAATATGACACAATGAGAAGGCACCAAGCCTCAGCAATATTTGTTGCCTCAGCGACTTGAATTTGTTCACACACGATTGAATATCCTTCATCCCTTACTTGTATGTGTGGTATACCATTGGGCGTTTGTCCTTCTTTGAAGCCATTTCAGATGTCTCTGGCAGATCTCACTCTGGCTTAGACTGAAATGTCAACTTTGTCAACATTATAGCATTTTCACTTGAGTTGATTGATAAGCCTCATAGTTGGTCTTGAAAGGTTCACTTTTCTTTTCAAGTCAAACATCATGACCTCCAAGAAAGATAACGTGTTTCGCAACTCTTTAGGATATTCCATATCGTATACAAAATATGACACAATGAGAAGGCACCAAGCCTCAGCAATACTTGTTGCCTCAGCGACTTGAATTTGTTCACACACGATTGAATATCCTTCATCCCTTACTTGTATGTGTGGATGCACCATTGGGCGTTTGTCCTTCTTTGCAGCTTGTTCAGATGTCTCTGGCTGATCTCGCTCTGTCTCAGACTGAAATTCAAGCAAACAAATCAAACATTGTTACCATAATATTGTTGGCATAGTTTACCTGTAAGTTGAAAAAACTTAAGACATCTGCACAAGAAACCACATGCTCTCCTGCAGCTTGCCAAAGATTCTTGGTCAGCACAGGAGTACAATTTAGAAGTCACAAATCTGTTGGAAATGTTTGAAGATGAAAAATAAGAAGATACATGTCCATCTAGTACGGCAAAAACTTGCAGATATTCATCAAAAATGTGGAAAGTACAGGCTGATCAGTCTCATGAGCCATGTGACCAAAATAATTCTTTGAGTCATCATGAAGAGAATAAGAAACATACTCATCCAGATATAGGAGAAGAAAGTTTAGAGTCAAGAAAGGTTTTGGCACAAGAAACACGATAATCTATTGTTTTTATATAGACTATGAAAATCATTAATTCTGAAAGATGATCTTCAGAATTCAGGAATTGAAAAAAAAAAAACAATGTCAGGTTGTTGAAACATTTATACTTCGATCAGAGAGTATTTGTTTCTGTAGAGGGTGAACTACGGGATTGGACAATGATTCAGAAAGGAGTACACACCCACAACAAAAAGTGAGTCATTTGACACATTTAAGCATAATTTTCGTGAGTCAGGTGTAAATTGACTCATTAGTAACAACCAATGAGTCTCTATTGACTCATTTATATTTCACCAGTGTGTCAATCATGAGCTGACGCATTTGCAAAATGCTTCGACTGACTCACATGGTCGTAAAAAATGAGTCAAGATCGACATAAGAGCATTTTAGAAGAAAAAAGTGAGTCAACTTGAAAGTGAGGCTGTATGCATGCGCGCGCATGCTTTCGTGACGTCATCCAAAATGCGCATTCTCGAGCCATATTTGAATTCCCGATCGACGACGCGACGTCGCCATCTTATATCCTGGATTCAGAAGAGTTTTGACTGCAGCTAGTGAAAAATTGGTACGCATAATTATTCATATGGTTTTAAACGATGATTTTTATGACTGGATTCGTGGGCTGAATCTTCTGATTATTATACAAAATTGATGCATGCGTTCATTTTACGATATCCGCACTCGAGTTGATGAGGCTGTGTGTAACTTAACTATATAGATTCTACTGTATCGCACGAAGCCGTGTCGAATGAAAACATGCATGATCTTGCATCATTGTTTTATACAACGAAACTCCTAGATCCTTGTTATTTGATGTAAAACGAATTAATTCAAGATTGTTTCGTGACAGTATGGGTGACAAATAAATCTCAAGTTAAGGCTTAATTTAGTGCGTACAAAGTAGATTTTTCAGATTCGGGTAGCGGGACCACCGATTACATCGCTAAAATGTGATATTTTAGGATATATTTTCCATTGCAAATGTGGACAGTGACTCTGGCATGGTATGGTATGTGTGTGATAGGCCTAGGGAGTAAGGGGGTCTATGTCATGATGTACCCACAACAAAAAGTGAGTCACCCTTACTCAAATTGATGAGTCACTGGTTTGTCCGTACAGCGAAACACTTGAAGGATCATGTGAGTCACTATGACTCGATACAAATGAGTCTTATTTATCTAAGACTCACTTGAAGTGAGTCTTAAAGACTCATTTGTATCGAGTCATAGTGACTCACATGATCCTTCAAGTGTTTCGCTGTACGGACAAACCAGTGACTCATCAATTTGAGTAAGGGTGACTCACTTTTTGTTGTGGGTGCATAAAGAATATAATTATGTCCTGTCTCCTGACTAATTTTGACTATATGCTGAAAACATTATGCAAAAGGTTGTTCTGGAATCCAAACTTATGGATGGTACAAGAGCAAGAGGACATCAAAGATTGAAGTTCATAGAGGGCTTGGCATTAGCAACTGGCACTTATGTAGTTAAAACCATATGGAAAGCTAACGATCAGCGTGGTTTCAGATTCATGGTTGCCAACGTAAGGTTCTAACAAGGCACATGAAGAGGTTGTATATATAAATGTATCAAATTAAAGGGTAAATCCAGACTACCTCACAGGTAGGACTCAAAAAGTAAAGTGACGTAAATATTTACAATTGAATGATACATGCCTAAACCAAATAAACAAGAACAACATTAACTCAATGCTACCAACATAAACCAATTTAAGTCATCCCTAGAAAGATATTGGAAAAACAAAGTGATGACTTACCTGTTTTTCTTGAAGCATAACTGCAGACAAGTTCTCTTTAAGAATAACTGGTACAGCCAGCAGTGCTGCTGTCTGAGGACACTCTGAAAAATAAATAAGGAAATAATATAATGTTTTCCTTTGGAATTTTTTAAGCAATACTTTATTGATTTCTGATTGTGAAGATACTTATTTTTGAAGAAAAAAATTGACAAGACTCGTGTCAGGAATGCTATTTAGGGCAGACAAAAGCCCCGCAGGGCACAACACTCACCTGAGGTCCCACAACCTCTCTGTGGTAACCAATAGAGTACATCATTAACACAGTCACCCCACCAATGAAAATATGGGGGGGGGGGGCGGTGAAAACATAACATTTTGTCCCCCCAAAAACAAAAAACAAACAAAAAACAAAAAATATTGTTTTGACAACTTGTTAAATTCATGAAACGTAATGCAAGAATATGTTTAATAATCAGTGTAAGGCACTACAACTTAACATACATAAACTTCAATTAATTTTATAATTCAATTTTGCGCATCCAAAATTGTTGACACTTTTCTTGGTTTTGCACCCTGTTGGAAATGATGCCCTGCCCTACCAAAGTAGTCTTCTACAAGTTACAAGTGCAATTCAGTGTGACAAAAGAAAACATTTTACCTGTGAAAGATGTTTTCTTGGACTGCTTTAACAGCAAAGGAGCCAAGCCTTCCAGCTTGTTGGTGAATGTTGTGCAGCAATCAGCTGAATCCACACCTGTCGCCCTTGTCATCTCCTGCAACATCTTTAAAAAAACAAAAACAGATATTACCGGGTACTAGGAAAAAAATGTACTTGTAATGTCTACCAACTAACAAATACAAACAAACGGGGGGGGGGGGGGGGGGGTAAGAAGGATTTTTTTTGGGGGGGGGTCCAATTCTTCAAAGATGCAAGATAATGGAATCAAAATTCTCTTGCATCGCCAGCACCCTTGCGCATGCGCCAATCTCGATCTGCATTACAATAGCAAACGTGGCGGCGTAAACATCACACAAAAATATTCGAGTGGGACAAAACAAAAATCGGAAGAAAAAACAAACAAACGAGACTTCATTAACTTATAGTAAACGGAGCAATGTTAGAATAAGTGCTCACCTAACAATTAGAAGTAGAGTCTACGTCTTTTTTTCCCCTAAAAACGCAAACATCAAACAAACTCACGGGTATTCAAATAAAAACGAAACAAACTCTTACTTACGCCTTCGCTCTTCCACGTCAGCCAAAGATTCTATGGAGTCTATTCTTCGGCATTGCTGTAGTATATTATTGCATGCTGCATGCATTGCATGCATTGCTTGGCCCCAGCATGCGCGAGCTCGCGCATGTGGCCGTCGTACTCAGATTCGTGGATGATTTTCTCCGACTCTAGATCCTATACACATGAAATGAGTGAGATCACTCACTTGACAAGTAACATAGTATTGGAAGTTTTCGAAGAACGAGTCAATGAGTAAATATCCCACAGTTTAATGAAAACTCAGTGATGCGTTAATGACTTGGTTTACTGACTAGGCAGTAGATTTACTCATTTAACATGATTTTCATCGAGAACATAGCATGTTTACTCACTTTTTTCTACACCAGTTGAGAATACTCGTTCAAGTGATTTTGTTTATATAACATCGAGTAAAATGAAACTCACCAAAGGCGGTAACAAATGTGATGCTTGGTCATGTACTCCAGTTTAGGTGTAAAAATACATATTTTCGACTGCAATTCACCCGACTATATGAGTTTGTTAAGGGTTTTACTCGAAACAGGGAGTTCTTGTTTTTTGTGTGTGATGTTAAAATATTAGGGGATCACTTTGAAGTAAAAAACGAACAAAACCTAATGAGTCACAATTGGAGAAAAAAAATATAAAAGAAAATATAATACGTCTATGGGAACCGAGACGTTTAACATCATATGGTAAAATAACTATAATTAAAGTATTCCTTGTTTCTCAAATCATATACAATGCTACAATGATTTCCATGCCGCAAAACGTAGTGAAACGCATTGATTCTTTACTTTTCTCCTTTTTTGTGGAATGAAAAAAAAGACAAAATAAAAGAAAGTTTTTTGAATGAGATATATGTATGGAGGATTATTTATAGTTGATTTGAGTGCTCTGTTACGAATCTTTAAATTAAAGTGGATATTGCACAACTTCTCCGACGAAAAATCAAAGTGGAAAAGGATATTTGATGGGTGTTTTTTTTTAAGTAGGCAATTTACAATATGTGTTGAATAGTAAATGTATAAAAGGTGATAGGCCTATCATGTTTTGTTTATGCCCGCGTCACACTGTCCCGAAGTTGACATAAGATGGACACACGATTAAGGAAAATTCCTAATTCGGCTCTGATCGTAAACACATCGGGCCATATTGGGCCATTCGTGAGGGCATCTGAAGCAATCGTGTGGCCGCCGGTGGATTTTTCAGGCTCCGGCAGCAACTTCGTGAGCGGTGACAAAATCTTTGGCGTGCCAAAAAATTGCCCGAAGACCTTGCGATGGTTCACTTTCGTGTTGTATTCGTGTGTCCATTTTGCCCTTCGTAAGGCCATCGTGAGAGCATCTTGTCAAATCGTGTCATCTTCGTAATTACTTCGTGTGATCATCAGTGCCATCGGGCATTATCACCTCACGAAGACAATACGGAGGAAACAAGAAGCTACCCGATTGTCTTCGGAAGGCAACACGACTACGTGAAACCCTCGCAATGCCATCGTGTAGCCATCGTGTAGCCATCGTATTATAGTACGATGACATCCAGATGGGACCACGGTGTCGGCGAAGACAGCCGAATTTAAGTAGCTCAAGCGTTTCCCATGTGTCATAATAACGTGGACATATTATGCAATAAACTATATTTCTCGTATCTATACTGATTTGTTTTCAGATTCAATATATAATGTTATGCAATGTTTTATATTACATTTTGTGTTTTTAATTTTGTTTGTAAACCTGTGTAATTCGGCTAAACGCCTCGATGAAAGTTTTATTTGAAATAAACAATAATTTTGAATGAATGAATAAATGAATATAAAAAGCCAGCCTAATAGCCAGAGGCTTTTTCAAGTACCTCAAAAGTGCCCTTTCTTACGTAGGAAAAGTGCCCCTATAACTTCGTAAGAAGTGCTATTTATACAGAGCAAAAGGGCCCATTTTACCTTAAAAAGTGCCCATTTCACTTTTGACAAGTGCCCCCTTTTTCTCTGATAATTACCCTATTCAAATTTGAGAGGTGCCTCTTTTACTTTCACCAGTGCCTCTTTTACTTTGTAGGAAGTGCCCTCCCCTTTTAATAACTACCCACTTTAACTCCCATAAGCACACCTTGTATTTTTACGTGTGCCCCTTTTCCAATCTAATTAATAAGAGCCCCCTTTTCCGTATGCTTAGTTTTCCCATTAGTACAAAAGAGCTCCTTCCCCTTTTCTTAAATGCCCCCTTTTCACCTATTAAAAGTGTCCCTTTAAATTCTCATAAGTACCCCTTTTCATATTTAGTCAGTGCCACTTTTCAGGGGCGATAAATGCCCCTTTACACCTTTGACAATTTCCTTTTTAACAATGATACGTGCCCCTTTTCCTTTCTAAGGGACCTATCCCCTTTTCATTAATTCTCATTTTCAACTCTTATGAATGCCCCTATCAAAATCTGATGGATGCCCCAATTCCGTCGACAAATTCCCATTTACCATTCTCATAAGACATATAATAAGTGTCTTATCCTTTTCGATAATTGTTCCCTTTTCTTCTCTTTTTAAACGTGCCCCTTATTTAAAGTGAATATTAGGGCGATTTCTCCCAAAGCTCGCTCGCTACATTCACTCGCATTGATTTCATAGATGACATAATTATGTTACTTATCAAAGGTCTTTTCAGTCTTCCGTTATGAGAATGTGAGTATAACCCCATCAGTATTGGATTTAATTATCTTTATTAGATGAAATTGTTTGCACTGCGACCTCACAAATCTTAACATTTTTCCTCGCTCGCATATGAATATTCAGACCATCTTTCCCTACTGCAAAGTATGATGCTTAAACAATATCTTATGATGTACAAAGAGAAATAAATATTTAGAGCATCCCTGTTAATGTAACCTCAATGTATATGGGTACATACCAATGGTCTAACAATTTGTATATTTTCGATTTGAGATTTCCCTTTGTAGGTGCCCTTCTTTTTCCAGAAAGTTCCCTTTTTTTGTTGGTCCCGTCCACAAATTTGGAAGTCCCTCCGACGCCCCTGCTCTAAGCATCATTAATTCCCGATCAGCAATTGAATTTCCCACCGTCGGTCGAAGGTTTTATATCATCGGGAGGTCACGTGACGCCTTCGTGACCTAGTCGGAACGCATCGTACTCTCAATACGACGTCGTGTAGCCATCGTGTGGCCTTCGTGTGGCCTGCGGGTACACTTCTTATTACAAATTCACATCTTCGTGTTGCCTTCGTGAGTGGTTCGGGTGCCATCGTGTGACCTTCTGTAGGCATCGTACTTGCTTCGGATGTTGGTTGGCTGTTGACCAAGTTCGGGGCCATCTTCGTGTGAAGTTCAAATTTCCTTCATCGTGTGTCCATCTTAAGTCAACTTCGGGACAGTGTGACGCGGGCATTATGCCCGCGTCACAATGTCCCAAAGTTGACATAAGATGGACACACAATGAAGGAAAATTTCAAATTTAGCTCTGATCGTAAACACATCGGGCTATATCGGGCAATTCGTGAGGGCATCTGAAGCAATCGTATGAGCGCCGGTGGATTTTTCAGGCTCCGGAAGCAACTTCGTGATGCCCGCGTCACACTGTCTCGAAGTTGACATAAGATGGACACGCGATGAAGGAAATTCGAACTTCGCACGAAGATGGCCCCGAACTTGGTCATCAGCCAACCAACAGTCGAAGCAAGTACGATGCCTACAGAAGGTCACACGATGGCACCCGAACCACTCACGAAGGCAACACGAATATGTGAATTTGTAATAAAAAGTGTACCCGCAGGCCACACGAAGGCCACACAATGGCTACACGACGTCGTATTGAGAGTACGGTGCGTTCCAACTAGGTCACGAAGGCGTCACGTGAACTCCCGATGGTATAAAACCTTCGACCGACGGTGGGAAATTCGATTGCTGATCGGAAAAGAATGATGCTCAGAGCAGGGGCGTCGGAGCGACTTCCAAATTCGGGGATGGGACAAAAAAGGGCACCTACAAAGGGAAATCTCAAACCGAAAATATACAATTTGTTAGACATTGGTATGTACCCCGATACATTGTGGTTACATTTACAGGGATGCTTTCAATATTTATTTCTCTTTGTACATCATACAAGATATTGTTTAAGCATCACACTTTGCAGTTGGGTATAATGGTCTGAATATTCATATGCGAGCGAGGAAAAATGTTAAGATTTGTGAGGACGCATCTTATAAAGAGAATTAAATCCAATACTGATGGGGTTAAACTCACATTCTCATAACGGAAGACTGAAAAGACCTTTGACAGGTAACATAATTATATCATCTTTGAAATCAATGCGAGTGAGTGTAGCGAGCGAGCTTTGGGAGAAATCGCCCTTATATTCACTTTAAATTAGGGTCACGTTTAAAAAGAGAAGAAAAGGGGACACTTATCGAAAAGAATGAGACACTTATTTCTTATACCTGAAAAGAAGCACTCACCAGGGATTAAAAAGGCACTTATGAGAATGGTAAATGGGAATTTGTCGAAGGAATTGGGGCACCCATCAGATTTTGATAGAGGCATTCATAAGAGTTGAAAATGGGAATTAATGAAAAGGAGATAGGTCCCTTATTAGAACGGAAAAGGGGGAACGTATCATTGTTAAAAAGGAAATTGTCAGAGGTGTAAAGAGGCATTTATCGCTCCTGAAAAGAGGCACTGACTAAATATGAAAAGGGGTACTTATGAGAATGAAAAGGAACACATTTTAATAGGTGAAAAGGGGGCATTTATGAGAAGGGGAAGGAGCTCTTTTGTTTTAATGGGGGTATTTATCATACGGAAAAGGGGGCACTTATTAGATTGGAAAAGGGGCACACGTGAAAATAAAAGGTGTGCTTATGGGAGTTAAAGTGGGTAGTTATTAAAAGGGGAAGAGGCACTTCCTACAAAGGAAATGAAGCACTGGTAAAAGTAAAAGGGGCACCTCTCAAATTTGAATAGCCTAAGGGTAATTATCAGAGGTGAAAGGGGGCACTTGTCAAAAGTGAAATGGGCACTTTTTAAGGTAAAATGGGCCCTTTTGCTCTGTAAAAAATGGCACTTCGTACGAAGTTATTAGGGGCACTTATCCTACGTATGAAAGGGCACTTTTGGGGTACTTGAAAAAGCCTCTGGCTATGAGGCTGGCTTTTTATATTCATTGATTCATTCATTCAAAAAGGTTTATTTCAAATAAAACTTTCATCGCGGCGTTTAGCCGAACTACAAATGTTACGAACAAAATTAAAAACACATAATGTAAAATAAAACATTGCATAACATGATATATTGAATCTGAAAAACAAATCAGTATAGATACGAGAAATATAGTTTATTGCATAATATGTCCACGTTACCATGACACATGGGAAACGCTTGAGCTACTTAAATTCGGCTGTCTTCGCCGACACCGTGGTCCCATCTGGATGTCATCGTACCATAATACGATGGCTTCACGATGGCATTGCGAGGGTTTCACGTAGTCGTGTTGCCTTCCGAAGACATTCGGGCATATTCTTGTTTCCTTCGTATTGTCTTCGTGAGGTGATAAATGCCCGATGGCACCGATGATCACACGAATTAATTACGAAGATGACACGATTTGACAAGATGCCTTCACGATGGCCTTACAAAGGGCAAAATGGACACACGAATACAACACGAAAATGAACCATCGCAAGGTCTTCGGGCAATTTTTTGGCACGCCAAAGATTTTGCCACCGCTCACGAAGTTGCTGCCGGAGCCTGAAAAATCCACCGGCGGCCACACGATTGCTTCAGATGCCCTCACGAATGGCCCGATATGGCCCAATGTGTTTTCGATCAGAGCCGAATTTGGAATTTTCCTTCATCGTGTGTCCATCTTATGTCAACTTCGGGACAGTGTGACGCGGGCATGAGCGATGCCAAAATCTTTGGCGAGCCAAAAAATTGCCCGAAGACCTTGCTAAGGTTCATTTTCGTGTTGAATTCGTGTGTCCATGTTGCCCTTAAGGCCATCGTGAGGGCATCTTGTCAAATCGTGTCATCTTCGTCTTAATTCGTGTGAACATCGGTGCCATCGCCTCACGAAGACAATACGAAGGAAACAAGAAGCTGCCCGATTGTCTTCGGAAGGCAACACGACTACGTGAAGCCCTCGCAATGCCATCGTGTAGCGATCGTATTATAGTACGATAACATCGAGATGGGACCACGGTGTCGGCGAAGACAGCCGAAATTAAGTAGCGCAAACGTTTCCCATGAAAAAGCTAGTCTCAGATTTTTCAAGCACCCCAAAAGTGCCCCTTCTTACATGAGAAAAGTGCCCCTATAACTTCGTTAAAAGTGCCCCTTTTTAGATAGGAAAAGGGCCCATTTTACCTTAAAAAGTGCCGCTATTACTTTTCTCCCAATGATAAGTGCCGCTTTCATTTTGACACGTGCCCCTTTTCCTTCGACAAATCCCCATTTCCTTTGCAATATGTGTCCATTTTTAATTCTCATAAGTGCCCTCTTTAATCTCTAGTAAGTGCCCCTTTTGAGCTACGAGAAGTGCCCCTTTTCACTTTTGATAAGTGCCCCCTTCACCTCTGATAATTACCCTTTGTACGTGTTCATTTTCTTTTCTAATAGGTGGCTTATCCCTTTCGATAAGTGTCCCCTTTACTTCCCTTTTTAAACGTGGCGCTAATTTAGAGCGACTAAGGGCAATTTCCCCAAAGCTCGCTCGCAAAACTCACTCGCATTTATTGATGACATAATTATGTCACTTTAATTTCGAAGGTCTTTTCAGTCTTCCATTATGAGAGTGTGAGTAAAACCCCATCAGGATTGGGTTTTGTTCTCACAAAGCTTTAACAATTTCCTCGTTCACATATAAATATTCAGACTATTACACCCAACTACAAAGGATGATACTTAAACAAATTCTTGTATGATGTTAAAAGAAAAACAAATATTTTAAGCATCCCAGTTAATGTAATAAAAATGTAGGGGTATATACCGATGTCTAACAAATTGTATATTTTGGCTTTGCCCTTTTTTGTTGGTCCCGTCCCCCACTTTGAAAGTCACTCCGACGCCCCTGCTCGGAGCATCATTAATCTCCGATTAGCAATTCCCACTGTCGGCCGAAGGTTTTATACCATCGGGAGGTAATGTGACGCCTTCGTGACCTAGTTTGAACGCATCGTACTCTCAATACAACGTCGTGTAGCCATCGTGTTGCCTTCGTGTGTGGTTCGGGTGCCATCGTGTGACCTTCTGTAGGCAACGTACTTGCTTCGGCTGTTGGTTGGCTGTTGACCAAGTTCGGGGCCATCTTCGTGCGAAGTTAAAATTTCCTTCATCGTGTGTCCATCTTATGTCAACTTCGGGACAGTGTGAAGCGGGCATTAGAGAAAATAAAAAAGCCACAATATTGCAAAAGATAGTATATACTTGGTTTGACTTTTAAAAAAAGTGGAAAGTAATACAACAATTGATTTACAATGTATTGATGATAAAAGTGAAGACATATGGGTTAACCCAAATATAAGAGATCATAACCAAAAAGTTTTGTATCATTCATCAAAAAATGGTTTGATGTAGGCCTTTGGAAAATTAATGATATCGTAAAACACGATGATGAGGATGATGATGTTGATGATGATAGTGATGATGGTGATTATGAACAACAACAGCGACAACAATAATAATGATGTTATTATTCACACTTTCAGGGGCATCACTAAAGGGGGTGGGACCTGTGGCACCCCTACACCCTTTCAAAAATTGTATCGTTCTT
Organism: Strongylocentrotus droebachiensis; assembly: GCA_035222895.1. Classification (NCBI taxonomy): domain Eukaryota; kingdom Metazoa; phylum Echinodermata; class Echinoidea; order Camarodonta; family Strongylocentrotidae; genus Strongylocentrotus; species Strongylocentrotus droebachiensis. The sequence goes on along the minus strand of JAVYIG010002684.1, from coordinate 22,760 downwards.
TTATATTATTATTGTAAGTTTATTATGATTTCACTTTGTATATTCTGTGCCGATCTATGCCGATTATAGATGAAAGTCCAATAGATGGGCCCTATCGAAATGCAAGGGGCATAATTTGGATTCGTCGTTGAAGACGTGATCTAAATTAAAGCCTGTTTCAATTATGTCTTTTACAATGTAAGTGCTTCTCCATTTAAAATAAAAATGACTAGTACAATTGTTTTCATTGTTGTTTTCATAAAGATTTGACGTCTAACATCAAATGCTGTCCCTGCCAGAATAAGACCAGTATCCCCTCCACGGGCTTGAACTACAAGCTCACCGGCCTCATCGAGGAGCAGGCAGCTATCACGAAGAAAACACCGAGACAGCAACAGGGAACCACTGTGGAAAGGAACACACTGAAGATCTGGTTGCGTGACGAGGATGACAAGATAACAGCGTTAAAAGGCTTCAACGTTCGCTTGTCAGACCCGTTAGACTTCCTCAAACGACAGGTCGAGAATGAGTTTCACATCCTACTCAGTGAACTGATTCTGTTGTTTGGAGGTCGCCCACTGACCATGGAAGGCTCAACGACTCTAAAGGATTGTGGCATTCGGGAAGATTCTGTGATCGGTTACAGGCATGACCCGAGACAGCAACAGGGAACAATTTCCATTGTTCGGATGATATAAAATGGTGCTAAGGTGGTGACTTCAATGCTAAATGTACAATTAAAGATAATCTGAAAGTTTTAGTGAAATCAGACCATTATTAATGATAAAAATTGGGAAAAACTGATTCTGATAGATTGCTTAATTCTCCCAACTATTTTATTACAATTTTATTACATTTTAGGTGAATGGAAATCGTCACAGAGCAATGAATTTGCTCTATATATCATTCCAGACCTTTATGTGTTGACAGATTTTTTAAAGCCTGTGTTATGTTTAATTTTCATGGAATAACGGTTGGGAAAATTCATAAATGGTTGGGAGAATTTACTGTTAAATGGTTTTGCACAGTGACGCTTTCAAAGAAAACCATAAATCTCATTTTGGTTTGAGAATTTTTTGAGGATTTTGTTTGCATGTTAGAGGGTTAGTACAGTAGAAGGAATATAATTAGTAGTAATTTATACAAAAATTACGCAATTTGTTCATCAACCTTCAACAATGTTACGGATGTACTTTAAGGCATTAGCCCCCTATGCCCTCACCCATCCCCCCCCCCCACATTCGCCCGGCACTTTTGATTAAAGGATAGTACACTCCGTTTGCTCAAACGTGCCGATTATGTTACCTGTACGTTCATCTTTGTATTTAGATCACAGCGTTGGAGGAATCGTAGAATAAATTTTTCATAAACCTTAATTCCAAGAAAATATTTACCCTTCAACATCGGAAAATTTCGTTTAAATGTCAAAGGAAATTTCCACTAATCATCCCTTAAGTTATTTACAGTTAACGCACTACTTGTAAAGAATGGCGCATTAGTTTATATGGCTGTCCGAGACAAAAGTTAAATGTGTGCCCTCGTTTCTTATACAACCAAGGGAGCAAGGCGATTGAACGGTAGACATTTATTGCATTTAACGCAATTGTTAAGTATGTTACATTTAGCGAACATCGCAAGGGAGCAATGGACTTGATCTGTACAGTTTTAAAATTTTTAACATCTTTAAATAGCTTTCTTCCACCATTCATGTAAGTGAGGTTCGAAATTAATGACAACCCTGTAGAAATACAGCCGAGGAGATCGCAATGTCATCGAAAGTTAAGACTTTTTTTCCAGAAAGTTGAACCGTTACAAATACCTTTTAACATTCCAGTATTTGAAGCGCAATATTTGTCTCGAGACCGATGGAACGTATAGGTAGCGAAGTAATAACATTACATCTTTGTTCAATAAAGTCTATCCTATTTGTGTCGGCAACTTTTTAGATCATACAACGGCACAATACTACCTTCCGTATTGAGGCGTATACTCTAATCTTTTAAGGTTCGTGAGTTTTCTTCTTTTCATCTCCCTCTCTTTCTCTTATTTCCGTTTGCCCCCCCCCCCTCCCCCCTCAAGTGCACCCGCGGTACGTGTCCCCCTCTGCCCACAGTCAGGTACGCCCTACTTGTCGAAGTCTAAATAGATTAATTATTAGAGTATGCCAAGCGTTTTTTTTTTTTTTTAAAGAAGGATGTAATGTCTAGTTATGAAATGTACATTGCTTTGTAGCAAAATAAACTGGCTTTTCTGTTAAATCATCTTAATTTGTCATCCTTTAGTAGAACACAATGAAGGAAAAAATTATTGCAACCCGAAAACTAAATAGAAAGAAACCGACAGAGAAGAGGGGAATTGAGTGAATGAGAAAGAAAGGAAAAAGAAAAATAACAGAGTAAAAGAATTCGGAGAAGAGACAGGAAGGGAGTTGGCGAACTTCACAGATACAAACATTCACGCAAGATGATTTAGAAAGAAATATATATTTTTCTAAACTTGTGCTAGAAGTACATTCGTTTACCTTTCAGAATTTACAAACTGTATAGTACATAGATATATTCACATATTGTTTAATAGATTGCATTTAAACATCATTTAATCATGACTACTTATACAATAAAGATAAATGAGATGAGCTTAGTTACAATTACCAAAATAGGTTCTACTGGTTTGACCAGAATTCTTATAGAAAATATTTTTTCATGTATCATATCATATGAAAATTACCTAAAGAAAAGCCAATTATTAAAGACGAAAAAGTTATTTCCGCATACAAGGCTCGTTTAGATATGCTGAAAATCCCCGGCTTTTTCTTCTTCTTCCTTTGGATGACAATTGTATCGGCTTGGCACGGTTTTCCTTCCTTCCTTCCTTCCTTCACACTGATATTCTATCCTTTTCATCATTTTCAATGTGTAATACTAGAATATAAGAATATTTCTATCTTGTCTATCTTTTATATTAGCTATCATAAGAATTTTTTCTGGAAATAGATTAAGAAAACTGTAAGTATTTATGTTTCTCCGATTAAATAATATTAAATATATTACACGTAAAGTATCTATTTTGTATATACCTTTTTTTTTAAAATAAATATGAATGCATTGTATTATGAAATATGTTGTTTAGAAATGAAATGTGATGTTATTTTTAATTTGATTGTAAATTGTCATGTAATTCAGTTGAAGCTGCGATATGATAATAAAACGAAGTAAACTGAACTGAACTGAACTTATTTTGATGGTTCTTCTGTGATTATAAACAATGATATAGTAAGTAAATATTAACCGACTATCGCAGTGTGATAGTACTTTTGCACACCCCTAGCTCACGGCCATGAAGTGATGGTAAAGCTATCATTGATCATGTGACCTCGTTTAGATCAATCAGATCGCAAGATTCTTAGTTTGCGGGATATAATTTCTCATATATATATTACGTATTGTACAATGTGTGACCAAAACAAATTTCCATGTATTCTTTTGAATTTGAATGAATAAAAAGAAATGAAATTGAGAATTGTAATATACGCTTAACATTTTAGGTATTTTTTTGCGGCAGTTCCCTATGCCATATCTGAACAAGCCTTTCAAGAATTTGGAGTCGGTCGCAAAGGGCAATACAACATCTTGTTTTGTTGAGGCCTGAACGCTAGGAAGCATTTTCTATATACTTACTGTTTATGAAAAAGGGGTTGTGGTGGCCGATTTTCTATCGTACCCGATCCAATTTTTTCACATAGTCATTTGAAAGCCTCAATATAATAATTCCTTTTTCTAATGTGCTTTCTCCATATCTCCCTCGATCTCTGTCTCTCTTTCTCCCTTTCTTTCTCTCTCTCTTCCTCTTTTTCCTCTCTCTCTCTCTCTCTCTCTCTCTATCTCCCTTTATCTATCTCTTTTCCCTCCCTTTCTCTCTATCTCTCCCTCTCTCTCTCTCTCTCAACTGAGCCATTTTTACTTATTTTGTCCAGGGTTTACTTAACCTGTCTGAAAATGTATTTGACTGAGAGGCAAATTGTATACTGAGAGGCCATTGTATACCCGTTATAAGTCATGTTCGACGTAATACTTCAATTTCCTGTTCGCACATTCAAAAGCGGATGGACAAATTATCTAGAAAAACGCGTTGCCTTGATTTTTTCGAAAGGGCTTGCAATTGTCGTTTTCCCAGGTAGTAAAATATGAATTATTGCGCAATACAGGAAGATGCAGCTTGGAAACTTTCCAAAAGAGAGCAATGTCGCAACATACCATCGAGCTCTGACTTAGTGAAGAAGCAGTCCTATATTATATTGTGGTGTTTAGATCAGTCAGAGAAGGTCGAATTCTGGAAGACTGAAGACTCAAGCAATATAGCAATAATTGTTTTTATATCATCGCCACACGACAATGGAGAGTAACGGGGATCTAAAATCGATGTATGCTGATCCCGTGGAGAACCTCAATTGTCCGAAGTGTCATGACATACTGAAAGAGAATAGGGATCTAGCGTGTGGCCATACCTACTGCCTGGAATGTGTTCGAAAGTTGGTGACCATAAACGGTACGTACATGTACGTGAGACATTAAAATGATAATGATAATGATGATAAAGATAATGGGAATAACGTTGATAATAATAATCATAATGTTGATAATCATAGTGGTAAATAGTAATAAAAATGATGATGATAATATCAATAATGATAATGATAATATCAAAAATGATAATAATAATAGAAATAATGATAATAATGATATTAACAATGATAATGATAATAATAAGATGCGAAGTAACAAAATTATGATAAAAATAACAATACTCATAGTGATAAGTAGTAATAAAGGAGAGGAAGACCTAACAAAAATGAGAACAACAACAATAACGTCAGTAACTAAAATAATTACGATTTTATTATTCCCACGGTTAGGTCATCGCTGAAAGGGGTTTGGGTGTGTGGCACCTTTGTTAGGACGAAACCGACTTTTCTAAATTATGGGAGTGTGGTGAATTGATATGTTTTTAAAGATAATAAGGAATTCAACACACCAATCAATCAATCACGACGACTCAACATCCCAAACTTTTTAACTACATGTATGTGATCTCTCAGAATAAATAAGAACTTGGAAACAAAATAATTACAGTTCAGTGAATTCAATTTATAATCCAACAATTGAACTGGTATCACATTTTACAAAATAAAGATGTATGTAATTATAAGTGAAGAAAAAACCTGAATTATCAATAAATTGAACACAGTACCAAAGTATCAATGTAAATATTCCTTACACTTATTAATTCAAACAAACAAAGCTATTCCGTTTTGCTTGAATAAAAATAGCATGAACTTTTGATTTGAGAATATATGAGATATAAATAATAAGATATCAAACTTCAATGTCTCCGAGCACCTTAATGATTTGGTTTCCTAACCGATGCCGCTCTATATATATCAAAGTCCGATAGATGGGCCATATTAAAATGCAAAGGGCACAATTTGGATCCGTCGTTAAAGATGTGAACATATTTGAAGCCTGTGTCAATTGCGTCTTTTACAGTGAAAATGCTCCTCTATTTTGAATAAAAATGACTCGTATAGATGTTGTTATTATTATTTCATTATTTTGCTTATAAAGGTTTGACGGCTAACATTAAGTGCTGTCCCTGCCAGACGAAGACCAGTATCCCTTCCTCGGGCTTAAATGGTCCAGAGCAGAACTACAAGCTTAAATGCCTCCTCGAGGAGCAGGCAGCTATCATGAAGAAAATGGAAGCTTCGTTGCCCGAACCGGCCTATGCCACACCGAGACAGCAAAAGGGAACCACTAAGACAACGAAAATAGTGCAGATCTTCGTGCGTGACCTCGTAGGCAAGTCACAATCCATCCACGTTCGCTTGTCAGACACGGCAGACGCCCTCAAGCGACAGGTCGAGGATAAGATCGGCATCCCAGTCAATGATCAGCGTCTGATTTATCAAGGCAAGCAGCTAGAAGGCTCAACGACTCTGGAGGAGTATTACATAGGACAACACTCTGCCATCGACCTCGCAATTATTCTCAGATGTGGTATATGTACTTCAAATCATGAGTTTCAGAATTAAGCCTTGGTCATTGGTATTTCAAATCATACAATTAATTTCCGACGCAGAAGTTTAACGTTTAACCTGTGAGTTGAATTTATGAACAGAGTCGGGTACAAATGAATATCTGAATCGTGAAATGCGGGTTGGGGTGGGGCGAAGTCGGATACCAGAACGATTAAATGAATAAATAAATGAAGTGGATGGGTATTGTCTTTCATGATTGCACAGACCTTATCAACAATTTGCTCAGTACAATGAGACCCGACAGAAGCTAATTCTACCCCAATTATGCGTTGTGCTATTTTACGTGGCCTTTCCCATTTCTTCTTGTCCTGTTTTGAGAGATTGCCAAATGAACATATAATATTGAAAAGCAGAACACTCTTTATTGTTGAATTGTAGAACAGGGTCAGGATTGTTGCACCTATATGGAAACTTTTCAACTTACGCAGAAAAAACAACCTCTTGTTAGCTTTCTTATACACGGATTGTTATCCTTCAATGATAATTTGTCATTTCAGACAGTTCCAAGATACTTATAGTTTCCAACCTGTTCAATCGCCTCAGTATGAATTATCACACTCTCGTGGTCTGTACCCTTTCGACGGAAGTCGATTACCATTTCTTTGGTTTTGGTTGTGTTTAATGTTAAGTAATGATCATCACACCAGCGAATGAATTCGTCTACCTGTGAGAAATAATCATTCGCCTGATCAGACAAAAGAGCAACAATTACGGTGTCATCAGCATATTTGAGTATGCTACAGCAAGAAGTTGAGCTTACACAATCACTTGTATATTTTTTTTTTCTTTGCCTCATCAGAGGATTTATTGATTATATATACATGGTTACATTCAAAGATACAATACTACAAATCAAATTTACATAATCGCAAAAACATTATTATTGTCATAGCAAAGAATTGAAATTAAGTTTTGCTTTGCAAAGCAATTGAATCATAATTAACATACACATTATACTGATAGTTTTTATTCCCTTTCTTTTTTTCTTTTTTCTTTTTTTTTCTTTTCTTTTCTTAAATAACACCCAACAATTCTTTTGGTAAAAGCTTTCTGTTCATCTTTAAGTTTGATTTACTTTCCATTCTTTTTATAATTTCTCTATGGAGATTTTGTTTAGAAGCAACTTTTCTCTTGTCTATCCCAGTTATATTACGTTTAACAATCAATTTATAAATGGTCCAAAATGCTATTGTAAAGAATAATATACAATGACTTTCACAATCTATTTTGAGTAGGTGTTGGATATTGAGCGTCAGTATCCTTACTTTGTATATATCTCTTAATATTTCTTTGATATGTTTAATAAAGGGCTCAATTAGTTTGCATTCTATAAATGCGTGATTAATATCCTCTTTTATATTACATGTTGGGCATACATCGTCATTGGATATTCCCCATTTGAAAAGATTACTTCTTACTGGCAATAGGTTATACAGTAATTTCAAATTAAACTCTCGTAATTTGCTTTCTCTAATTTGAGCAAGATTACGCTGACATTCACAATCACTTGTATATAGTGAAAACAAAACCGGGGATAAGACACACCCCTGAGGGGCACCTATGTATGTAGTCACCGTAGATGACTGATGACCACCCCGACTTTACGCACTGTGTTCGACCTATCAAGAAGTTGTGAATGCATCTAATCAATCTAAGGTCTACATTCATTCTTATCAGCTTACGAGCCAGACAGTCAGGTGCAATAGTATTAAAAGCACTACTAAAGTCCAAGAAAAGCGACCGAGCATATAGGACTTTGGTTTATCCAAATGCTATTTTATGCAAATACACAAGAACGGCATCCTCCACACTCCTGTTCGGTCTGTACGCAAATTCAAAAGGATCCATAAATTCTTTAGTTTGTTTCAACAAATATTTCAACATCAATCTCTCAAAACACTTCATAATATTCGATGTCAAAGCTACAGGGCGAAAATCATTTAGTTCATCTTGCGTTTACGTATATATCTGTGAAGTTCGACTACTCTCTTTCTTTCTCTCCTCCGAATTCTTTTACTCAGTCATCTTTCTTTCTCATTCATTCTATTCCATTCTTGTGCTTGAAGTACATTCGTTTGCTCTTCAGAATTTACAAACTGTATTGTACATAGATATGTTCACATATTGTTGAATAGATTGCATTTAAACATCATTTAATCATGATTACTTATACAATACAGATACATGAGATGAGCTTAGTAACAATTACCAAAATAGGTTTTACTGGTTTGACCAGAATTCTTATAGAAAATATCTCATGTATCTAATCATATGAAAATGAACTAAGGAAAATGAAATTCTTAGAAACGTCAAAGTGAGTTCAGCATACAAGGCTCGTTCAGATATGACGCTGGAAATCCCCGGCGGTATTTTTTCTCTTTAGGATGGCGCAAATTGTAATAAACGGTTAACATTTATGATTTTTTTTTTTTTTTTGCGGCAGTTCACCCCGCCATATCTGAACAAGCCTTTGAGGTTTCCTTGATTGAGACTATACAGAGCAGGGCTAGGAATCAACGGTAAATTAATACAGTCCATAAGATCGAAGATACTTTAGAGAATCAACGGAGTCAATTTCAAAAGGCTCTTAAATATCCTATTGAAATGTGCCATTATTACACTGACATATTACGTGACTCGACAATTACTTTTATGGACAATAAATATGGCATTTCCTGGAGTTCATTTCCTTGTGTAAAATTCTTGACAGTCCTTATGATCAATCACATTTTAGATTATTGATTTCAATTAAAACGTGTTGTAGGAGATAGCGAAGTAGAAGCTAGAGATCCCGAATATTCGTTGGTGCTCGTACGACCACCTCACGACTATCTTCAAGACAGATGCCGCACATGACTGGGTATTAGGGACTTTTAGATTTGCGTGGACTAATACGTGTGACGTCCATTCACGGCAGTGCATTAACAGGACGTCGATCGTAGCATAGACCTATTGTCTTCGTGCGAATCTAAAAGTCCCTATTGTTCATCGATGATTGGTATGTCCCCGGATAGACCCGGACCCATGACTGTCAGAAGCTTGCGATGGGATAATGAGGCCTACAAAAAAGAGATGTTGTATTGTCTTTTAGGTATCAAAACATGATTCGGTTGGTCGGAATTTTTTTGGGGGGTCCCTCTTTGGGCTGATATTTCTCAGTTTTGAATGCTGTTTGTAATACATATTTTGTTATTCATTAAACATCTTTTATTTTTTTAATGTTTAAAAAAAATTAAAAATTAAAAAGCCGACCGTAGATTTCAAGATCTTCAGGTCGGTCGCAAAGGGCAATATAGCATTTTTTTTTTTTAGGCCTGATCGCGAGGAAGCATTGTCTATTATTACCTATACAAGGCATTTTAGCTGCTAAATAAAAAGTCGTATTTTGTACGCTGCTCCGAATATGAAACCGGAGCGGTGAATATTTGCCATAATGCCCTCTTCCGAATTTGCCCCGTAGACCACTGTACTAAATCAGAGGGCAATATTATAGTATTAATGACTGCTTTGAGAGAAATAGTTGTTTTTATACGCTCAAGGGAAGGTTAGAATTGTGCTATTACCCGAGGCGTGCCGAGGGCAATAGCCCAATTGTATAAAAACAACTATTTCTCGAATATTAAAGCAGTCATTAATACTTTTATATGCCGAAAAAAATAGACTAAAAAATAAAAAAACTTTTGTCGACGATGGGATTCGATCTCTTGCGTACAGTAGTTAAAATCAGCGCCTTAAACTGCTCGGCCATCGCGCTCTGTCACCATATCTAGCAGTTTTCTCTAATATATACATTAAAATGGATTGAAAGCGGCTTCGCGTGGTAGATGCTTCGCCGCTGCTCCATTAAACGGGCCCTTCTTTTACTTTTGCAATGCATATTGGCACGAACTTAGATCAAGATCTATCGGCAGATGTTGTTTTTTTGTTTTTGGAAGTTTATTTTCGTCTTCATGTCAACAATGCAAGATAAAATTGTCGGTAAGATCGATCGAGATTCCATTGTATTGAAATTACCGACCAATTCTTCGCACACGTACGGTATCCTCGATCGCTCAGACCATTTTTTAACATGTAAACCTATGGGGTAACCATGGAGACTGAACTATTTTCCCGGTAACCATGGTTATTGGGATTTTAGAACTGTTTTAACCATGGTTACTGGGAATTTTCGGGAACAGTTAAAGTTTATGAATGCAATTTCGACCAATCAGATTGCTGGATTACTTAAGTGAGGTATATAATGAGCCATATTCCACTTGTCAGTCTTGTCAGTGCGCTTTACGCGCAGTAGGCGTTTAAGTGTACGCGCGGTACAAATTATTGTTACGTCACAATTAGACACAGTTACAATCATTGTTACGTCACAATTACATACCTGCCTGAATAACCTAAAATTAGATGGACCGGCAAACAGACGGGAGTAAAAATCAAGATTGATACCAAAGTTGTATAGGCCACTACCAATAATTTGCTTAAAAATGCCTTGTTTAGGTAATAATAATTATATTGACAGGGCTTCTTTCGGGGTACATCAGAATATTGACTGCGCTAAGACCATATTGACCTCGTCTTCGACTCGGGGCAATATGATCTTAGCTTGGTCAATATATCTGATATACCCCTCAAGCCCAGTCAATATAATAAAAATACTGTTTATGGGAAAGGGGTTACGGTGGCCGATTTTCTACCGTACCAGATCCAATTTATTCACATACTCATCTCATTTGAAAGCCTCAATTTAATAATTACTTTTTCTGATGTGCTTTCTTCATATCTCCCTCGATCTCTGTCTCTCTTTCTCCCTTTCTTTCTCTCTCTCTCTTCCTCTTCACCCCCCCCCTCTCTTTCTCTTTCTCTCTATCTCCCTTTATTTGATTTGATTTGATTTGATTTATTGGTTTCTGCATCTTTTTTCTTTTTTCATCATACATTTTCATGAACATAATATGGTTTGATACAATATTTTAAGTGTATATAATTTTATACAGATAATAAACGAGTTTAAACAAATATATTGAATGCATAATTAACATACATTAGATGCAGGAGGGCTACAGAAATAAGCAAAGTAGCTTGACGTGCCCGCAGCCCTCAACTTAGATACAACAACAATTACAAATACAAATAGAAAAGACTGACTTGCAGAGAAGAAAAGGAAAGGGGAGAGAAGGAGCGTTGGTAATAATACAATAAATCTCGTACATCTGCTGATTGAATGCAGGTTCATTCATGAATGGCTAAACGATGCTAGGTCATGGACGATTACACATCATTGTTGAATATACAGTCAATGTACACACGAACATGGATATAGTACAATTACACACGACAGGATCAATACTTAGACAATAGCATAGTTTTAACTGCCTTCTTAAATGAATACAATGTCCTAAGGTTTCTTATTACAATGGGCAGAGAGTTCCAGATGTCTGGGCCGGCGTGTCTTATGGATTTGAGAGCCAATGCGGTTTTTGGATTTCTTAAATGGAATTTTTCAGTTTGCCTTATAGGGTGAGAGTGGATGGTTTTATTCAAATTAAACAATGGGGGAAAATAAGAAGGTAGTAAACCATTTTGTAAGCGAAACATGAGTTTTTAGTTTCGAAAACAAGGGATTGGTGTGGTCGCGATAGGAAGAATCAGTACATATACGCATTGCTTCTCTCTCCCTCTCTCTCTCTCCCTCTCTCTCTCTTTCTCTCTCTCCCTTTCTCTCTTTCTCTCTCTCTCTCTCAATTGTACTTTTAATGGACTTTTTTTTCTTCTCCACTTTTAATTATTTTGTCCAGGGTTTATTTAACCTGTCTGAAAAATAATCGACTAAGAGGCAATTCCATTGTATACCCGTTATAAATCATGTTCGTGATACGTAATACTTGAATTTCCTGTTCGCACATTAAAAAGCGGATGGACAAAACTATCTAGAAAACGCGTTACCTTGATTTTTTTTCGAAAGGGCTTGCAATTGTCGTTTTCCCAGGAAGAAAAATATGAACCATTGCGCAACACAAGCAGGTGCAGCTTGGAAATACCCCAAAAGAGAGTAATGTCGCAAGGTTCGTGGAAAAAGCCCACTACGATCGAGCTCTGAGTTAGTTCAGAATCAGTCATATGTTGTGATGTTTAGATCAGTCAGAGAAGGTCGAATTCTGGAAGACTGAAGACTCCAGCAATATAGCAACACAAATATCATCACCACAGCGACAATGGAGAGTCACGCAGATTTGAAATCGATGTACACTGATCTTGTGGAGAACCTGAATTGTGCGATCTGTCAGGATATACTGAAAGAGGCTAGGGATCTAGCGTGTGGCCATACCTACTGCCTGGGATGTATTCAAGAGCTGGTAGCCATAAATGGTACGTACTTGAACCATTAATATAATATTTATGATGATGATGATGATGATGATGATGATGAAGATAATGATTATCATAAGCGTAGGAAGGCTTTTTTAAAGTGGAGGGGGGGCTGAAGCACTTATTAATAACCCGATAATCTGAATGTGCGCAAAGCGCGAAGTCCCTTGCGGCCGGGGTCCAGGGCCTGTTCAAGGAAAAGTTTTATAGTTCAAGTTCAAGTTCAAGTTCAAGTTTTATTTATCTTTCTTTCATAACACACTTTACAAATATGACATGAATATAAAAAGTTTACAGATAATGGCGTTACAAAAGAAAGATGAGGTGACCTTGGTTGAAAGCAAGGCTTGTGGATTTAAGGTCCCTCATGAGTAGCTTATATGTATGGAAAGCTCATAAACTCAACTTTCATATGACACCAACAAATTCGAAAATAATTCATGCTTTAAGTGAGCACTGCTCACTTTTGTAAAGGGTATGAAAATTAGGTTGCGCAGGAATTAGCCTTCCAATTTGTGAGAGGTAAATCCTTTGGAGCTTACGGAATTGAGGATAAATATGACCAATTTATTATCAATTGTGATGAGTTTGGGTTTGATGAGTGAAATTTGTGGTTTATGGGATTAACACTTTATGCATGAGTGAACAGGAATTGCATTTGTTATTACCGTATAGCAATGTAACTTTCCATGGTAGACTCAGTGGTGTGTTCATGGTAGTCAGGGCGGGGTGATGGTACATGGTGCAGGGGAGGTGAAATGTAGGGTAGGACTTTGTTGGGTAGATGGGATAAGGGTAAAGAGGACATGTATGCCCCTCCCCCTCCTCTCCCTCTCTGCCCGGGTATGCTTGTGCATATCCTGACAATTCATTAGACAATCAACACTTAGCTATCAATCACTTATTCAACAATGTATCAGTCAATCGGTCAATCAATTAATCAATCAGGCATTTCAATCAATTTAATCATTCAATTAATCGATCATAATTAATCAATAACTCAGTCAATCACTCAATCTATCAACCAACCACCCAGTCATTTTAGCACTTGAGTTTCGCACAAGAAATACGGTACAGTTAAACACAAATTCACAAATTTGTAAAATGAACATGTCAGTCTTTCTTTTCAGTTTTCAATTTTACAACTGTTTCATCCATCTTGTAAGAGAAAAAAGGGGAGAAATATCTGATAATGGAAACTAAAAATCAAAGTCTTCCAGTTCAATGGCCAATATGTCCACCTCCTCTTTCGATGCACAATCTTGGTGAAGATTTTTGTTCAAAGTCACAGATGTAAAAAAAAAATAACAGTTTGTAACATGGAAATTACAACATGTACCATCACCCCATCCTGACTCCCATAAACACACCACTGAGTCTACCAGGGAAATTTACAATGCTACGATAAAAAATGCAATTCCTGATCACTCATGCATAAAAGTTTGGTTTAATAAACCATGAAATTCACTCAGCAAATCATGAATGTATCATATCACCCTCAATTGTGTAAGCTCCAAAGGATTTACCTCTCACAAATTGGAAGGCTAATTCCTGCGTAACCTAATTTCCATACCCTTTACAAAAGTGAGCAGTGCTCACCCAAGCATGAATTATTTTCGGACCTTTTGGTGTCATATGAAAGTTAGGTTTATGAGCCTTCCATAGATATAAAACTTTTCCCCCAGAATTATATATTTTTTTATTCGGCAGCCATTTCAAAAGTGTATAGTTTTTTTTGGGACGCACTGTATAGGCATCATTGAAATGCAAGGGGCATAATTTGGATTCGTCGGTGAAGATGTAAACTTAATTAAAGCCTGTGTCAGTTATGTCTTTTGCAATGTAAGCGCTTCTCAAGATAAAATGAGTCATACAGTTGTTTTCATCATTTTGCTTATGCTTTTAAAGGTTGGACGTCTAAAATCAAATGCTGTGTCTGCCAAAAGGAAACCCGTATCCCCTCCTCGGGCTTGAACAGTCTGAAGCAGAACTACAAGCTCAACTGCATCCTCGATGAGCAGGCAGTTATCATGAAAAGAATGAACGCCCAAAAGGCCTCTGCCAAACCGACACAGCAACAGGGAACCACTGATGTAACGGAAACACTGCAGATCTATGTGAAAAACCTCGAAGGCAAGTCACTATCCTTCTACGTTCGCTTGTCAGACACGGTAGACGCCCTAAAGCAACAGGTCGCGGATAAGAGCGGCATCCCAGCCAATGTACAGCGTCTGATTTATCAAGGCAAGCAGCTAGAAGGCTCGACGACTCTTAAGAAGTATGACATAGAGAAAGGCTCTTACATCCAGCTCACACTTCCTGGCATGGGAGGGCACATGACCCAATAAATCGCGTTGTCCTTAATAGAGATGAGTTCCCAGCATGTCGTGAGTCAATGGTATATAGCCTTAAAACACGATTGTGTAATGTGTTATTGCCAAATGATCTATTCTTTATTGTCCGAAACTCGTATCCTTGACAGAGAATTCATACAAAAATTGAATTATTACAAATATCAAGTTGTTTTGTAATATAGTTTTTCCATTCATAACATTCCTATGTAAGTTGTCAAAACTATGATTATTGGCAATATTTGGCAATAATGCATCATGTAGTCGTTCTTTCTGCTGGCCCAAATCTTGGTAATAAATTCATCCGAATTCAAAATTGTCCACATGATTCATGTGTTGGTGTTACCAAAGCTAAAAACTAAAAGATATTTTGGCGCTTTCTCTTCTGCATTTTCTGCAGATGTGTTTATGATCCGAGAATATTATTTTTCTAGATTTAAACGTGTCAAAAGTAATATTAAGGCAACTTGGAAAACCATTAATGAAAGTTGGGGAAAAATGCAATGTGATTTTATTGAACAAAATAGTAGACAGAAACATGATAAACAAGCCATTGTCCAAGCATTAAATAACTTTTTAGTGCTTTTGGTAGGGACACTGTAAATAGTCTACATGATGCCTCCGTTGATTTCTTGCATTTTTTTAAACCTAAAAGAGACTTTTCAAAGTCTACATTTAAGAAACCAGTTGAGATTTCGGAAATATTTAAAATTGTTAAAAAACTTGAATCATGTAAAACCCCAGGATATGATGATTTTAATATTGCCGTTCTAAAGAATCTATTGCTACATACCGCTGTAGGGTCAAGCATTATGGTTCAAGACATGGCCACACAAAGGATTTCTTTTCTGTTGGGAATCGGGGCAAAATGTAATGATTTATTGATAATAAATTGCATTTTGTTTGTGTTTTTTATTTGAGGGGGCGGCGACGTACCCTAGCCCCCACTGCGTAAAGTCATGATTCAGTGGCTAAGCAATGGCCTCCTTACTGTGAGACCCCAGGATCAAAACCGTGTCGATCAGCTATATTAATGCCCTTTTCTGAGGCATTAATCATTATTAATATCACTATCAATTATGACGTAAGGGCATAGGTCCCCTAGTTAATTAGCATAGTAGCATGCTTTAGCAGTCACGCAAAACAAACACTCACAAATTATCATTCATTAAAATCTGAGAATGTAAACTATTATCCAGATCTATTAGGAATAAATCATTGTCAAAATAATTATTCCACCATTATGACCAACAGTGTATATTAACAATAGGTGATTGTGATTCTAGAGGATTTTTTTAATATGTAATAGAAACGTGACTTATTATGAAACTCGTCAATCAAATCCTTTCCACCTACCTATGTTTACTTATGACTTCTCAAGAACAACAATTATTTATGCCGGACCAAAATTATGAAACAAATTGCTTCAAGAACTTCAAATATCCCCAACAGTGTCATTTTTCAAAAGAAAGCTTAAGAAATTTCTTTAAATGAATATGTGTAACTAGGATTATTTTTACAAACATGTCTTTTCTATTTTTATTTTGTAACGGATTTGTCTGGTTTAATGCTATATATTGATGTTTCGTGTTGTTTTGATCTTTGTATTTCTATCTCGTTTTTAGTATATTCAAGAAATTTTTAAAGTAAATGTTCCCCCACCAAATTATGATTTAAATTGAAGATGTTTCGTTTAAGCGTTTGTTATTGTATGTATGAATATCAATTTTACTTGTGTGTTTTTTTGTAATCAGATGTGGAAATAAAACTTAGACTTGAACTTGAAATTATCTGGCTTGGATGGAGAAAGTACAATTCAAAGATCTTCTGAAAAAAAGTACAATCACATGTCGATGATCATTTGATATCTCAATGGGGCCCGGGTGCACATTTAAGGGCGAACTTCTTCATTTTATACTAAAGGTATGTGCCCCCTCCCCCCCCCCCCCCCCCCCATTTGCCCGGCACTTGTTTATTAGAGGATAGTTTAATCAATATACTCCGTTTGCTCAAACGTGTCATTTATGTCACATGTACGTTCAAATTTGTATTTAGATCACGGCGTTGGGTAATTGTTCAAAGTCAATATTAACCATTCAGCATTATGCAAACTTCGTTTAAATGCGAAAAGAAATTTCGACTTATTTTCCTCCAAGTATTATCAAATTTTAACACTACTGGCATCCTGGCTGTCCGGGGCAAACATTAGATATGTGCCCCCGCTGCCAAAATGTATCTACGTAACTGTACAAGCAAGGGAGCAAGGCAATCTAACAATAATTACAGTGCTATATGAGCACTGTATTTATCTAACAATAGACATCTATTACATTTTACGCAATTTCTAAGCATTTACATTTTATTAGCGAAAATCGCAAGGGAGCAATGAACTCGATCTGTACAGTTTTAAATGTTTAACATCAGTACTTGACTTTCTTCCACAAGTCTTGCAAGTGGGGTTCGAAATTAATGACAACCCTAAATAAATACAGCCGCACAAGTTAACCAAAAATTAAGACTTTCCCCGAAAGTTGAACCGTATCAAATACCTTTTAAAATATCAGTATTGGAACGCAATATTTATCAAGAGGCTTATGTTATAAGTAGCGAAGCAATTCAAATTACATCTATGGTCAATTTTGTTAACCCTATAAAAAAAAGTTTCTATATCCTATCTTACGGCGGCAATTTAATGAGCTCCTACAATAATGCAAAATAAACTGACTTTTCTTTTAACTCATTTAAATTTGTCATTCTTTGGTAGAGTACAATGAAGGGCAATTTTTTGCAACCTGAAAGCTAAATGGAGAGAAACTGTCAGAGAAGAGTGGAATAGAATGAATGAGAAAGAAAGATGACAGATTAAAAAAATTCGGAGGAGAGAAAGAAAGAGTTGTCGAACTTCACAGATATATATACACGCAAGATAATTTATTAGAAAGAAATATATATATATATATATACGTATATATATATATATATATATATATATATTCTAGATTCTACATTCGTTTGCTTTTCAGAATTTACAAACTGTATTTTACATAGACATTTTTTATATTTTTTAATAGATTGCATTCAAACATTATTTAATCAGACTACTTATACAATATAGATAAATGAGAAGAGCTTAATTACAATTACCAACAAATGTTCTACTGGTTTAATCGGAATTCTAATATCAAGTATCTAATCGTAGGAAAATGAAATAAGGAAAAGCAAATTATTAGAAACGATGAAGTGATTTCAGCTTTCCAATTATATTGGCGGCTTCGAACTTCAGATATCAAAGGTAGCAGCAAACCTGTAGATTCTGTTGTGCAACCTTCGAAAACGGCGGCTACTTGGCATAATTTGTTGCCATCAGTTGGGACGCCAGCTCTTTAAAACTCCTTGGTATAGCTATCCCGAAACAGTATAGCTATACCATTTTTGGATAGCCTTACGATGAAATTGTGTGTGTGTTCTCTCACTAACGACATGTCGTATAAAGAAACGTCGTATAACGAAACTAGGGTTGGAGCATCGTTCCGAGCTAGAACTCGATACAAAATCACGGAATGTATTGTGTGTGGACGAAGTAGAGTTGTTCTAACTCATAATTACTGCAGTTAGTTGTTAAACCCTGTTTTAATATGCGATAACTGAACAAAAGGAAGCGACAACCTTTTTTTGTCTGAAAATATTGCAGTATTTCTGACATTTTCCGTCATTACGCCAGATTAATACTTTCGTAAATGATAAATTAAAATATATCAAAGCTTTCCTCGAAATATTTGTTCATAGCCTAATTTTTTATCCCACGGTCCCTGTCTCTGGAAAAAAAATCGAAGGCAATGTTATCAACCAAATCATGGCGAAACGTTCGCGGAAGCGTCAGTGTAGTCCCATTTAAAGGGGTACGTGCAAGAGAGTTGTAGTCACACGTACCGTTATACGTGCGCGTGCAGGTACGGCTCGCGTCTTATTTTTTCGTACCACGGCGAGGCCAGATTTCAGTATGAACCCATTTTCATACATAACAAGCTACGAAATCTTGCAAAGAGGTCATAAACAATTCGACTTTGATTATTTATTGCTTTGCCTCACTTTTTATAAAGGCAAAAAAACTAAATAAACTGAAATTTGAATTCTCACGTCAACTTCAAAGTTATATTAGTAACACGCTGTCCTTACCGATTGAGCTGACGATGAGTTGATGACAGATTGATTTGTATAATTACTATCACCCTATTAACAACCCTACCGGATTCCACGTGCGCATGCGTTGGTTTCCTTTGCGAGTGCGCATGCGCAGGTTTACCTCGCGAGCTCAATCTGGCCACGCCGTGGTACGAAAAAATAAGGCGCGTACGGCTTGGTGTAAAAAATGTCTGAGGAAAAAATGTCAGAGGTAAAAAGGTCAGAGGAAAACATGTTAGAGGTGCAACAAAAAATGTCGAAGTGAAAAATAGTGCGGTCACAATATCTCAGCACTTTATCACACAAAATATCAAACATGGATGTCGGTTTTATTGGTGTGGGTATGACTGGGCTAGCATTAACTAAGATAAACAAAATTACAATGCACAATAAACCCAAGTAACGTACATAGAGCACATAGAAGCTGAATACCATAGCTCTTCATTTAAGAACTAAAACAATGAAAAACTCTCCCTCCCCCCCCCCCCACCCCCCAGGAACACACGTATTATTCCCTGTCTAACTGAATTCAAACGTAGACCTTTATAAACGTAAACAAATTTTAAAAACATCATACAATATAGTGACATGAGGAGACCTGTTCTGTACATTATGTTTATCAGCTTTTGCGCGAATTGGACTTTGAACAGTAGGCCTAACAAAAGAAGTGAAATACAAAACAATGATTATGACTCATCGCCTGCATTGGAAGTCGAGGGGCCTACCTCACGTTTCCCATCCAATATACCTCTTGATCACTCTTCTGTCCTTGTATCAAATGTTGGATTAAAATGTGAACACATTTTGAAGAAGACCAACCTCATTTCCCACTTTGGACGTTGCTGAATTTGTTTTTATTATAGACCTACATAGTTGAAGAATGCAAAACAATGACCTCTGTATGTCAACTGAAGTCTCAGGACTGCATGATTTTGACATGCAAGCAGAAGCTGTTAGCAGAAGCCATTTTACGCAGACAATGATGCCACAATTAACCAATCAGGAGCACTGTTTGAAAATGGACCACAGAATCGACCAATCACATTCTCTGTTACAAAGAGAACAATGTCACAAAATTCGTGGGAAAACCCATTACGATCGAACTCTGACTTTAAGAAGCCGTCCTATGTGGTGTGTCGATCAGGCAGAGAAGGTCGAATTCTGGAAGACTAAAGACTCCAGCAATGTAGCAATACATGTTAATATCATCGCCACAACCACAATGGAGAGGCATGGGGATCTAAAATCGATGTATGCTGTTCTCGTCAAGAACCTGAATTGTCCGATCTGTAACAGTATACTGAAAGAGGCTAGGGATCTAGCATGTGGCCATACCTACTGCCTGGAATGTCTTCAAGAGCTGGTAGCCATAAAGGGTACGTACGTGAGCCATTAAAATGATAGTTATGATGATTATGATGTAAATAATGATAAAGATAATGATGGAGGTAATGATAAGGATGGAGGTAATGATCATGATAATAACAATACTCATAGTACTACTACTACTACTACTACTACTACTACTAAAAATATAAAAAATAACAATAGTTATAATGAAAGTGATTAGGAGAAGAATACATAAACAACAACAATACTAATGATGTTATTATTTACATTGTGAGGGGCATTGTTATAGGGGTTGGGGTCTGTGGCACCCCTACCCCTAGACCGAAAAGTCTGTCTCTTTCGTTCGTTAGCCTCTGATTTTTAGAGAGGAGCCGACCCTACCCAAATCAGAAGCTAACGAACGAAAGAGACAGAAATTTCGGTCTACCCTACCCCGCTCAAAATTATATCATCCTTTTATATTACTGTATGTTTATTACTATAGGTTTATTATGATTTCAACTTTGTATCTTCTGTTGTCACATTTATGACTGTTATCCTAATGACTGCCGCTCTAGATCAACGTAGGATAGATAGGCCCTATTGAAATGCAGTGGGACAGTTAAGTTCTTGTTTAAGACTGCAAATTACTTCAAAGTGCATGTTTATTGCTCTTATTCTTATTTATGACATTTCTAGTGCCCTTTTAGGACCTAAAATTGCTATGAAGGTAATTTTACACCCCAAAATGTGTGAATTTAGATTAAATCCGATCATACCAATTCAGCTCCATTTTTTAAAAAATACAGTGAACGTTAGTTTAATAATTTTATTGTAATAACAATACACGGGCGGGCTGGTTGTGCGAATTATAACCAACACAAAAAAGCCAACAAAAAGCCAACATTGGCATTGGCTGGAATAAAACGTTTAAGGCGCCATATCATCTTTTCAACGGCTGGTTCAAAATTATTGAATATTTGTGGGGCCCCACAAATATTAAAAATTGTGATATTTATGGATATTTCAGCCGTCTATGAACCGATTTTGATCAAACAAAGATGATTTTGTCAATCGAATTGTATATTCTTTAAAATTAGACACTCAGTTTTTCATTATCTCACCAAAAAAATGTGTGTAGCGCCCTCTATACAAAAACTCAACTATCCCTTTAAAGCCTGTCTCAGTTATGTCTTCTTACAATGTAAATGCTCCTCCATTTAAAATAAAAATGACTTGTACACTTGTGGTTATTGTTGTATTTATCATTTTGCGTATGCTAGGTTGGACGTCTAACATCAAATGCTGTCTCTGCCAGAAAATGACCAGTATCCCCTCCACGGGCTTAAACGGTCTTGAGCAGAACTACAAGCTCAACTGCATCCTCGATGAGCAAGCAGCTATCATGAAGAAAATGGAAGCTTTGTTGGCAACGGAAACAGTGCAGATCTGGGTGCGTGACCTCGAAGGCAAGTCACAATCCTTCCACGTTCGCTTGTCAGACACGGCAGACGCCCTCAAGCGACGAGTCGAGAAAAAGATCGGCATCCCACCCGATTTACAGCTTCTGGTATGTGGGGGCAAGCTGCTGAAAGGCTCAACGACTCTGGAGGAGTATAAAATGGGACAGCACTCTACCATCGAGCTCACAATTCCTCTCAAATGAAGGAACATGACCCATTAAATCGCATTGTCTTAGAGATCAGTTCTCAGCATCTCGTGAAGTGAATAGGTATATTTATAACATTGAAAAACGATTGTGTAATGCATTATTGCCAAATAATGTATTCTTTATTGTCCGAATTTTCGAACGCAACTTCTATCTTTGACAGAGAATTTATACAAAAACTGAATTATTATAAATATCAAGATGTTTTGTTATAGTTTGTCCATTAATAACATTCCTATGTAAGTTGTCAAAACTATGATTATTGGCAATACTTGGCAATAATGCATCACATAGTCATTCTTTCTGGAACAAGCTGGCTCAAATCTTGATAATAAATTCATCCAAATTCAAAATTGTCCACATGATTCATGTGTAAAACTAAAACATATTTCGGCGCTTTCTCCTCTGCATTTTTTGCAGATGTTTTTATGATCCGAGAATATTATTTTTCTAAACGACAATATTATTTTTCTAGATTTAAACGTGCCAAAAAGTAATAAAATCAAAAATTATAGTCGTCTATTTTCCTTCTTGTGTGAAAGAGATATATTATACCATGCACAGTATGGGTTTAGAATAAATTACAGTACATATATGGCTCTTTGGGATTTTACGAATATTATTGCTAAATCATTTGAAGATAAAAAAAGTTGTTATTGTTATATTTTGAGATCTTACCAAGGCATTCGATTGTATAAGTCATCAAATATTATTTAGAAAATGGCAATTTTAGGGTATTCGGGGTACTGTATTTAAGTGGTTTTCCACAAAAAATTAATTTAAATAATTTATCTTC